>JADLZN010006685.1:0-600000 GCA_018155175.1 Sinocyclocheilus anophthalmus | reverse complement strand
ATTTATTTCCGATAATACTGTTTCTTCTGAACTTTCTATTCATCAAAGAACCTTAAAAAATTTCGCGTAGATAATAATAATAAATATTTTTGAGCAGCAAATCAGAATATTAGAATGATTTCTGAAAGATCATATGGAGTAATGATGCTAAAAATTCAGCTTTGAAATCACAGGAATAAATTACATTTTAAAATATATTTCAGTAGAAAACAATTTTAAAAAATAAAAATGCAGGCTTGGTGAGCAGAAGAGACTTCTTTGAAAACATTAAAAATCTTACTGTTCAAAAACTTTTGACTGGTGGTGTATGTTCCAACTTCTAATAGGTTCCATATATGTTTTCTTTTACTTCATATGGCAATATATTTCATATATGGAAATGTACATATATTACATTTGCGTATGGGAAGCCAGGGTTAGAAAACACTACTGTATGTTGGCCATATGCATCCAGTGAGTATTGATAAAATGCTGTTTTGTGTTTGTGGTTACCAGAGCAGTTGCAGTGGTGATTTTCGTCCCCCCTGAGGCCCCAACCACCATTTTGACTCTGTGGTGTTTGTCAAATATTATCGTGGGGCACATCGATGAAAGTGGTCTTTTACCTTGTCAAAAGACAAAAGTCGTATATTAATACAGTCTTCATTTGAATCGTACCTGTGTGTCTAGAGATAATCTGTCATTTATTTTAGGCACCTGGCTGAATGAAGTTGTTGGGTGAAGGGGGAACCCCAAAGCCATTGGTAATGTAAGGAGAGCTGAAATCATCCATCTCGTCATTAAAAATAATGCCAGTTGAGCGTGACATCACCTTTGAGCCAAAACTGTGAAAACACAAGAAAGATCAAGACAATCAGATAAAAAGGAAGAGAATAACAATATCGCATTTCCCCCTGAGGTCCACTTATAATGTTTTTTTGGCACAAAAACAATCATACTTGTCATTCTCAGGGCTCCAGACCAACACATGAGAGCATACTAAATATTGTAAGAGGAACAGTGTTTTTTTTTCAACAGGGAAATGCAGGTCAAGTGGCATTTTTCTCTTACTAAAGGTTGATGGTGCTGGTGGCTGCCACCGCGCTCCCATCCTCTGCGATGACTGACAGGTGAGCCGTGCCGTGGTCATCGGGGACAAAGTACTCAGGATCATAGTAGCTGTCTGGGTGAGTAGTGTCATCTGTGATTTTACTCCTAATGTTGTCTGCAAAGTAGTCTGAGGTCATGTTGTGGATGAGCTGGGAAAGGAGATAATTGAAAATAGATTTACAAAAGGCCATAGAACTCGCAGGTGCGTGAAATTGGAACAGTTAAAGGCCTTGGGAAAATATCATCTGCTGTAACTGATATTATTTATAAAGGACTCTTTAAACCACTTCACAGATCTTGAGCTAAAATGCATGAGATCAGGTTGCATTAGTCCTCAAAACTCCTTGTGTGAGACACAAAAACAACAAAATATGTACAGTTAGTTGAACTCACGTCAGTGATGTTGCGGTAACGTGGGTCTCCCAGTTTACTCCTCTTGGCATAAGCAAAACGAAACGCTTCTACAATGCGATGATAAGTCAAAGTCCTCTTCTCTGCTGTGGACACACTGCTGTCTGAGAAGTTGAAACCTAGAAAATGAGTTGAATCCTTCATGTGAATTCTCACTGTTATACATTAGGATACACAAACTCTTCGTCTTACATAATTCAGATAGCCTTCATTCACACAGAACGCATTTTGGTAACACTTTAGAATAGGTGCCAATTCTCACTATTAACTAGTTGCTTATTAGTATACCTAATAATATATTGGCTGTTTATTGGTACTTAAAACACATATTCTGCATGACCATATTCTACATACTTAATCCTACCAATACCGAAACTTAACAAATACCTTAATAATTATTAATAAGCAGCAAATTAGTAGTTTATTGAGGAAAAAGTTGTAGTTAATGGTTTGTTAATAGCGAGAATTGGACCTTAAAATAAAGTCTGACCTGCATTTTTTGTTTCACTGCACTGCTTTTCATTATTTTTATGTAAACCTTTGCTAACCATATGTATTTGACTGCTGCACTCACGTTTTGTATATTTTGCAGAATCACGCCTGACACACCATTCTTTAAACACTGCATAATGTAAAATTAGTTCAAGTTTAAAAAAAATGGTGTTTTTCAACCCAGAACACGTTTTTGGTTCTAAATAAGCGAGACGCAGGGCAGTCTGAAGGCAAAATTAAAAATGTCTCAAGACTAATTAAAAGTTGAACTTATTGTGCCTTGAGCATTGCATTTTTACTTTACTTTACATTTTTACTTTAACTGTACAATACACAGCAAAATATGTGAGATATGGTCAAACATGTTCTTCTAGTGCATATTTACATAGAAAAATTAGGGACAAGCAGTGCAGTGGAATGCAAAACCATGTTCTATGTTTAAGTTACACAACTCTCTTGAATACTTTGTGGAATTTGGCAGATATTTGCTAATATTCTCCGTCATCGTGGCAATGCTGTGTATCAGTCCAAACTGAAAGTGGCACTATTCTCAGATTCAAACTCAACTGGCACCATCCTGCATCTCACTTATTGAATGCAGTGAAGATGAGTAAGCCACATCAGATGGATAATATACAGTCATCTGATCATTATCACAAAATAAACCCCTAGAGGGTGACACAAGACCTTATACTGCTCACCTTGTTTGCGTTTATTTTGCAATGATCTGCTAAATGTACATTCTTTCTTAATGCATAACATGATGCTGCTTGCCCTCATGAATGAAGCTCTTCTGCGTAAATCACCGGTTTATTTATGAAGACTCTGCGTTGACATCATCAAAGTGTCTATAAATGAGTTAATAAGTGTCTGTGGTGATGGAGGATTATTACATAATCAGGTACTTGAGTCCTAGTAAATTTCCAGTTCAAGGAACAACATGCCCTCTTATAGTTAACACATCTCTTGATTTAAAGACTTTCTTAAACTTTATGTAAAAAACAAGAACAGGTGTACTGTACATTCAATGTGTTTATTAAAGATATCTTAATATATTTTAAAGTGCCATATCTTACTTAATCACATCAAATTAAAGGGATTATTACGTTTTGAACATGGATATTTTTCTTACAAAAACGCATCGATTCGCTACAGAAGGCCTTTGTTCACCCCCCGGAGCCGTGTGAGACACTTTTTTTATGGATTTTTTATTTAAGTTATTTTGGACTGAAGCAATGCAACTCCCGCTGAGTGGCATAACAGCATGAAAGATCAAAGATAATTTTTAATATAACTCCGACTGGATTCGTCTGAAAGAAGAAAGTAATATACACCTAGGATACCTCGGGGGTGAGTAAAACGCAGCCTCATTTTCATTTTTGGGTGAACTAACCCTTTAATGGCTCAGCTGATTGATTCAAAAGATTCCTGGAGGTCTGCAATTAAGATGAATGAGAATGCTAATGGATGACTCTCTCCAGGAATTCTAGAGATTTGATGCAAGTACACACACACAGGAACAATGTAAGACTCACCATCCACTATGTTGAGAATCAGAGCGAGTACAGGTCCACTGGATGGAGCATCAGGAACATTAATGGTGTACTCTCCCACATTCAACTTCAGCGGGGTCTCATTCAACACTGGCTTATATTCCATTAGGTCCTCAAGTGTTATAATCCCTCCTGTAGTGACACATTGATTTGCATATATATATATTTTTAATTAGGTAGTCTGACCTTCAGCGCATGATAAAAAAGGTCAATAAAGAAAGTATGAAATGACCTGCAGCCTGGATATCATCCACTATATTCTGGGCCATAGATCCATTGTAAAAAACATCTGGCCCGTCTTCCGCTATCTTCTCATAGGTGTCAGCAAGTTTGGGAAATCTAATGATATCATTTTCCTTCAGGAGGTTTTTGTCTGTGTCACAAAACACTTCACTGGTGCAAAGACAGAGAGAGGAAAAAATCAATATGATGTCTTTAAAACTACAAGTAGAGGCAGTGTTTGCAGTGTGGTGAGTTAGAATAGTTATTTGTGATTGCATCATATGACACAGTATTATGTAATTACAAATTACACAACTGTACACCTTGGTACACTTGTTACTTGACTCAATGTGCTATTTTCATTTATGATAAGTGGATTTTCTCACAGACTGCCCAGTTTTCTAGTGTCCAAAAGATAAATCCTCACCACAATGTAACGTCGCTCAGAATTGAATCCTTGTTTTTTGCAATGGCGTTGGCCAAGGCCCTGCCAATTGGAAAACCATTGCGTGCCAATTCTATACTGGGCTCAAACAGTTCCCTCCATGGCAGTCGCCCATGTCTTTTGTGCGCCATCTCGTAGCCGCGGATTTCTCCTGGTATGGCAATGGACAGCCCTCCTGCCATTCAAACCAGACACAGTAGAGTCATAATTCAATGGCCAAAACTGCAATAACGTCAATGCTCATCTTCTGTCCTATCTGTATTTTTTTTTTCAAATATGTTTTAATGCAATTTAAAAGGCTCATTAAAAGAACAGAATTATATAAAAAACTGCTAATTTAGTACACTATAATTTTTATATGGGAAAAATTTAATACTTTTATTCAGAAAGGATGCATGTAATTGATCAATAGACATTTTAGAATATTACAAAAGTTTTCAAATAAATGCTGTTCTTTTGAACTTGCTATTCAAAGAATCTTTAAAATTTGGTTTCCACAAAAATATAAAGCAGCACAACTGCTTTCAACATTGAAAATAATAAGAAATGTTTACTGATTTAAACTGTAAAAATATTTTTATTTGTATTTTTGATCAAACATAAACAGACTTGGTGAGCATAAAATATTTAAAACATGAAAACATATCTTATTTACCTCAAACCTCTGAACTGCAGTAGAGTTTGACATAATCTTTTGTTATTTCTTAGTCAAATAATAAATGTATATAAATTAAAAAGATTAACAATACTCCTTCACTGCTTTTTAATATTTGAAAAACTTTTGTTCACCAAATCAGAGTCATGTGACGCAGAAAACAACATGAAATGATGCCATAGAGATTAAGTCTAGACTCTAATAACTGTGTGTCAAGGTCTCTTAAGATATCAGATAATTTGACCTATATGACAAAGCAAGGCTAGTTCATGGGCAGATTAGCTCTATTTATTTTATAGAATGGAGGCTGGACTTGGTGATATTTACAATAATAGTAATGTACCTTTCCGTGACAGCTGGGTGTTATTGCCAAACATGTCCTCTGAAGCATTCATTGGAGCAGTTTCTCTTGCATCAATTGTCTCAACCTTTCCTGTGGACCAACACATGGACTTTTTTTATATTTTTTACATCAAGGCTAAAAGTCATTTGGACAGAAACCTAAGGCTTGTGTGTCATCATCATTTGTTATTTACTCTGTTAGCTTCACCTGAAGAGGTAGTGGTTGCTGATGTTTTCACATCATTTGCTGACTCTGTGAAGCGAGATTTGTGGTCACTATGATGTTGAGTAAACACCCTTTTGCTAGGCACTTGACCCCAGGGTGCTCCAGGGTCATGTCACTTCTATTAATATACTGTAAGTCACTTTGCATGACAAGTATCTGCTGGATGGCAAATTACCTCTGCGTCATATTAAACTCCTAAAGCCATGTCCTTCCGTGCCAGACTGACTAAAAAAAGATGTCAATTTGGAGGAGCCCTTACAGAAAGTTTGAGTTTAATGGGGTTTTTTTAGACCATGGTGTGAGCAATACCAAGGTCATGGGTTTGATTCTTAGGTAAACTTTTTCAATGCATAAATGAATGCATAAATGTCATCGTTGTACCTGTTGACGCATTGTATATGGAGAAGAACAGCCCTCCTCCGATGCCCATGCTGTGTGCGTTGAACAGCCCAACACACAAGAGAGCAGCAATGGAAGCATCAACAGCTGAACCATTGCGCTTTAAGATGTCCCTGCAAACACAAAGAATGTTGGGTTTTTGAATTGACGTACATGATGTTCAATGACAAGCATTGAAACTTTTGACTCTAGACATTTGGACTCTTACCTGCCAACCTCAGAGCACTTCCCGGCATCTGCTGCCACGGCTGCTTTTGAGTAGAAGTGGTCCGAGGATACAGTGAGTCTCTTATTTCCGATTCCCAAATACACACCCAGGAAAAAACCCACTGCAGCCACAAGCAAGACCACCAGACCAGCAACAAGAGACTTCTTGACCATTTTCCTGAATAGATACAGAATGTGAATACAGGATGGTTGAGATAAAAACATTTGAGGGCATAATTTGATAAGCGAGATTTATACAGTGTTGCGAAGGTTACTTTGGAAATGTAATAGGTTACAGATTACAAAGTTACCCAAAAATTCTAGAACTTTCTTACAGTCACAATTCTTGTAACTGGCGTCAAAGAGTTATGTAATAATACCACCATAAAAACAGTCGGTCAGCACTTTTCAGCATGGGACAAGGCACTTGAAGCATTATTAGACCTGTTCAAGAGACCTTTTGTCCCACCGTCCTCAATTCACTAAGTGAACTGTAATTTGTCAGAGTTTGTCTTCAGCTCCTCCCATTATGTGTAGCACACTGTCCAGGATTTATTAATATGGTGTCACTCAGCCATAAAACCTCAATTATTGTTGAGTAAATGGATAAAGAGCATGTACGGGTATTTACGTGTCAGTAGTTTTTAGGGAGAGAGAATTTTAGCTACTCACCTACTAGGAATTCACAGAATTGATCTGGAATTAAGTTTGCCAAACAGATCATGACACATTATTTGATTAATTAATCCCATGCTGATGTCTCACATTCATTCAGGTTGAAACTATTTAAACAACTGCTAATAAATACATTTCTGCCCATTTATCTTGGTATTATATGAATTACACTTACAAACTATACCTGCTCTTAACGCCCATTTAAAAGCATACAATCTAGCTTTCATTTTGATATATGTACAGTCTTGTTTGGTTATTTAAGGGGAGTGGTGATGTGGACAGCCAGATTTTTTGGAAATGAACAATCACTGAGCCAGCTGAGATTGCACTTAATCTGAAATAATTTTACAACAATGAATTTTACTTACATTACAGGATATCAAAGCTATGGTCATATATGAAATTATTCATATATCAATATATATGAATTTAATTTAATTTATTTATACTGAGAAAACAGCACATGAAAAAACATTTAAAATTTTAAAAATAAAGGTTATTTTTGGCGTCTATGGTTCCAAGAAGATCATTTCAAATTCATGGAACCTGTCCATACCACAAGATATTCTTTATATTAAAAAAAAATTATTTAGATTATTAAAACATTCTTTACACTAAGAAAAACTAATTTATTTGAGTTATTTTAAGAACTGTCCACAGAAAGGTTCTTTGGGGAACCCAAAATGGTTCTTCTGTGACATCAAAACATCTTTTTGAATATTTATTTTTAAGCGTGTAAAGCAATGAAAAAACGTGGTAACCAAAAAGTAGTAACCAAAAAATTGTGACATAAAAATATTATAAAAAGTCACAAATATTATTTAACCAACAAAACTCATTTTTATGGGTTAAACCATGTAGAAATAGCTTTTAAGGTAAAAATTGCAGGTTAACACCTTTTACAGTCTACACAAACTTTAATATGTATAAATTGCCTTTCAAGTAAATTTGATATATTCCACTCATGCTAATATCATACTACAACAGCCAATAATTTAATATGCAAAAGCTTACTGACAGGTATTTGAAAATCAACCCCAGTAGGAAGTCTTTCTTTTTGTGTCTATTTTGCCTTTACATTGGAAATAAAAGACAGATGGACTTTCAGCAGATATTTTGAAAAAGGCAGTGAATCAGACAGGGACATCAGTAAGGTCTGTTGCTAAGGTCTATTCCATCTGTCATGTCATTTACAGCAGCCGAATAAGAAAGGCTTAAGGCCACAATATCAGCTAGAAGGTCTCCAATGAAACAAAATATGTCATGGCCATTCAATACCAGAAAAAGACCTGTGACTCTTCATATATATGAAAGTATGTCTAGAAGATTTTCTAGACTATCAATGCTAATGTAAAACTTGTTAAAATGTGGAATTTAGTTCAGGAAGCACATCAGGAAAACAGTTAGCACAACATCTTAGCTTGTTTAGAACAGATTGCTATCACTTAGGCCAGGGGTGCCCAAACTGGGTCCTGGAGGGCCGGTGTCCCTGCAGAGCTCCAGCTTGCCTCAACACACCTGCCTGGAAGTTTCTTGTATGCCTAGTAAGACCTTGATTAACTGCTTCAGGTGTGTTTGATTAGGGTTGGAGCTAAACTCTGAAGGACACCGGCCCTCCAGGACCGAGTTTGGGCACCCCTGACTTAGGCCTATGTCTCAGATGTTTCCCCTAAAATCGCATAGCCCTACACTATGCAACGTTTGTCCCTCTCGTGGTAAATCATAAAACTGACAGTTACTTGTGAAGGACTGTTTTTGGATACTTGAAACCTTTGGTTCTGCTCCTTTTGTAGAGAATCGATTGGTTTGCGATTTAGGCTAGGTGTTCATCTTGGTAGTGATGGGCGCTTTCGAAACACTCTTTCAAGAAGCTTCCAATCATTTATAAATCTTTTGTTTCTAATCAGTAGGTGCGTTCACTCCATATCGTATTTACCGTGATACCAACTTGTAAAAAGTATTCACGTCTTCGTAGAACTCGTAATTACAACTTGTGAACTGGGACTTTTCTGAGAACTTGTACCAATGTACCTGACTACCTCGCTATACCTAACTACCTGCGCTATGCTTAGTTATCGATAGTGCGATAGTTCCAACTACAAGAGTGTGAACAGCTCCAAGTAGAATGTCATGTGTTGTCATCTCGAAATTACAGTAATTACGACATGACGAGAATGCAGCAAGAGGTTTGGAACTTGTGTCAAATTCGCCAGGTCACGTGATTGCAGCAAACAAGGCTTTGTTAAGTCAAACTATTTCGAACCTTCGATTCTAAATATTTCAAAATTCTTATGTTTCACCGCAAATAGCGTTAATTTCGTGAACTGTCTTGTTGTAACTGATCTTGATTAATTGAATTAATGAATTGTGATAGGCTAGTTATTTGTGTTTTTTTTAAAGATAACATTTAATAGATTACACTTTCTAAAAAAACAAACAAAAAAAAAGTTTATCTGATAAATGCGCTCTAGTAGCCGATACTTCTGTATTTACTGACAGAAGTACACACCCCGCACATGCGAAATTAAAAGTATCCTGCAAAATCTCCACCCGACAGTTAATATCCCAGTTAAATAAATAAAAATAAATTAATTAATTAATTAATTAATTATATGATTGTCTTAGAGAATGGTAATGCCAATTTTGGATTTTTAATGTATTCTACTTATTCCCTACTACCTTTATTTGATTTCTAACACAACAACAAACTATGCGTGCATTTTTGTCACCGATTGGCGACAATTATTTATTTTTTGGGAGAATTTAAAATGACAAATATTGAGGTCAAATATTGACTCTTCTGTAAATAGGAGATTACTGGCAACGGTAAAAAATGACAGTGAATTTAACTGTAAAAGACTGTAAAAATGCTACAGTAAAAACCTGTTAATTTGTTTAACGGTAAGTTCCGTTACTATATATGGTGAAAAACTGTATTGACATTACATGTATTGGACATCAATTGTAGTATACCGTTTTTGGAAGTGAAAGACTGTATAATTTACAGTGAATAACCATAAATTGACATTCAGAATTCCCTGTGTTACATTTCAATTTTAAAATGTTTTTTTGTTTTTTTTTTTGTTTCAATAACTGTTTTCCTTTTTAGTTTTTTTTTCTTATCAATTTTTTTTTATATTAGTGTTGTTGTGTTACACTCACTGATGTTGTTAATTAATGTTTATTGTTTATTTCAGTTTCATGTGTGTTACCATGATGGTGTTTAGTGTTTAACATATTCTATATATGTTATTATTTAAAAGCTGCTTGTGATGGGCTTTGGTTCATCATGTGACTTTCTCATCACCACCTGCTTTTGGTGTATATCAGTGTATTACAAACGTACAAAACAGATTTTAGTACTTCAGTAGGTTGGTATATAATAACATTTTATCAGTTAATGAAATTACGGGATTTAACTGTAAATTTAAGTTAATACTGTAAAACCTAAAACGTTGCTACCATATTTTTTACGGTAAAATTCCGGCAACCACAGCTGCCGTTTTTTTTACCGTAAATTTTATTTGACTGGATTTTTACAGTTTTTGACAATTGCTGTTGTTTAGCATTGGGATAGGGATTTCTTTTATATAAGACCTCATACTCAGCATCAATTCATGAAATTAATTGTCCATCAGTTCAATAAGCTTACTTAAAAATCGATTCAAATGTTTTTATGACTTCACCACCCCACATTTCTTTTCTTGGCATGTGGGGCACATAAACGAAACCAATGGCAGGACAGTACTCAGTAATGATCCACGCGTGGTGCTGTGGAGAACATCTCCATCATCCACGGAATACCAACTAGAGCATCAGGCGGACGTGTCCTACTGACAACAAACACAAATACGAGGGTGCGAGAGCTGGGATAAAGAACAAAACACTGACATTTCTGCAGCTAAAACTACTACTTGTGTCGTCGAGTGGATTTCACAAAGGACATTGACTGTAAGCAGAGCGAGTACGTGCTACCCAAGTTCGGACCGATGTGGAAACCTCTGGGCGTTATCGTCCAGGCTGCCATGGTTACGCCGTAAAAGGGTAGTATTTATTGTAACATTTGTGATTTCAACGTAATTGAGATCATGGGCTCCAGGCTCAGCCGCCAAAACAGTCTCGACAACGAGAATTTTTCAAGGAGGCGACGGAAACATCTCGACAGTACGGGAGAAAGCGATCGGAGCGGAGACTTCTTGTTTACATCCCTGATGCCCAGGTCGGATAAGCTGCCGGGGATGCTGAGGAGAGCCAACCACAGCCCGTATGTCAGACGAGTCGCCTGGGTCCGAGAGATTCAGAAGCTCCTTCGGGAGAGGAAGAGAGAAGACGCGACGGACGTGCTCAAACTGTTGAGGAAGGTGAGGGAAATAAATGTCCTGCAGTGCTTAATAAACATGTGCATCTAATAGAGACAGCTGTAAAAAATGCATGAGTTTCTCTCTCTCTCTCTCGCTCTCTCTCTGCTTTATTGGCATTGCATGTTGCAATCACTGACACAAATATTGCACAGATGCATCAGTAGAACACACAAAGACATGATCATAAAATGCAATTCATGTAGAAATCTTGAAAATTCCTGTAATATGGTCAACATGTTTACAATTTCTGAATAAAATAAAATCTTTTTTATATTTTTGGGGGCTTAAAGTGTGCAAAGTCAAAGTGGTGTAACTCATTAAGGTAAAAAAAAAATTATATACATGTTTTTATTAAAACAATTTTTTATTATGTTTTTCATACTAATTAAATAGAAAAGTAATAGTATAATATGATCTCTATGTAAACTAAGCACGTTAAAAATCATATTATTCATATCTGCCAAACTTGTTTACCCTATCCAACTCATGTAACCCACATGCATGAAGCCATTTTGTTTGTCATTGACAGAAAACCATCAAACAAAAAGGCCTGTTTAGATGGGTCATAACTCCTGTCAAGTTTTATTAATTTCATTCCGTTTTAAGTTATATTATTTTAACACATCAGTCAAACTCAATTAAATGACGAATGGTTCCCTTGGCAAGTAGCGGAAAAAACAGTCAACTTTTATTAATGCAAGTGATTGAAAATGTTTTTTTTGTTTAATTGGTTATTGTTTTAGTTAACTATAGTAACCCTGCTCTTCATGAATACCTTTTGTGACTCAAAAGTCACAACATTTGTAAAAATATGTATTTAATATTAAATACGTAAATTAAAAGTAAGTAATAATGTATAATAAAAGAAATTTAAAAAGTTGTGTTCACATGTCTACTTACAGTTCAGTGAAAACACTATGGTAGTTTTTAACTCGATGGTTACACTTTTAGCCAGCTTTGTCTTGACACTACCCTTTTTTGCATAAAAATAGCTATAAGTGTTTTCCAAACATATATGAAACCAACAAGAATACAAAAATGATATTTCTCAGAACATGTTTCTAAGGCACATGTGTTTTAAACTAGATTTCCCATTTTCATCACCTCAGACATTCTTATGTGTCATTGACCCTCATAGTATCCAGTAGGTGAAATGTGGCTTGGCATTTCCACTTCGGATGCCCGCCGTGCAGCAGTGAGTCACCTTGTGCATGAAATCTTTTCCCTGGATTTGCTGCTGCAGTTATTTCTTGTCGAGACTCTGCACAAACACTAATACTAATACCTGGATGCTTCTATACATTTGTTCTGTCAGAGTGACCCATATACTCAAATTCAACACAGTACAGAGCAGCAGAGAGAGCTGACCACTGATGACAGAGGAGTGCAGGAGATCACAAGGTCACTCATGTGCATGTGTAAGAATAAGTCAAAAGCTGCTGTTGGAAAATAAGCAATAAAGTATATAAACAATATAATATATTTAAGGCATGCAAAAATGAGTGTTTTCGAACAGGTTTCTTGAACACTCCCCTCATCTGCAATTGGTCAGACAGACAGTCCTGCTCCATTAGCTGTTGTAGGGCAGTACAGTTGTCTCTTCATACTTGGACAAGAAAAGGTACTTTAACATCGAAAAAATTGTCAATTTATTCACTGGTGAAAAACATAAGCCTATACATATAAAAATCCAAAGGTGAATATTTTTTATTTTGCCTGGAGCAAAAATTAAGGCTGCCATTTTTCTCCCTGCTGTGTTAAAAGTGGTTATTTAACGGGCAGAACTTGTCACAGTTTATGAATTCCTGTTCTCCTTTGACACAGATATCATATGATTACTGTGCCAAAATGACAAGGAGATGCAGCCACGCCTCATCAAAATTGAGTTTTAAAGGCATTCTTAGTTCTTCCATTATTCCCCAACCTAAAGATACATCCATACAACTCTATAAAACTCTCTCTCTCTCTCTCTCTCTCTCTCTCTCTCTCTCTCTCTCTCTCTCTCTCTCTCTTCATCTCTCTCTCTCTCTCTCTCCCTCAACATCGCTCGTCTTTGTTCTCGTCTTTGCAGCTGCTTATTCCCTCATTCCAAATGCTGTTGCCTTGCTCATATGAATTGGCTACTGTTGATTTTCATCTGTTGTTTTGATTAGAAAGCATCTGCCAAGACTTATAAATGGATCTGTTGCTTGCTGGCTTATCAAAGATATTTCAATAAATGGTGAGAAAAACAAGAATTCTGAAACCAAAACTTTTTGTATAATATAGCTTAAGGGTCAAACATATTTTCATGTACATACACTGTAAAAAATGTATGTATTTATTTTACTGTAAAATAATGTAAAAATGTTTGGAAGTATGAATTTATAGGATAGTTTTTTTTAATGGAAATCTAAATTAAATGTAACAAGAAAATTGTAACTGTACAGTAAAAATGGTAAAAAGAGGATCCCAGAAGTTATGTGATGCGTCACATTTTATTATATTTTAATTAAAAACAATGTTTCTTTTATTTTTACAAGGTAACACTGTACATACATTTATTTTATTAACCATAGATTATGAGAGACCAAAGCACATCTTGGTATTTTACCACTCATATACTTATATTGTTATTTCTGTTTATCTTGTATAAATCAAATCCAGTGAGAAAAGTGTCACTCATTAGATAAATACATAATACATAAAGGGTAGGAATAAGCAAAGGCTTCAGCCTACAACTTTTTCGGTCATTATTAATTTAATTTATTGTGAAAAATTGTCTGTGAAGACCTAAATAAAATGTATTGAATTTATGCAAGTTATGCAATATGTGGCTGAAATCAGGAATCGGGTTTGCATATATTCCATAAATCAAAATACAACCCTGTGATGCTGAGAACATCTTTTACTGGAATTTCTATAATTTACAGAATGTTGTTTTATTTATTTATATATATATATATTATATATAATATATATATATATAAATATATAAATAAATATTATGGCAGTGTTAAGATAGGAGAAACTCTTCCCCCTCTTACAGATAGACAAGAAAAGGTAAAGGCTTTCATTCAAAATATTAATGCATGTTTATGTATACATGTAAATGACAAGGTTTCCTATATGTATTTGCTGTTAAATTTGTTTAGGCATGAAATATTCCAGCAGCAAAAATATAGCCTCGCAGAGGGTCAACATTTTAATATGTACAACATGCCACACAAATCAAGAACAGGAGTTGCACAGGCCTGTACCAGCAGGTCTTATATCTATTAGTCACTTGTGTGTATTTAATATTCACACTGTGTGCTCTCTTCTCATGTTTTCAGTCTTTTATGTCATTTCCCCCCACAGTTTACCTATTGTTGTAACACCCCTGTGGACTGTCTATTGTGGTTTCTTCCCCTTTTGTTGATTTAGCCCATACTAATTATTAGTTAATTACCCTCATTGTGTTCACCTGTCTGCCCCTCATTATCTGCCCTATAAGTTTCTGTCTCTTGTATTCCAGTGCTGTTGGTTATTGTGAATGTTACCCCGAGTGTGTGTCTGTCTCTGCCTGTGTCGCTCACATTAAAGGTCCTATTTTGATCCTTTCTCCTCGTCTCCTGCCTGCCTCCCACACCCGAACCGTGACAGAACACCGCCCCAAAAAGTGAGTATAGCAGCTGTCCTTCCCTCGTTTGTTTTTTTCCGTTTGTTTTTGTCAGTTTTGATTTATTTATTTTTTTATGGATTACCCCGCCTTCCACTGGCCCGGCCCCCGCCTTCCCGGGTGAGGCAGCCTTCAGCATGGTTCTTGGCTGCAGTGTGTCCCCTACTTGAGATGCAGCCACCCTTTTGTGACTGGGGCGAGCAAGGTGTCGTTCATTATCTCGTTGCGCCTGGACGAGTCCTTGCAGTGTGCCTGAGCCTTATTCAGCCAATTGACCACACGGAGTCCACAGTGCCTGAGTAAAAGACCGTTGAATTCTCGTCCCAGCCCAAGAAGGGCTCCGCTCCTGTAAGCCAGGAAGGGCTCCGGATTCCTCGTTAAGCCCATGAAGGCTCCTGGTTCCCTCGGTCAGCCCAGGACGGGCTCCGATTGTGTCGTCGCCCCAGGAAGGGCTCCGGAACCCCAGTCCATTCCAGGAAGTGTTCCTGATGTTTCGTTTAGCCCAGGAATGGCTCCTGACCCCCAGTCCAGCCCAGGAAGGGCTCCAGATGTTTCGTTTAGCCCAGGAAGGGCTCCTGATCCCCAGTTCAGCCCAGGAAGGGCTCCCGATGTTTCGTTTAGCCCAGGAAGGGCTCCTAATCCCCAGTCCAGCCCAGGAAGGGCCCCTGATCCCCAGTCCAGCCCAGGAAGGGCTCCAGATGTTTCGTTCAGCCCAGGAAGGGCTCCGGATCTCCAGTTTAGCCCAGGAAGGGCTCTTGATCCCCAGTCCAGCCTAGGAATGGCTCTTGATCCCCTGTTGAGCCTAGGAATGGCTCCCGATCCCCAGTCCAGCCCAGGGAGGGGCTCCTGATGTTCCGTTTAGCCCAGGAAGGGCTCCTAATCCCCAGTCCAGCCGTACCGGGCTCCAGATTTTCGGTCACCCAGAGGCTCCAGATTTTTCGTTCAGCCCATGAAGGCTCCAGATCCCCAGTCCACCCAGGACTGGCTCCTGATCCCCAGTCTAGCCCAGGAAGGGCTCCTGATTTTTCGTTTAGCCCGAGAAGGGCTCTTGATCCCCAGTCTAGCCCAGGAAGGGCTCTTGATGTTTCGTTTAGCCCGGGAAGGGCTCCAAATCCCCAGTTCAGCCCAGGAAGGGCCTCCAATTTCGGTTCAGCCCGGCAGGTCCTCCAGATGTTTTCGTTCAGTCCCAGGGAGGGCTCCTGTTCCCGAGTTCATCCCAGGGAGGGCTCCTGATCCCCCGTCCAGCCCAGGAAGGGCTCCTGATCCCTAGTCCATCCCAGGAAGGGCTCCTGATCCCCGGTTTAGCCCGGGAAGGGCTCTTGATCCCCAGTCCAGCCCGGGAAGGGCTTCTGATCCCCAGTCCAGCCCAGGAAGGTCTCCTGTTCCCGAGTATAGCCCACAGATGGCTCCTGATCCCCAGTTGAGCCCAGAGAGGGCTCCTGATCCCCTGTTAAGCCCAGGGAGGGCTCCTGATTCTCGTTTAAGCCCAGAAGGGCTCCTGAGTTTAATTTAAGCCCATAAGGGCTCCTGATCCCCGTCCAGCCATGAAGGGCTTTCCTTATCCCCAGTCCAGCCCAGAAGGGCTCTGTCCCCTTCCGCCCAGAAGGGCCCATCCGCAGTATCTCCTCCAGTGCCCGTCCTCAAAAATGCCCGACCTCCCACCGGCTCCGTCCTCCTCCATCGTCGACGTGGCTGGAGAATCCCTCGCCTCCGCCTCCAGCCTCCGCGGCCCGGACTCCGCCTCGGCCCGTAGACCCAACGACTCCACCTCGGCTCCTAGCTCCCCCACCTCGATCGTCACCCATCGATCCACCAGCTCCACCGGGCTCCATCGTCCCTCCGGCTCCGCCTTGGTCAATCGTCGACCCGCCATCGCCTCAGGACTCTGCTCCTCTGGCTGCGCCTCGTCCGCTTCTGTCCTAAAACCAATCTCCGTTGGGCTCCTTTTTTTGTTCCTCCCGACAGCGCCAACTTGGTCCTCAGTCGCTCCGGCTCCGCAGCGGATCTCTGGATCTCCGCCTCTGCCTTGGTCGCCAGAGCCCTCAGCTCCAACCTGGCCCCCCGGATCCTCGGCATCCCCCTGGATCGTTGGCTCTCCGTCTCCGCCTCGGGCTCCTCCACCTGCTCCGCCGCCGTTGGTCAGTCCCCTGGAGTCGGCGGCCATTCCTCCTTCATGGCTTCTCCCTCCGTCGGCTCCACCGTGGGCCGCTATTATAGCCGTGGCCAGGGTCCCACCTGGCTCCTCCTGCTCCGGTTCCCTCCTGTCGTCTCCCTGGCTCCTGCCTCTATTGTCACCTCCCTGGACTCTGTTAGCTGTCCTCCTCCTGGAAGTCTGTCCTCCGCTGAAACCTCCAACTGTCTGCTCTGCCTGCCAGCCCTTTTGCCTTCCCCTGTCACCATCTCACGTCCTCTGCTTTGTCCTCCTCCTAGTCTCCCTCCGCCCCTTCCTCTGTTTCTACGGTGCGAGGACGCCCCTTCCGGGAGGGGGGAGTAATGTAACACCCCTGTGGACTGTTTGTTGTTGTTTCTTCCCCTTGTGTTGGTTTAGCCCGTATAATCGTTAGTTAATTACCCTCATTGTGTTCACCTGTCTGCCCCTCGTTATCTGCCCTATATTAGTTCATGTCTCTTGTATTCTAGTTTGTCGGTTAGTGTGAATGTTACCCCTAGTGTGTGCCTGTCTCTGCCTTGTTGTCGCTACATTAAAAATCCTTATTTTTTTTATCCTTGTCGTCCTCGTCATCCTGGCTGCCTCCACACACCTGGACCGTGACAAGTTTGTCATCCCTTTGTTTTCCCTTTTTTTTTTTAAATTATTTTTCATAGTCTCATTTCGTTGTCTCCCTCTCTCAGGACGTGCTTTTAATTACATTTGAGAATTTGACATCCCAGAGCAGAGAGTGTTTTTAATCAACACAGAAAGATAGTCTTGGATACCTATGCTGCGACAAGCATGTCACCGGAGACCCGCGGTGTGGTCCTCTGTGTGCGTTCAAAGTCTTTATTAAGGCTTTCTCCCATTATCAAGAAACAGAGAATTAAAAATGGGTCTCATGTTTCAGAGACCTAGTCATGTAACAGGACCTAGCACAATTACAGTGGACATGGAAGCAACTGATAAGAGGACATGGGATAAGTAGACCAGTGTCTAAAAAACATGTACAAATGATGATAAATTGCAACATATGAATTTAGCATGTGCATTATGATGATGCATTATCTAGTTTATTATTAGGGGAAATAAACATTTGCTAATATACTTGTTACAGCACAAAACTTGGGTACCTCCTACCAAGCAAGAAACCCCCTGTAGGAAACCATCTGTTATCTGATTTTTACAGAAAAATAATTCTATTGCAGAAATGTATATATTTTACTTGTTTTTAAGTATAATATAAGTGTTGTCAAATGATTAATCGCATCCAAAATAAAAAATTGTTTACATAATATATGTATTTGTGCTGTGTATATTTATTATGTATAAATAAATACACACACATACATGTATATATATATTTAACCTGTTTTTTCTTATGTATACATGCATGTGTGTGTATTTATATATGCATAATAAATATACACAGTACACATACAGTACATATATTATGTAAACAAAAACTTTTATTTTGGATGCGATTAATCACGATTAATCGTTTGACTGCACTATAATAAACACAATATTAATTCATATAAAATACGAAATAAATACGAAATCAAATATTCTATTTTAGAGTATGCATTTAATTAGTTTGACTTAAAATGACTAAACTATAATAATTCAAACTGAGTTGTTTTTGAACATTAATCATTTAAATATGCATTATATTTTTTAAACGATGTACATTCAGAATAAATGTATAAATCCCTCAAAAGTTGTTCAAATGTCAAAACAATGCACTGAATTCTGTGGTCAAGTGGAAATTGAAGGAGAGAACATCTTACTCCGGGAGGCATCTTACCCGGTTTTCCTCTACTACTTACAGAGTTGTGAGTTGGTGGCAGGACTGCAGCTACAGTATAGTGATCTCACATTGATGAAAAATTATTTTGGCATAAAGGATCTAGAGATACCAGCTAGCCGGACTGCATCTAAAAAACAAGCTGACAGCCCCAGATCTTGCACGATATAACTTGAGGCAGCTGTCAGCCGGTGCTTGGTCTTTTACTCAAATCTCTTTCTCAAAAGGCTTGTCATAGAGATGATATTATTAGGATTCTTGGAAGTCACAGTAACAGGAATTCTTTTGAAATCCTAAAAGGTTTTTCATCATCATCTCCTGCTTACTGTCTCCCAGAACTCTCAGGTCAATCTGAGTTGACTTTCACTATAATTTCTTTGTTTGTGTTGGTGTGTGTTGTTCATGCTAAGATAAAATGTTTTTTTAGAGTAAAGAGACATAAAACAATTAGACATCCTCACTAAAACAAAAATACATCCATCTTGCCCACCATCTGAGACATGTATGTGCGCATAACTGGCCCTACACATCTTGTTACGTGCTTTTTTCATATTCTGCTCACTTGCTGTCTGGATTTCATAGAACACTATTGACATTTACATTTCTCGGACAGACAGTTTAACCCTATAAACACTAGACTTTATATCATTTTTGCAGACAATACGTAGCTGCTAGTTAGTAACAAAGAAATCAATGTAGGCTCATTGGAAAAATGTGACTCACGTTTGTTTCTGATAACACTATATTAATTTGGTTTTATCAATTAGGGTGGGATTTTCAAATGTGATTAACCTTTTAGCACCACTCACCAGACGTTTAATTTCTGAACTGGCGTGATGTGTACAACAATCAAACAATAATACAATTTTACCAGATTCACATTTATCCATTTATCACATTTATCCATGCACTTTTAGAGCCTCACTGGACATTTTACTTTGAAAGTAATATAATTTTGCTGAAATGTCGCCACAGGCATGTTTTTTCCAATGATCCTGGGTTAAAAGAAACGATACAAGCTTAACCTTCAAACCAGCGCTATCCAATATTCATTCTGGAAATTCATGCTGGTCTAAGCAGGTCTTTCCAGCAGTCGAAGTGACCCTGTGCTCTTTTTTTCTCTGGAATTGAGATTCAGCACACGAGAATGGGGAAAAAAGAGAAGGTGTTTGGTGCTGGATGGATGGAGAAGAGTAGGGGACAGAGAGGTGGGTAGATGTGGACATCTCCTTCCCTGCTGCTAAACACATTTAAGCATGCACACTCCAACTGCACTGAGTGCAAAGACCTGTTCCAATCAGAATATGCAAGTCACCATAGAAAAAAGCATCTGGTCTTTGAATATTAATAACCCAATGGAGGCAGTTTCATAATCCCTTCTGTGTTATTGAAAGTCTGCGGCTCTCACTCTGTCTCAGTGAAACACCCCAATTTTGCCATTCTAGAGTTATTCTTATCTATGTAAATCAAAGTTGCATAATACATGAAAGTTATATTCTCGATTTTTTGCAACACTGGGACTTTCCCAAAGGGCCAGTTGACTTTTTGGGACAGCTGTCAAAACCAAATTTAGATGTAAAATAAATGATCAAAGATTTTAAAGCCCCACCACCACCACCCATGGTGAAAAAATTCAAAAAATGTTTACATGTCTGTCTGGTGTTTTTAGTATGCTTGAAAACAAACTATGTGCAAAATCATCAGTCAACACCACTGCTAAGTATTTTCTCCTTAAAACTGTGGTGTACCAAAATCAGTCTCAAACACGCAGTTTGAAACTGCCCGTTTCCTACCATCACAGACATGTAATCAATCCCATCAACCTGCAAGGCAGGACTTTTCATTCATTGGTCAGAGGTTTCTATTTACAACATGTTTTTGCAGCATTGAGCATTGTAGCCAATCACAGACATATCTGTTGATTTCATTAATGCAATGGCCAATCAGAGGTGTTGAAGTTAATCAGAATCTACTCACTGCTCTAACACTTGAGTTTTGTTTAGCGCTGATCACACTCTCACAAATCCTCTCATTATAACAAACAAAGTGTAAACAGGGCTCTATTTTAACGATCTAAGCGCATGGTCTAAAGCGCACGGCGCAGGTGCACTCATGGTCGAATCCCTTTTTGCTAGTTTATGTACGGGAAAACGGTCGAGCGCATGGTCTAAACGGGTTGTCCCTATTCTCTTAATGAGTAATGGGTGTTTTTTGGGCGTAACGTGCAATAAACCAATCAGAGTCTCTTTTCCATGGGTGCACAAATGGGCGCAAATGCATTTGCTATTTAAAAAACGCGGCGCAAGGCGGGAAGAGAACTGCGTGGCTGAACTATCAAAACACTTGCGCCGCATTGCACCAGGTGTAGGATATAGGGCCCCCTATGTAAATAAGAGATTCATTGTGCAGTGTAATGCTTCATTGAATATAATGGAACTTTGCGAAATTGCAATGTACTAAGATGTGTGACAGCTTTACTTAGTCATAAAAACTGGCGACTTTTGTGCACATTCTAGGCTATAATCCATTCAGAATTTAAATAATTTCACTCACGGATTCACTCTCCTATAATCATTTATCCAGTATTGCCTCTTGCCATTGTTTAGTGTTTACTGCTTCAGTTAAAGTGAAAGTAGAGCAGGTCCGAGCAGGTGTGATTGAGTGGAGGCGGGGACTAATTTGCATATTCATAGAGCCTTGTAAACTCAATAAGGTACGGGTTTAAAATTATATTCAAGTCATTTTAGGACATAAGGAAATTATTTTCTTGGGAAAAACATTTAAATATGCTATTTTGATTATCAAAGTTTTAAGTGATAAAATTAGTGTCTGTAGGACTTTAAAAGAAGAGAAAGAATAAAATAGTCAGGCCCATTAAAGCCATAATGGTGGGTCTTAGCGACATGGACAGTGTTCTCTCAAGTCAGTAAAATCACAAATCATACATGTAATTGATAGCTAGTTTGTTTAAAAAATTACAAAATTTGAGCATTGGTGTCTATAATCATTTTAAAAAGAGACCAGAGATGTTTGGTATTAACTATTTCAAAGTAGAAAACTTCATTGCAAAGTCTCTTTTTTTTAAGCAGACTTTTTAGTTAAATTCTGCTATTCTTCAATATGTTTTTGTCTCAGTTACAGTAAATACATTAGAGTGTTTTCTAGCTTCGTTATTTATTTTTGTGAAATTAAATTATTATAAAATGAGTTTCATTTTAATGCTTCGTTTAAATTCAAATTTCATTTTAATTGGCAATATCCAAATGTTTTTGTTCCAGATAAAAGTATACGCACATACTGTATTTGTGCAAACTCTTGCATATGGACTAATTCAGGCAGAAATACTGATACATCATTTGCATAATTTTTTCCCCCAAACAATGCGCGAACATCGGCCCAGCAAATTCTAAAGAGCAGCCCAACTTACAGTACATACTCCCAACCAATACAAAAACTAGTTGTTGTACTTTGATTTTAGAGTCACCAGCTGTTGCACACATAAATAAGGAAATTGTGTGAAATTATTAGTAAATGTGGCCCCTTGTTATCTTAGCTTCCATACAGATAGCAATCAAGATAGTAACTTGTGTACCTAACTACCTATATGGATATAGATTTCAGCATAAATCCCTGGCATTACCAATATGAAAAAGGACAAAAATAAGCATTCAGAGGCATACAGTACATCATGAAATTGCCAGAAAAGGCAGCTTGAGTGAGGGACTGATAATATGTGCTCTCTATCTTTTTCTTTTTCAGGACCTGGGATTAGAGGGTACATCACTCAATGATATCCTCTATAAGAACGCATCCTTTCTAAACCTGGTGGACCCCATATCTCATGAGCTCCTGCTGAGCCTGGCTAGAGACATGCAGTGCCCAAAGAAGGTGAGTCATTCAGCTTCACTTCAGCGTGTAATTTCTTCACTTCATTGATTGCTAATTAAAGTAAATGAAAATAAATGTGTTTGCGTATAGTGATTAGTTGTCCTAAGATGTCTAATTTGTGTTTCTTCATGTATTTATTTCAAAACCTGCATGCATCAAGCAGAAGTTTAGTTAATTCTCTTCAATCAACTTTTAAGCTCAGGTCTGGATAAACTCAAACTACTGTTGTTTTTGAGTGACGTCAGTTGTTATTTTAACAACTTGCATTACAACCATTTCTTAAATGAATAAATTCTTTGAAAGATATTCAGTGTTATCTGACCACTGTGTCTGAATTCGCTGATATGCTGAAAGTACGATATGATTGAAGATCAGCAAAGCGTCTGTGCGCCTTAAGTCAGCCCAACAGCTATATAGGATCTTTGAATCAGCACCACAGGCCATTCCATCGAGACCGATTTCCTTTTCCTGCTGAAGTCTTGATTTGTACGCCATACTAGCTGTGGGGCACAATAGAAACTAGCAGTTCTATGAAAACTAAAGTCTGCTTGCTTATCATTCTTGTCTATTAAAGATTGTCTATAATAGCATGCAGAATTTTTCTTCTTCTCATAATGATTAATGCAGTTGCTGAACCCATGAGGCTGCTTCGGAGTATAGGAGAAGATGCATTAAATTAGATGGAGATCTTGCTGTGCATCTGTCAGAGTCATGAGGAGGTGGTTCATAAAGGAGATGTACATTCTCATCTAAAGATTCAGCTCAGTTTGACACTCAGTATAGACTACAGGACTGTAAGTAAACTGACACTAGGAAACGGCACGCTTCAGTCTGACCTGCTTTGCAAGTGACCGTGGCTGAATTTGATTATATCAGAGAGATGGCTGCCAAAAAAGGCTCTGTGCGTGGCAGACATTCAGGTGGGATTTGTGCCCACTGATACCCAGTTCACTAAAGGAATTATGCAAATTAGGTAATGATATAGAAACGGACACAAATTCGTGCTGGACACAACTGTACGATGCCATTGCACAGGATTCAATACTATGAAATCCCATTTCAGTCACATATGAACAAAAAATCATAAGTATGAGATAAAAACTTTACAACTGACATAATTATAACCTTATTCGACCAGACCCTTCTTCTACATCCCTAATCCTAAACTTAGCAACTACCTTATTAACTATTAATAAGCAGCAAATTAGGAAATTATTGAGGGAAAAGTCATAGTTAATAGTGAATAAGTGTTCCCTATACTGAAGTGTTACCATAATTATGAGTTTGTCATAATTATGACAAAAAGAGTTGTTGAGTTTTAGAGTTTTTTTAGACTTGTATGCCATATTTATGACCTATCTAAAAATGATGACTTAATATCTCATAATATACTTTTTATCTCATTATCATTGGCTAAGTGTCTCATAATTTTAACTGTTGATGCTTCATGTGCAGCACTTTTTAATACACAGTCTAAATACGACAGTCTAAAGTTTTGCAGCTGTGAATTGAATTTGCCCCTCAGTTTTTTTGCAATTCACGTTACAAAGCAGAAAATTTAAGGGCATTGTATTAAATGGCATTGGTTTAACATCAAACCTGTTCCAGCATAAATATTTGATTACGTGATTTATTCCACCTCCTACAGTCTGCAGTGTACCGTCAGTTTTGCATCTCTAAATGTGAAACCGTCACCTCGCTTGAGCCAGTGGGAGGTCCAGAGATTTCCATCGAAGCAGGGTGCAATAATCCAGTTAGTACATTTTAAATCTTGGGTTAACAAATTGTGTTGTCTGTATGTGACTATGCCCCAGATCCTGTGTGATCATGGGTAGAGTTAACTACAGCAACTGTACAGCTCCGTTTAAAGCAGACTAACTTTAGCAAGTGTCCAAATGACATTGTATAGATGTCAATAAAAACGGACTTTCACTGAAATTAAAATCGATGAGTTTTGTCATTTAATTTAAAAGGCATAAAAGTGTCCCTCATGCAAAGGCATGCCCTCTGACAGCTGTCTTACACACTTTATCGAGAATATTTGTACAAGGCAGCACAGACAGAGACGGATCGACCTACCCAGAAAAGCTCATTCGTTTAAAGATGATTTGAATTAATTATCTTGAATTTTCTTTGTTCGTTCTTGTCTTTCACTGATCTGTATCTGAGGAATTAGTCTGATTTGGCTGGTACACAGTGAAAGTGTTCAATGATTCAAAGCATTAGATGACCATCTTTGTAAATCCACAAGGCAAAAAAATAAATAAAAATGACACAAAGCCAATCTGGATTATATATCAGAGAAGATTACTGCTTTCAGTCTCAGAGAAGATTATTTTTCGGATGTACTTTTTGTCCAAATCTAAATTTAGATCTAGAAAAGCACATCAAACTTTATTAAAAAAATGACTGCAATAAGAAACTGCCCTGATCTGCTCCTTATAGTGCGTTATATTGTTTGCTCGCAGAGTATGAGAACTTCATGCCACCGGCTCCACATTTGTCTTGTCAAATTTAATCATAGGCCTCTTTTTTCATTTTATATTGAATCTTTCTATTCATGTTGTTCTTTCAGGACTCAGACACACTGAAGTCATCTGATAAAATCTGCAGACAGCTCATCTACCACCTGACCCCTCACTCCAAGTGGCTTAGAAAAAGTATGACCCGGAGAAAGGCCCAGGCCTGGTGAGAAATCTTCCCTGTCCTCTATGCCATCAAAACATCAGAAAGTGCTGATATGGAGTAAAATTTCATTCCATCCCTCACAGTAACATGCTGAACTATATATACTGTTTACAGATTCTATTTGATATATTATAAATGAATGAAGCATTTATATCACACTTTACTGTGCACTATATAGTATATGCTATGTAATCTGTAACATATTATAGTAAACTATATGTAAACTAATCTTTAACATATTATAGTGTTATTATAATATTATTTGTAGGCTATACTAGAATAGCATTTATTAATATTTTTGAATTAGCTTTTATTCACAGTTATCATTTAGGTTTTTTGTTTAAGTTTTAGTTATTTTATGAGTTTTTGACATTTCATGTTGACATTTTATTTTATTTTATTATATTGCATTTTTTCTATTTCTATTTTATTTTATTTCAGTTAGTTGCCTAGAAAACATTTCTAATGCATTTCTAATTTTCATTTAAGTTCTAATATTTATATTTTATTTCATTTCATCTTTATTTCAATTCTCGAAAAATGTTAAGAAAAATCTCAAAGATGCTTAATAATTTTAGATTTAGTTAACATAAAAACACATCTTTTTGCCATTCCTTCTTCTCTAGGACCTTGAAAATCTTCTAAAATTTGCATAAACTGCTGATCTGTTCCATGATTTACTGAGCAGAAATCTGGTAGCAGTTTCTGACAGTGTGATTATAGATGAGTGTAACAAATTAGGGCTTGTTTGGCCTGCCACCGCCAGCCCATTAATCTCAGCCCCCCATCTCTGCTATTGATTGGTAGAGTCTTTTTTACCAGCACTGCTGCTGGATTTGGATAGTGCTGTCTGTAGAGAGAGCCATAATGCCCTTTGTGACTTGGGTGTATAATGCTCCACAAGTTTGACCTGAACTTTATTTATCCAACATAAACCTGTTCACTTCACTTGATTAATTAAATTCATTAGAGCAGCCAGCTTGCAGGGTGTTAAACAAGCATCAGTCAATGGTTGCAGAATATATTTAGCATATTTTGTGTTTGTTGAAAAGCGGATAGATGTGTGTATGAATGCGTTCCACCCACATGGCCATTACATGCGCCCTGAATCCATTGCCTCTACTCAAAACAGTTTTTCCACATTCCGAATTAACCATGCTGCTCTGCTCCATTACCTTTAGGCTCTCAGGGGAGGATAAAGCAATGAGTGGATGAGAGACACAGAGAGAGAAGGGTATTTTCACACTGCAGTTCTCATGTATTATGCAGGGTCGCTAAACAGAAGCAAGTGTTACTGTACTGGTCATTTTGAAACAAGGTCATATCGCTTATGAGAAATAATGTGGCAGTTCCAATAGTTCAGTGATGCTATCAAATGATTCACTGCCAAAAATCTTTTTCTTAATCAATATTTTGGTCCACTAAAATATGTAGACATACAAAAAATACTTAAAACAAGATACATTTACTTGAGAAGCAAATTTGCACGATATATTAAGACTTTCAGAGAATATATCTTGTCATGCACAATTTTTTGTTTTATATATATAAACCTAACTAAATTAGTTAGATTCATGTTCAAAACCAGACAAAAATGAACACAGGTTAAGATATATTGGTGTGTGCCACATATAGTTAAAATTATATTGTAGCATAATATATACTATTATGGTGGTACATGTCTAAAGAATGGTACAAACATTATATTATAATATATTATTTATATATTTTTTTACAATGTAATACTATGGCTCTGCTTATAAACACCTTAACAGTGGTACTTATGAGCATGATTCACAATCAGTGCATTATTATTTACATGGCACTCCAAGATACTTTGAAGAATACCATGGTACATGTTTAAAAAACCTGGTATTACGGTGGGTAATGCATTATGTAAACATATTATTAATTTATACATTTTTATATTATATTATATTATATTTATTATATATTTGTAATTCTTGCTGAAGAAATTATGTAAAATATTTTGCAAGTTATTTAATTTTTAACATAATTTATTAAATGTTTCTTTTTTAACTGTGTAATATCATGGTAAATTTATATATAGGCTGTTATTGATGTGTTACTGATTAACATATGCATGTGCCTTATTATTTACATGGTACTCAAGCTACTTCAAAGAATACATGTCAAAAAAACTTACTATAAAGATGTCCAAAAACATGGTATTACCATGATTCTTTTGATACTTTTCTGTTAGTAAGAGTTTTATGTGTGTGCAAGTTCATCTAATTTGGCTTTATTGGCAGTGGTGCCAACCTTCTGTGTGATTAGAGATTCAGAGAAGATTGCTCTGCAGTGTGTGTGTGTCTGTAGCTCAGGTTTAGGAGCCCTGTTGCGGAGGATCTGTTATACTCTCCCTAGAGCTCCTTTTGTGTTCATATAAGTCAATCTGACAAACAGAGAGTTTGCAGGTCCCTGCTGCTCTACACTACAGAAACCAGACACAGCACAAGGAACGCGCTCTTCAAAAGAGTCTGAGAAAGAAATGAAGAAACAGGGTATGGCCTTAGAGCAAAGGACAAGATAAAACAAGACAGCGAACCTCAGAAACGGAGAAAAAGTGTTTGTTCTGAATCAATATTTTTGTCTTTTTTCAGTAAAATACCTAAAAGATGCATTTACTTGATGCTTTGCGATTTGAGACTTATTTTCAGAGGATATATCTTGAGATATTTTATAGGTTACATCGCATTGTGTGCCCCTTTATTCGCTATTTTTCATTTCATGATTTCTGGTCCTATTAGGTGCCATATCACCGTAATCCAGCTCCATTTACATGGAAATGAAAAACGAAATGAGAAAGAGGGTTGATTATATTTTAATTGACAGATTTATATGTGTCTATTCACTTTTGATGGATCTGCATTAGTTTGCTCGTCTCTTATAGAGACATCCTCAGACTTTTATTGGGGTTTAACTTGCATGGATGGCGACTGAAGATAATGTAATTATAGAGTGGGTAAAATGATTAATGTAACATCACAGTGTGTTACTCGATAGGAAAGAGAGAGCAGAACGGTCTGACAATGCTACATGTAGGGAGTAAGAGAGATCTAAGAGGCGATGAAAGAAGCAGGATTTCGTGTTGTGCTGGTTCTTTTATGTGCAGATTCTTGGGGCTTGATCAGGAGTGTCAAACAGGCATTGTGGAGAATCTGCATGAAATAGGATCTTTCTGACACCCTCATGTGTTTGATTGGCAGTATAAAGCGACTGTCTTTGATGACTGTGTGACTGTCTGGTTTATCCAGACTGCACACATGCATGCTCAGACATACACAAACACAATCGGTCAGTCAGCCATTTTTGCTTTCACATGTATTAGGGATGCACAATTAATTCTACTTCCCTTGCATCAACATTTTCTATTTGCAATGTGTTTTTGCAGTGACTGAGTATTGTAATTGATCACATATATGGATGCACATGAATGCAATGATGAAGAGGTATTTAAATTACTACCGTTCAATTGTTTGGGATTGGTAAGATTTTTTATGTCTCTTATGCTCACCAAGGTTGCATTTATTTGATTTAAAATACAATAAAAACAGCAATACTGTGACATTATTACAGTTTTCTTTTAAAGATTTATTTTTGGCATTTTTTTTCACCTTTATTATGATAGGACAGATCACAGCTGACAGGAAGCAAAGTGGGAGAGAAATAGTGGGGCGGATCGGGAAAGGTCTTCGATTTGGGATTCGAACTCGGGACACCCGTAGCATAACGGTGCTGTATATCAAATTATAAAAAATGTTCTGCTCAAATTAACATTAACAATAATTTTTGAATGTTATAAATATGTTTACTGTCATTTTTGGCTGTCTCATGCATCCTTGCTGAATAAAAATATTAATTTCTTTAAAAATCTTACTGACACCTAACTTATGAACTGTAGTGTAAGTAAAGGTACGGCAATGACAACCACTCCTAATGACCAAGGTTTAAACAGTCTGAATCACAAATGTGTGTTGCAATTTTCACATTTGCTCAGTTCTGTCATTCTAAATTATTTTGGATTTGCTCCTTTTTACACTGCACATTTGAAATGTAGATAGTGTAACAACTAATAGACACTCTAAGAGAGCTACCCAACAAAACTTGAATGTTTTCCTAATCAACAAGGCATAAACACCATGAACTAAGAGAATAAGTGATTGCATAAAACTTATGCGCTTAGCTTATGAATATTATTCATGTGACTGGTTAGTAATTAGGCACTAACGTTATGAGAGATCACGACTTGATGATTATGTGTTCATATATTAAAATGAGTTGCCACTTTATGTGGAAAGGCTTTTGTTTGCACTTTAGCCAAACAAAATGAAACTTCTAAAATATGATTATTTTCCAAAAAGTTGCAGACTGAACAGGAATTTCTCTGCATACAACTTTCAAGCTATAAACCTATTATGGATTGCATGGTCTAGAATCTAGATAATCTGCTTTTGTAAGAATTTGATTAGCAATGCTTCAGTGCCTGTTTCAAATCTTTTTGGATTGCGAATTGATATCTCTGCAAATATGAACAGTTTGTGACACTGTTGAGATCTTATCTGAAACTCTCTAGTGGAGACACATGAAAGATTACTAGGGGTTAGTTCTCAGTGGTAAATCTGAAATGCCAGAGACTTTAACAATTAGTTTACACAAACAAAAGACAATTCTGTCATTGTTTGCTCACCCTCATGTGGTTTCAAACCCGTATTTGTGATTTGAATTTCAGCAGGTAGTGATTCTGTTCTCAGATGGCATGTAATTGTCAGTGTTTCTACTTCTGTGTGTTCTATACCTGTGCTCAGTTAAGGCCACGATGTGTTAGTGATATTTGCAGGCCTTCATAGAAAGACAGACCAGCATCTGCTCCTGGAGGCAAGTGTGAGTCTGAATCTCACACTGATCAAAGGTGTAAAAGCATCCACTCAGGTAGAAAACAGCTATTGCCATGTCAACGGCGGTGGGAGACATGTCTTTGTACCACTCTTTTCCTCTTGTCTTCCTTTTCACTGTCACTCATTCTGCTTGGTTGGTTTTAAGCTTCCAGTATCCTCTGCATTATCTGTCACCTCTCAGACCCTTTCAGACCCATTCAGGGATGAAGAACAGACCCCGGAAAACCGGCTTTACTTCTTGTGAACAGGTTTTGCTAAATAATCACACTCACAACCATGTTTGCTTTGCACTGGAGATTCTTTTATATTTTTTGTCCCATTTGTAGACTATTATCATAGTCAGACAAACAAACACTATGTTAGCGTTCCTACTCATCTCTGTTGCAGTTGATTGACTGACTCAGGACTGCTCTGAAGTGATGGGGACAAAAAATAAACCAAAAAATGGTGTAAATGATGCCTATGCCAATGGAAGTAGCCAGCTATGAGGTCACCAAGGTCCAGACCTTATCTTCATGTTCAGAAATAAAATTTGTTACTTGATGACTTCGCCTTTTAAAATTCTCATTGATATCTCATTAATTGTTTAACAGTTTGCAAGAATGTACAGTGTCCGTGGTATGAAAATGTTCACTGTTGGAGTAAACGAGGCTTGAGAGAGTTGTGAGTGAGGGCACAGCCTCCGTCGTGTTGCCATTTGGACTTGTCTTTTTCCACTTAATTTGACAATTTAGAAAGTTAATAAGGTGGGAAGTTGCAGTTTCCGGTTAGTGATATCTTTATCTTATTTGCAAAAGATTTGAACTAATTTTGGTTTATTTTTTATTTATTTTTAGTTTTGTTTTCATTGTAATACTTGGCAACGCATGCATCACCGGCACTTAAACTGACAGTAATCAAAAAATGCATTTATTTGATCAAAAAATTTAAACAGTAATATTGTGAAATATTAATAACATTTAAAACAGCTGTTTTCTATTTAATATACTTTAAAATGTAAATTATTCCTGTGATGCAAAACTGAATTTTCAGCAGCCATTACTTCAGTCGTCAATGTCACATGATCCTTCAGAAATCAGTCTAATATGAGCATTTTGTGCTTTGATGAATAGAACTTTCAAAAGGATTTATTTGAAATGCAAATATTTTGCAACATTCTAAATCTTTACTGTCACTTTTGATAAATTCAATGCATCCTTTCTAAAATAAAATATTGATTTCTTTCCAAAAAAAACTTGTACTGACCCAAAGTGCAAGAGTAATGTAGTATTTTAATTTCACTACAATAGAACGTACACTAATGTAAATACATTAATAATCAATGCATTTTGTTTTATGTATTTTGTGTGCCAAATTGGTCTCCTTCCTTTATAAGAACATTTAGGCCTAAACAGTTCTTTGAAATCCGAAAGAAGCTTGCATTTTTTTTTCAACACTGACGAAATATTTTGATTACTTTTGATATTGTTGGTCTTTTTTTCATAGAATTTCATGGGAATGTAGAGAGTTGCAGTGTGCGATGACAACAACCCGCAGTACTTTAACATTCTCAGGGTCTTAACGCTAGCTTCTTGTCATGCTTGACATTAGTCACATTTAAATGCAGACTCAAAACTCACCTGTTTAGTCCTGGTGCATTTATTGATGAGTCACTGTGGCTATTTCCAAAAAAAGAACTGATTGCACTGTATTTTGTATAACCATTTTTTTAAATTAATTTTAAACCTCTTAAATCATTTTTTTTTTTAAATAATTTTCAAAGTTTTTAAATTCCTAGTTTTATTGTTGTGATTATTTTTTTATTATTATTTTATGTAAAGCACTTTGAATTACATTGTGTATGAAGTGCTTAACAAAGAAACTTTGCCTTGCCTTGCCTTGCCTTGACTGCCATACAACCGTGTAGGTCTTTTCACTGCCAAAGCAGAACAATTTCTAGACAAAAGTCTAACAGATGATGAAGCTGTATGCACAAAAGTAACAGTTGACTCCACACATATGCATTACCATAAAGTCATTTTATGTGTGGTTGTGTTTAAGATGCTATCAGCTATAGCTTGAAGCAGTTAGTTGGTTTCTTGTGCCTCTCATTAGCATATTAGACAAAACTTCCCTTATTCCTTTGTTCATTTAGACAGATCACTGAACGAGAAATTCATATGTACTGAGAAGATGTTTTTTTTTTTTTTTTGCATAATATCTAGAAACATTTTTGTGTTCTTGTTCAGATTTGCATATTTGCTTTTTAATGAACAAGCTGTTCATGATTAGGGAGACGTTAAGCTATGCTGCTTGCCTCTTTTCAACCATTTGTGATCAAAATCAGATTGACATAGGTGCTAAAAGGGCGATTTCATACCTTAAATGAAGCAATTTGGGATGAGCGAGAAGAGAAGAGCCTGTTGATTACTGATTGTGTAACATGCCAGTAAAGCAGAAAAGATTCAGTGAATTCTTCTTGCCAGAGGTATCAGAATAATATGGAAATATCCTTCCCTCTTACATCTGTAATTGTGATATATTTAGTTGGACTGTCAATTTAGCATAATAATTAATGCAAAGTGTGCATTTGTAGAAAAAAAAGCATGTAGACACTTTCTGTAAAGTCTGTTCAATGGTTTACTCATCTGCCAAAATAATATTATGCCTTTGAGGCTATTCATTTGGGGGATTTTCATGGCAGATTGATGCTTGTGATTATTTTAAGTAGTTATATTATGTTCAGTTTAAAAACTTTTTTGGCAGCAGATATGTAATATTGGATTAGGGGATGAAAGTCCAGCAGGGTACTTACTGAAAGAGTGAAAGAAAATAGAGAAGACGACGAATGTACCTTTAGGCCAGAATTAATAATGGAGGTATTTTGCATCATTGATGACTCTGTACAAACAAAATGGAGTGAGGCTTGAATCAGACACGTCAGGGAAGACTGGAGGGAGAAAATGAGGGCTGAGAAGGAAATCTTTTAGCTCTGCATGGACAAAATCTTGTCTTTCTATTGATGCTTCGATGTGTTTCAGAACTCACATATTCTGTAGACTAGAAAAGTGGTGCAGAGGGAACAGACATTGGTAGCGTCTGAGTGCAGAATGCTTAGTGTCTGTGATCGTACGAAAGCTGACAGAAAGGAAAATGAATGTCACTCATAGCTGCTGGTTGCCAAAGAACGTGAAGTGAGCCCGAAGTGACTGTAATTCAAACTGGCACCTGGTTGCGAGAACAATAAATAGATAAATAACACATTAAAATGACTTTTATTATTCTTTTACCCATCCTGCAGTGGCACAGATGGCACATTTGTGCTGTAGTTTATGTATCGCAACCTGAAATTCACAGTTCACCTTTTGACAACATACAGCACATCACACAAAAAAACTATTTAAAAAATCAGAAAAATCAGTATTTTTCTTATTTTTCAGTAAAAATATTTCACGTATATTGAGATTACGCTTTGAAACAAGAATAAAACATTGTAGACAATTGTGCTCCTCAAGTAAATTGATCCTGTTTTAAGAATGTTTAAAGAAATAGTTCATCCAAAAATGAACTCAACCTCAGAACAGATTTCTCACCTGATTCAGATGAAATTACTTTTTCAGTGGAGAAAGCAATATTATGGATCGAGAACTCATATTTTAACGAGAAGCAATGGTTTGAACAGTTCTTTTCACTTCAGAAGATGTTAACTGATGGACTGGAGTGTGGATTATTGTGATGTTTTATCAGCTGTTTGGATTCTGACGGCACCCATTCACTGCAGAGGATCCATTGGTGAGCAAGTGATGTAATGTTACATTTCTCTAAATCTGTTCAGATGATGAAACAAATTCATCTACATAATCTAAGGGTGAGCAAATTTTCAGAAAATGTTCATTTTTCGGCGGGCTATTTCTTTAAATGTTTTTTTTTTTTTGCTTGTTTTTTTTTTTTTTTTTTTAACTTTATTTACTTTTTTTTTTTTTTCAATGCTTAAAATAAAATGCAAAAAAATAAAAAGGTTTGAAATAACCAATTTGTCCTTGCCTTTAAATAATTCAAATCTGAAGCAATTTTGACAGGTCACTAATCTAATTTTCTCTCAAAAGCACCTCCCTGCTGACTTTTTATCTAAATTGATCCGTAAAGCATCTTCAAAGAAATTCTTCAGCATTTCATCAAAGCACGCAGTCTTTTCATGGGCCAACCTATTGCTATTTAATCACAGAGATCCCTCAAATGTCACTGTTTAAAGGCAGAGCAGATTGCCGTGTGAGTTAGCAAAAATGAGGCAGCAAGCTTAAAAGAACCACTGTATGTCAAAATAAAGCCTGTGGATACTCGTATACAGCACAATCCCCAGGGGGTTTGGACCTGGAGTTATATTTGGCAAATAAATTGAATTGGGTCCCAAACACAGAAGAGCGATGCCACCTGCTACCAGTCATAGGAAAATTGAGGAAGACTGTCAGTGGGATTTCATGAGGAGATATCAGCCTTTGAGAGGATTTTAATAATACATTTGCATCTCAGTGTGGGTGTATATGTGTGTGTGCTTCCTCAGCAAATGAGTATTCTTTTGATCTCTGTCCTGTGGTTAGTGTGGCATTATATATTACAGGACCATCCCTATTTCCATTTCAATCTCTTCATTGTTACCATGTGACCCAAATCATGACGAAAGTATCATGTACATCTGTGGAGCTGAGTGATTTTCAAGTGGATGTATGTCTGTGTTTGCATTTTATTGATCCTGTTAATGGAACCGGGTCAAAATGAAGCACACACGCTGGCACAGAGATGGAAATGGTGCTGGATAGAGGACTGAGGTGGGGAGGAACGCTACTCTTTTGACAGGAGCATCTTTCCTGATATTCACTTCATTTAAAAAATAAATAAATAAAAGTATCTTGTGTAAGCATAAACATTTTAGTTGGTTTTAAAGGTGAAGCGTATAATTTTGGTACCATTACTGGCACCAAATGGAATTGGAAAAATAATGTTTTAAAAAAGGGTTCCCGAACATGCCCCCATCTGCCATTGGTCAACCAAATAGATAGCCACGCCCCAGACTCATATTTTTGGTTGTCACGCTAGTCTAGATCCTCATACAAACTGATCAGTTCTTTATAGGCACCACAGAGACACTGAGAAACCCTTGTGAAAGTACACTTTAGCATGCCTTTAAAAAGAGTACTTATTATGGAAATAATATATTTAGTTAATGGTGAAATGAATGTAATGTTTTCAGACACTTAATTGCATGTTATGTAAATTAAATGGACATTTAAGTTGCCATTTAGTGAAGTAAATGTAAAGTAAATGCACTGTAATATCAGAAAACAGTTAAAAATATAAATAAGTAAATAAGCTTTAGTATGTTAGTCAACATGTCAAAATAATTGCATGTCTGTAAAGCACAATAAAAGATTAAAGCCAAATAATTTAAAATGTTCTTAAAAAAACTTTTATTCTCACATTACAAATTGCACTTTTTACAAGTTTGTTAATAAATACAGTTTTAAATTGTATGCTCTTTAAGTACAATGGCCTTTTGTTTCATTAATATTATATTATCTGAAACTTCTAAGAGTTTAAGTACAACTGCACATTAATTACAATTATAAGTGCACTTCTTTTTCACAAGGGAATGGCTTACTTGTTTAACTTTGCAAATTAGACTGGGAAAGTATGTTTTGTATTGAATTACACCTCCTAATGAACATTCTTATCTTTTTGTATTTTTTGTATAATCCTGTTCTTTTCCATTCAGATGAGCAGGCTTTGACTAGTCTAATATTCAAATCTAAAAAGTACAGTTCAGTTGAATGCTAGACTTTGAACTAAATATGGATGTCTTATCAACTGTTCATTGGAACTGTTTTGAGAGTGTAAAAAAGATTTATTTTGGGTGAGCAGAAAGGCACTGATTCTGTCTGCTGCCTGCAAACATCATAAGAAACAAACAAACAAAAATCATAACAGCAGCTTTCACCAGCGGCAGGGATCCAGTATTTGGCAGAACAATAGTGAACTCTGACTATGAACCTTACTTCAGAAATGGTTTGAGAAGAAAAATCATACTTTAGGAGGTTTTATCAGTCTCTTATAGAGCTCTAATATTATCTCCTCTTACAGACTGTATGTTTCCCCAGTGCTACTTTGGTACAGTACATCTATGTTCTTATGTACAGTATTTGACTTGCATACTCAAAGACATCCCATATGTTCATGCATAAATTAGAAGCATGAACTCGTGCGAGGAAGTCACTGATTACTGATTCATGAGACTACTATGCATCATAGAGTACCTGAGAAGACTTTTCATGCTGAAAATTGTTTGTGCCTTGCAAATAGACTAAACACTCACCAAATAATGACTCAAAAAGAAGAAACAGAAGGTTCAGTTAGGCAAAGTCAAAGACAAGACATGACCAATTTGTGGTCAAAAAAGAGGTACAAAATTGTCACTGGGGCAGTACCCTTTCAAAAAATACTAATATGTACAATTTAAGTACTAATATGTACTTTTAAAGTAGGCCTACTAATATGTACGTTAAAAATATTAATATGTACCTTTAAGGTAATATGTAGCTTTTGTACCTTATAGGGTATTGCCCAAGTGACAGCTTTTTTTTTCTGAGAGTGCATGACTCTAAGTCGTTGAACAAATAATTGCAAAGGATAATATTCACTGAATAGATGTTTATCAGTATAGATACAATAAAGATGAAATTTACATAGATAGTGGCAACTCATGCTTCTCACGAGTTGGCAAAGACAGATGACAATCAATAACAAACTGTGTACTCAGTTCTTTATTCCTGTTTCTTGTTTTATATCTGCAGTGTTCTTCCGAAAAGCTGCTTCTTTAATCACACTAATGTACTAGAGAGTAAAATTACTTGCATACGATTATGAAATAATCAAATTCCAAAGGCAAAGGATGAGTTTGAGCGCAAAACTATCCCAAACTCTTCCCCCACCACAGCAGCCTTCTTATCCTTTTTCCTGTAATTTGAAGTACTGAAAAGTAACTGCTTCAATAATTTCAATAAAGACCAAAAATCCAAATCCTATTTTCTTAAAGCTACAACACTTCCTTATTTGTTATAAATGATCAGATTTACAGTTCAAATCACCCCAATGCTTGTATATCTGTTTTTAGTTTTCTCATTGAATTCCTCAGTGTATCATTTTTTTTCTTTCACTTTTTAGTCTTAAAACAACACTTCAGAAGAAGCTCTGCAGTGACTCTGTGGACCTGTCTGGCATCCCTTTATCAACTCGCGACATACGGCATGTGGCGTATTACCTCCAGACCAGTGGGGGCGCTGTGATATCCGTAGATCTTAGTTTCACTGAGCTCCGGGATGAGGGCCTACGTCTACTTCTGCCCTTCCTGGGTGCATTGCTCAAACTCACAACACTGGCTCTCAATGGGAACCGTCTGACTCTTGGCATCCTTAAAGATCTGACTGAAGCCCTCAAAGATTCCAAGAAGTTCAGTTGTCTTGCCTGGGCTGACCTGGGCAACAACGTGGACATATTTACCATGCCACAGGTAAAACAACAGAATCTTAAAATCAATTACAGTTCCCCTTATTGTAATAATTACACTGAGATAAATGCTTTATTTTGGGTAAAACACGGTTGTACTACAAGACATGTTGCCTACTTTATAAGAGGTACAACATGGATTAGCCTTGTAGGACATCCTTGATGCTCCTGGAGCAATATTCGCTGACAAACAGTCATAGCCTTACTTTTGAGGCTAATTCAGAGACCCAAAACATAAAATATTATTGGCTGATTGTAATGTTGTACCAAGAACATCAAGGATGTTGATCCAGGAACATGTTCTACTTGGATGAATCAGTTTATGCAAGATAAATATTTGTTTTATATGTTTTCACTCACCATTTTCAACTGGCAGGGTGAACCAGTTGATTAAAGTCCTATTTGGATGGGACTAGTTTTCCCTGAGGAGAAAAGCATCAATGTGTTATCAGTAGTTGGGGCATTATGTATCCTGAACTAACAATGAACAATACTTATACATCATTTTTATTGGTTCCTGTTCATTTCTACAGTATACATTTTACGATGTGTATGCGCGTATATATATATAATGCATTTATAAACAAACATGAATTAACAATTATCAATAGAATTGACCTAGATTAATACATTTTGTTGCTTTTTGATAGTTCATGATACCTTATGCATTGACTGATGTAAAAAAATTGAACTATATTGTGAAGTGCGTTACCAATATTTTTACTGTACACTTCTCATTTAGTTTGACCTTTGTCTAAATATTTTCTTTGTTCAAATAATTTTAGAACTTTTTAACCAACTTTCAATGTTAAGTAACAGATGATCATTCAAGTACTGCTGGTATCTCATCTAATATAAGAAATAAATTTAAGGAGACTCCATGATTTTCTGTAACCCACATCCAGACAATAGACATTCTTCAGATATTATCTGTAGGTAAATGTAACTCAAAAGTTTTTAAATTGTTTCTACTCTGTTCTCAGCCTCTTCTGGTGGCCCTACGGCGACGCTGTAGTCTAAAGGGCAGTCTGCCCACCATCTATGAGTACACAGAGGGTCAGCCCTATTGCTACCACATGGAGAGCTCCATTGAAGAACCCAGCCACTATGAAGAAGAGGAGGATGAAGACGATGATGAGGAAGAGGATCTGGAGCCATGGAGCATCGGGGAACAGAAAAGTTCAGGTAGTTTTACCCTGCACCATTGTGAGAGGTGAACCAATCACGATCATTGTCACCTGACGATGGGATAAAGAAAGAACGGGAGAGCGCAGGCAAGAGATCTCTCTTCTCTCAGTACCATTTCTCCCAATCAACACCTTTTACCATCTCCCTCCTCCACTGCAGCTCCATGACCTTCCCATTGTGGTTATGTGTGAACCAACAGCATCGCATTTAAAGAGCCAACTAACCACCTGAACACGGCAAACGGTGAAACACGCTGGTTTGAAATTCTCTCAAAGCTTCACCATTGACTTACTGTATTGGCAGATGACGCTCCTTGACTCGAGGTGGGGGTTCATTGGTGGGGGCCACAGAGAGTCGCGTAAAAGATGCTTTCTTACGCCCCTCTTCGGTCACAAATGACCAGTGATGGACAGGAAAAAATGCCAATAAAAAATCCCAGAGTCAGTCAACTGGCTGATGCATACCAACGGTGGAATTGAAGCTCTACGGACCCCGCTTTTAAATAAGGTATGGTTAGGAATTTTGTGGGGTCTGGTCAGGTTTGGTCATATTTGTCAGTGTTGCATTGCTGAGGCCATCTCTGCCGCAGCAGACTGGACCTATCACCCCTCTGTGTGTGCTCTACTAATCTCCCAACAAAAGCCATGAAACCAGCTCAACAGACTATACAGCCGACCCACGTCACGTGACGCAAGCAAAACTGCCATGTCAAGACTTTTGCATTTCCCCCCCCCTTTCCAAAATGTTCACTTGTGAATACCCACGCACCACTTGTCGTGTAGTTGTGAGTGATGATACAAAAAGGAAACGCTGTTGAACAGCCAGCATCTGGTTTTTGTTGTCTGCTAATGATGAACAAACTATACGACAGGTGTATTTCAACAAAGAAACATTTTTGTTGTATATGAGAAAATTGCTCACCTTTTTGTGTTCAGGTCATCTTAAATATGTCTTGCTGTGTCATTGCAGTGCTGCTGCTCCCTTTGGAATCATCCGTTGAAATATGGCGGTTCATTATGCTACATTTCTGTATGGTGTATTTTAATATCTCAAGCACATTGATTAATCATGTCTGGTCAACTTTATTAAAACGTTCTTAAAGGTTCTTAACATCATGCTCAAAATAATCTTGCCTGTAACACAGAGTTGCAGCAACACCCCATCTATTTTAAATCTAATTTTGGTCATTAATGATAAAATTAATGGACCTCGAGATAAAGAGCTAATGTTCCATGGCCTTCAATTACCTGAGCACTTTAGTCTGTGTTTTCATCAGGTTTGTGACTGAAAACTTGTTGTAGCGATGTCGTCTTGTAACATGAACATCTTTATGTTTTTCTGAAACCATAATGAGCCAAACAAATAGTTACTGTACTAACCAGCACTTAGTTGTTTGGGAGTAAAGCTCAGATGATCAAATAGTTAAATGTCAGTGTTATTTATGATATATGTATTCTTTTAAATGTGTCAGTTGTGTGTGTGTATTTGTTTAATGTTATCTTAATGTTTTCTCAGTATTGACTTCAGACTATTAATATTATATGTAATATCCCACAACATGTGCTAATAACTGTCCATTTTCACAAGGCCTCAACAAATTCAAATGGCAAAGTGACCTCTTTTTATCTTTCCAAAACTAAATATAAAATTAATTTGGACTATTTAGTAGTACCTGTGAAAAATTAATTAATAAAAAACAGCAATCTTTGCATTTGTTGTTTGGCTCTGTGTCTAGATCATTGTAGTTACCTGGCTTGTGATCAGTTTATCTGGGATGTTTAACCTGCGTAATCTGTGTAAATCTGTCACTCATAAACACCAAGTTGGTGTCAATACCCACAATGCTAAGCAAGCTAATACACTCAGTGGCAGGTTATTTGTCATGTTGTTTTATGTGTAAGTCTGAATGAGCTTTCTCTGTCTGTGTCATATACTGTGTCCTCTGAATCTGTGCTTCAAACAGTTTATAAGACTGACTGTTCAACGCTTCTGTAATAAACTTTTATTAATAATACCATGGGTGTGGCAAAATAATACTTTCTGTTTATTTTTAGGATGGAAAATCAGTGTGAATGTGTTTGATGGTTGCAAGTGCCTGTGGGAGGCTGGTGAGGTGCCCATCTGCTGATTGATGTGCTGGAGTGCATGGAGGAGACGCAGAGAAGTTTTTTTTTGATGGGGGTGGTGCTAGAATCTGTGACAGCCCGAGGGAGTATTACACACACACTTCTGAAATGTTAAAGTAATAGCTGAAAAAAATGAAAATTATGTTATTTAGTCACCCTCATGTCATTCCAAATCCACATATTTGCTGTTATTTTTCTGTGGAAAAAAGAACTGTCATATAGCTATTTTCTTATACAGTGACGGTTCATAGGAAACTTGTTTAGCTCCAAAACGGACACAAAAAAAAACCTACATAAAAGTGTTCCATACCCAGCTAACAAAAATATGTTCTAAGATCATCCACGATCCACGATAAGTTTGGAAAATGTTATTTCTGAATGTTCGCAGAACGTTGAAAACATCCTGTTTTTTAAATGTTTAAAATGTTGTTATGGTTATGTGAATGTTAAGGGAACATTCTATTTTAGAATTTTGCAAACATTATGGGAACATTAAGGGGGGAATACACTACATGACTTTCAAAATCTGACCAGCCTTTAAAACATTGGGCATCATACACTTAACCGACTTTGTAATAATCACAGAGGAAAAACTGGCGATCATACACTAAACGACTAAGGATCATATACACTACCAGACTTTAAAGTGGTTCAGATCACAACAAACTCACGCACAAACTGCTAGATGCAGCATGACAAATGAAAGCAATATGTGTTCTAAAATCAGCTCAAATATATCAACATATCTGATATCCTGCAACTGGATAGATTCATAGTCTGAAGATAAAAAAATCATCACACACTATGTGATTTTCTGTCAAATCTATCAGCTCAAATCTGCAGACTGGCTCTGACTTTCAGCAACTAGTATCAGCTTCTCCAGACTGTAAATTGGCAGAAAATCGAGGCAAAAATTGTGTAGTGTGTTCCAGCCTTTACAGTCGAATGTTCCCTGAAGATTCTGAAAGAAGTTTAGCATTTATTGTCACGTAACATTTTAAAAAATGCTAGATGAACATTGATCTAATATGTTACAGAAAAATATTTCATGTGCAATGTGAAATTTTGTGCTAAAATTTTTAGAACATTTTTGTTTGAAAACTTTATTTCTGACAGTTCTCTGAACGTTCAAAACGTCCAGTTTTTTTTAAACATCTTATTTTATTTATTTATTTGGGGGGTTGTGCAAACATTCAGGGAACGTTGCAAGCATTATGGGAACATTATGTCACATCAATGCTCTCTGAACATTCTGAAACATAGTAACATTTAAAAAGTGTTAAACAAATGTCCAACTAAAACGTTTTAGTTGAACAATGAATAAATATACTATTCTTGCGCTACCATTTTGAGAACATTATTAAAGATCAAATAACTCTGAATGAACATTCTAATAATGTTACTGGTAGAATGTTTGGTCATAAGTTTGAGAGAATCTTGCAAGAACATTAAACAATGTTTTGAGAATGTTCCCTGTTAGAGGTGTATGAGTCTGTTGAAGACATACTATAGTTATTGTTAGGAAGAGACTATATTATTATTATAATGTACATTTTAATTTGAATATGGTGCAGATTTGAAATCATTTGCATTTGGTCATAAGAACCATTGGCATTTCATATCCAACATCACGTGATATGTCAAAAAGCATTATTTCTGTCTTTTCTTATTCAGTAGGCTATATGAATCCATGATTTGAACTGAAGAAGGCCTTGAGCCGAAATGTTTGTGTTTAGTCTTGCTGGTTATTAATGTAAAATAAAACGTTAAAAGAAGAGTATATGAGTGCAGATCATAGTTTTATAAGATGCGTAATTTAATAGATTGACGCTCCAAAAAATATTAAATGACAAAAGCACAGTGCAAACGAATTTGTTGTATGACTTCAGAAGACTTGGAATATAGCACACAAAACATATGGACTGCTTTTCTGGTGCCTTTTGTGCTTGATAGCTTGATAGGAATGGTCACTATAAACTATGAAAATAAGATTCTTCAAATACTTCATGAGTTCCATTGAAAAAAAAGGAAGACAAAATACAACTGCACTCTCACTTTAGCTTTTTTTTTTTAATGAGAGTGCAGCTATATGTTGTTCTTTCTCTGACTTGCACAGCACCTCAAAAAGGTGTGCATTTGCTTCATTGCATAAAAAATAGCAGCAACAAGTTTTGGACGACATGAGGGCGAGGAAACAATGACAGAATTTTAATTTTGGGGTGAACCACTTTAAAACATCCCTGTTATATTTCAAGAGAAAAGAAGCATGATGCAGACGCCCAGTTCCTCTCAAATATGGAGTTGAGCTTGTATGGTTCTTGTCAATGTGTGTATATAACTGTGGTTATAAAGAGTGTGTGTGTGTTAAACATCTGTAAACAGATCTTCAGCAGTGTGTACACTTGCTTTTGTCACTGTGATCTCAAACAAGAAGTGCAGACTGTTCTGCTCTGTTACATCTGGTTGTATAAACAGTGATGCTGTAACAGCTTTCGAGACAGTCCCATTGAGGTCTTGGGAATTATGCATGTCATGGTCTGTGTTGGTGGGACAAGCATACAGACCCACATTACTGCAGAAGAAATAATACCAGAGTCCTCGTCTGCCACCCCATGGCTAAACAAAACAAAAACATAAAATAATAGTAATTAAAAAAAAATCATAGACCAGAATGAATATGAATTTAATCACATTCTTGTTGCTTGTTCCTGAAAGGACAGGTCAACCACAAATTATTTGTCATTGTCATTCATGTATCACTAACAAAAGTACCATTAAAGTATCAAAAAAGACATTTGGCTTAGTTTGTATGATGTTATTGACATTCCAACAAGGAAATATTCTGCATGTAATTTTCATTCATTATGCTCAGTCTTGAAGTTTCCCATGGAGTTTTAGGCTCAGCAGTGCACCTTATGGGGTCTTCTGTGCTGTCAAAGCAAACGGGGGCCCTTTTGATCAGAGCTCACAAAATGTCAGAGCACAGTCAGGCAGCGGTAACCCCACCAGGACGAACTTTGAAGCTTAAGAATGTACGCCTTCACTTGTCTGGACGCTTGGTACATTTAGTGCTGAGGATGTTTCTCCTATAAGAACAGTGTGATAGATTGGCTGGGTCAAGCTGAATCTGTTAAACATGAGGACAGGGAAGGTGATTGCTACAGAGTTGGCAGAGATGGACATCAAACTCATTACTCTGTTCTTTGGCATTTGTGCCTCTACTGTCACATTAGTCAGAAGGATGAAGAATGAGTGTACAAGGGCTGTCACTTTCTAAGATATCTGCTTATGGCATCTTGGAGAAAAACACAACTAGAACAAATCAAATTATTAATATAAAAATACATTATATTGACAATGGACAGAAGCAATAGCTAAACAAAGGAAACTGGAATACTATTTGTCCCCCCAAGAAACTGCTAGCCTACCCTAGACCTAAAGTATGCTACATATAGGGTACACTGTAAACACTGCCTCTGTTTTTGATAGCTGTAATGTACATCTACAACCTACCTTCTAAATAGAGCATGCTAAATACTAATGTTCACTAGTATGTTTTAGTGTACACTAATGGCACTATATAGGCTAATGCATTATACATAACAGCGCATATTGTACTGCCATATAGATACTGTTTTTTTTTTTTTTTTTTTTTTTCCCTTTACACAAACTACCATTTTCAGTTAGTTGAATTAAAATGAATCGGGTGCAGACATGGCAACCATGCAACCTGAAAGTGAGAGAGAAATAATTTGTCATGTTGCACGATTTTGCCATCTAGTGGACATGGAAAAAAATACATTTTTTTTTAAAACAAAACAACAAATAATTGCCATTACCATTAAGACTGAGGTTTGGTTCTCCATGCTCCATATGGATGTTTGGCATTGTAGCTTTCATAAACTAAAAGAAAAGTTTTTAAATATTGTTTTTTCTGTTATGCAACTTTTGTGAAACAGCATTCCTCAAAAATGATCACAGAATTTCACGATGATGGATTTTGTTACGTTTAAAGCCCCCCCAGGCTTTTTATTATTCAAACATACAGACCAGACCTGCAGGCTGAATAAGTACTGGTCCAGTTTTTCGCTGAAATTGTTGCATATGCTCCAAAACAACAGTGCACTTGTGTATCTTTGTGATATTCTCAGTCTTCAAATGCGAACAAATATGCTACTTCACATGTTAAGCCATTGATCATAATTTTTATTCAACAACAGTTGTCAAGTAAACATTACTTAACAGGCAAGACAAAGTAATACTTTTAAGAAATAACATTACTTCTTATATCCCATGCTAATCTGAATTCTGTATGTGCTAGTGTAACTGAATATGCATTAATCTGCAATACTTTTCGTTTAATCCAATAGAGTAACATATACAATTACAAACTTGATTGTTCAGTGGTCTTCTTGTCACATGCCAGAAAAGTGGTTTGAAACCTTTGCATGGTTGCATCTTTAAATATTCCAGTTTGATTGTTAAAAGACATTTCAAAAGGTATAGTTTTTCAAAATCATATTTCCTTTCACAAAAATTCTAATTATTTATTAACATTAACACACACATACAAGCACACAAAGACAGGCCGTACTGACGAATCTTATGCCAGTTTCATTCACATTTACCAAAATAACACAGAAGATCTATACGCACTTAAACGTCTCTAAAGGAGTTTGTGCACATCATAGTTCCTGTCTCTTCTTCAATATGATATTCCGCACAAGCGCTGTGGCTTCCTTTCGGATGTCATCTATGGGCTCCTCTGGCTTCCAGAAACGCACCACCTGGCCCTAAGGACTCACAAGAAACTTCCAGAAAGTCCATTTTGGGATTCTCTGTATTGAATCTAGAAATTTTCAAAAAACAATATAGATATCAATATTTCATTTAGTAATTGCCTCTATTTTAAACCAGAGGTTATGATTATCTTTACTGTCGACTGAATTATCAGGGTCTGGGACAACATTTTTGAGTGCTCAATCATCTAACACCCCACCTCGGGCTGCTGTTGTTGTATTGTTTGGCTAGCTTATTTTTTTTAGATGTATTTTATGTTCATGTGTGTGTAAAATATCTTGAACACTGGCTTGTGTTACATAAAGTACATTTTCTTATTATTAATAACTCACTATTAGTAGGAGCTGATCATAGGATGTCAAAATGGCGGCGACCATGAGGGGACGCCTTTCCCGCTCTGAAGAATACAACAACTTTTATATATCTATATATATAAAAAAATGCCTGCCCTGGGGTTTTAAACTCGTGTGAGTGTACATCGTTCTCATGGCATTCATTTTTTAAAACGTAAGTTATTAATTTTATTAGCAAAAATTTCCTGAATTAAGATTATTCTCAGGTAAAACCTACCTGTGATGAACCTGAACGCGGGCTCCGCCTCAGACCCCATTATTTTGATCTTGCTGAAGATGGGTAACGTCACACCGTAGTTGGATTTGGCAAAAGCCTCGATTTCTCGGCTGGGACCTGATTCGGTGTCACCGTATTGCGAGCAGGGAAAGGCGAGCACGTTAAAATGAGACGTGCCGCGCTCTCGGTGGAGCTCCTGCAGAGCCCGGTAATTCTGCTCCGTCAACTCCCTTCCACTCGCCACGTTTACAACCAGAGAGACCTATTATCAGAGATCTCGAGTGAAAACACCACTGCACGGGACACATTTGTACAATCATGCATTTTCAAAAGCCTCACAAATTATGTTAAACCATTTAAAAGAAAACTTTTGTGCCTATGATTGCATAACTTACTTTCTCCCGATACTTTACACCTCCAGTGAGGCGGTCCTGCCTCTCGCGTCCTTCACTTCATATGAGTAGAAATCTTTGGCTTTTCGCGACTTTGACAGTTTACTCTGCAGTAGGTACAGTGAGCCCATGCACACAGCCACACTCAGTAAGACCTTGATCAGTCCTGCTCTAGAAGCAGATGGTTTGGTGGGGTATCCCCCGAGAGCCTCCATGATGGAGGAGAAATGTGGAGGAATCCAGGTGAAAAACTTCAGGTATGGTTCTCTGCAGGTCAGAATAGTGGGCGAAACTAAACAAAAACACAAAACACAAACACAAAACCTCTCCCACCTCATGTTTGCGTGAAAAGACATCAACAATCCGGCGCCGAGAAAAGAAGAAGAAAAAAAAGATGAAGCCAGTGCATCACTTCCAATCAGGGTATCTTCCGATTATTCTTTTTTTAATTTAATATTGAAATCTGAAAAATGAAAAAAAAACGGCACATATTTCGTTTTTCAATTGTTCAAACAAAACGGAAAAAAAAATAGGAATCCGGCTTCATTTTTCGTTTTTACGTTCAGGGATAAAAAATTAATAATCAACTTGAATATTCGATCTCTACATGTGGGTGGGAATGAAAAGCCCCTCTCCGCTGTTTGGTTGACAACATAATAATAGTAACATAATAATAACTTCTATTGATTCTTAAAATGTTTATTTCTACTGCATTTTATCTCTTTCTCTTCATCAAACAGCCAGATTAATGAATGGCTTGACACAAACCGTACCGAGACAGAGCCTTTGGTCCTTTGGCACACCGCCTGATCTATTATAGCTAACTATCAAAATCTGTGTGGCAAAGCTGCGCAACACACTGCAGCGCGGGGAGAAGGTATTGTAGTGAAGCACAGACCACTATCAATTTATGTGAACATACAGTCATAACTTTTGTGTTAGACAATACGCTGCATTTTAGACAAAGGAGGAACATAAATAATATTACAGATATGAAAATAAATTACTTTGTGTAATTTACCTTCACAGCACATCTATTTTTCTTTTTTGAGTTTTATTCATAGAGCACTTTCTAGAAATGTAGGAAATCATACGTTGTTATCCCGCTGGCATGGGACTATTTGTTTCAGTGATTGTATTTAGTGAAATGTGAATTTGACGTCATGATTTGAAGGTAGGGCTGGGCGATATGGACAAAAAATTATCACAATAATGTCTTTTCATATCAGTCGATATCGATAATTATCACGATAAATGTCAGATTAGGGGGGATTTTTGAGTGCTTCAAGTTAAGGCAGAATTTTGCTTCAATGTGAAGTTGTAAAAACCAGACAGCTGATTGTGGTTTTAAACTATTCTTTATGGTCAGAACATGACAAACACTTTACGTTTTTGAGTTCTTTACACTTTTCCAGTCATTTTTTTTCTTTAACAAAATAAATATCTTGATAGAAAAAAAGAATTTCTTAGTTCTGCACGTTCTAATGAGAAATATTGTTTCAAATCAAGAAACAGGATTGTGTTGCCTGATAATATTAATAATTTAAATATAAAAATTTTTGTCTCTTAGAAATACACATTTAATAGTAGTTTAAGTTAGGATGCAGATGTAGATGTATGTTCATTACCAAAATTGGTAATATCTGTAAGTATTGTAGCAACCTCATTTTTATATGGTGAAATGTAAATATTCGGCGGTGTGAGTTTTTTTTTTTAATTAACCACTGTTCGTCCATAGTAGATCCTTTAGATAAGATATCACAGTTAAAACACCACTATAGCACCTCAATTACATGGTAAAAATGAATATGGGTTTTTAGGTATGTATGAAAACAGTAGCTGGCTACATAATTTAGTATAAATGCATAAGCTATAGTTAATCCCCACAAAAAAAAATACTGTAATTGTTTCCATTACTCCTCCTTCAATCATAAAAACAGTCTACTAGGGCTGGACAATAGGGGCAAAATTCAACTATCACGATCTATTTCTTAGTTTGGTCGATAAAAGAATTCAGATATCGATAGGAACATTGTAAAAAAGCCTCCTAAAACTGCAAGAACACACCCACACAGAGCTTACTAAAACGTATGAAAATTAATTGCCAAGCTCTGAAACTCTTCCTATAAAAACGATTGAAGTTTTAGAAAAAAAAATAAACAGCACAAATAAATTAATGTTCAAACTTTATTTGTATTTAGCCTTCATACAAACAAGAAATGTGAAATCAATGTCAAATAAACACGCAGACTCACCTAATAATTATTAATATCTTTAACTTCAAACTATATGCTAACATACACTACCAGTCAAAAGTTAAACAGTAAGATTTTTTATATTTTTTTAAAGAATTCTCTCCGCTCACCAAGCCTGCATTTATTTGATAAAAAAATACAGCAAAAACAGTAAAATTTTGAATATTTACTATTTGAAATAGGGCTGAACGATTAATTGCATTTGCGATAATATTGCGATATGAAAAAACGTGATTTTTCAATCGCAGGGACTGCGATTACACTCGGTCACGTGACAAGCGAGAGTAAAGAGGTGTGTTCGACTAGAAGATCGATCGGTGTATGACATCAATGTACGCGAGAGAAAGCATAAGGAGACGTCCATGCTCTCTTATAGCTCTCGCAGTATTTTGATGACACACACCCATCGGTCTAAGCAGCGCTGCTTCAAGTAGAGCGCGGGCCATCAGCAGAAAAAGAAATAAAACAGTAAACAGCCAAAAGACATAACTTAGAATGGGAGATGGATCAGTTTGTGAAAGCGAAGAGAAAAGCCAAAGATGAAGTCGCACAGATCCAGGCAGGTGCTGGTCATTTAAAAGCTAAATGCAGAAAATATGACGAGGCATATCTTGCTTTCGGCTTCACTCACTGTGTCTATACCTGACACAACAGTTGTTGCATTGCGCCGCAGCAGCTCTACACTGGACGCGACCAAGCGACCGTTGAAAACCATTTGAAATTTGTGTCAATACGTCATAAATAGGAAGCAAGGTATCATTTAATGTCGGGTTTTGTGTGTGCGGTTAGACATCTTTTGTAACATTATAAATGTCTTTATCGTCACTTTGTCAATTTAAAGCATCCTTGCTAAATATAAGTATTAATTTCTATAACCTAATTCTATTAATCGATGGGTACGATGCTGAAAATTCACCTTTGATCACAGAAATAAATTACATTTTCAAATGTATTCAGATAGAAAGCAGTTATTTTAAACAGTAAAAAATATTTCAAAATTTTACTGTTTTTTTTGTATTTTGGATCAAATAAATGCAGGCTTGTGAGCAGAAGAGAATTCTACACAAAAAAAAACGTTTGAAAAAAAAAAAAAAAATTTACGTTAAAAACGACTTTTGAATGGTAGTGTTGGCTGATTCTTATAGATTGAAACAAATGTGCTTCAGCCAGGATAAAGAGTATGAGAAGTGCTCTGAGTTGCAGCAGAAAACAAAAAAAAAATTGAGCAACAACAAAAACATTTTGCTGGAGACGGGCTTATTATTGAAAATTCAAACTGATTGTCTGCCAGCAGGAGGCACTATTAGAGCAGCAGAAAAAGCGGTTTCCCCAGTAATGGCTGTAAACAAAGCAGCACCGCTCATGAACGCTACTTTATCAGAAAAAAATGCCATCTAAACTATTCTGAAAACAGTCGGTTCCCTTCAGAGATACATTCATATAAAACACCCGCACTGCGTTTTGATTTTGAAACGTGCAGTGCTCAATGTTTATTCAACAAGTCAAACGCCACAAATAAATCAATGTATGGGACACACTGGTAATGTATATCGAAATATCGGAAATGTGATTAAAAATCATATCACCGTTATTGAAAAGAATTATATCGCGATACATATCGATATTGAATTATTGTCCAGCCCTAATGTCAACATTAATAATATAAATTTGAACAGTACCCACATTTCTGACACAATACCAAGGTGACAGGTGTGCTACTACAGTAAATCGAGGAAACAGATGGAAATTTGTGATTAAAACGTCTTATAACTGTATCGCTGCGCAGGTTCTCCTGTTTGTCAGCGCGGTTTCATCTGGGGGGACTGTAAAACAGTTAGTGTTCTATGAATGCAAGCACTGGCACAAGGATCTCAAAGAACGTTTGATCGAGACTCATCAGCGAGTAACGCATCTGCTCTAGTGAAGCTCACGCCGCTGTTTAAACTTTGATTCGAACGGATAAACGATCCGAGTGACGCGCTTCAAATGAGTTGCACTCTGTCGTTTCCGCCTTTGCCTCATAAACATTATATCGAAAATTTATCGACCTCTTGTTATCGTTTATCGAGGAAATTTATATCGCGCGATAATTATCGTTATCGATTTATCGCCCAGCCCTACTTTGCATTCATGTAGTTGTGTGGGAGTTCAGGACTGCCAGCATGGAGTTCAGCCAGATGGCAGAGAGCGACAGCAAAGGCCTCAGTGTTGTTCTGCTGCACACTAAAGTTCACCGGATCCAGAATGTTCATGTTCAACAGGAGCTGAGCCTGCTGCCGTGCCATAGTGCTACAGAGAACACAAATAAATTCAGCTTAAACTACATCAAACCTGAAAAACTGTATGAACTGTGGAATTGATATCAATGCAGAATGGAAGAGCGAGCCCTTACGGTCTGTTTAAAGACATGTCATTTACATATTACAGTAAAAGCAGAATTGGAATTGATCTAATTTCACAATTCTCATATTACATGAATAGGTGTTCATTTAAAACATTTAAACAAGAGAAGGTATCAAAAATCTGTGTTATCTGACCTTTTTCCATACATCCTCCATATAGAGGTGGTCTGTGCCAGGCTGATTTCTATCAGCTCAGAGAGGCTTTGCTTCCAGTGCATGATGTCGGTTCCTCGCAGAGCGTCCAGCAGCTTGTTGGCCGGCATGCCCTGTTTTGCTCCCTGCTGGACCAGAGACTGAATGCCTAGAAATGCCAAATACTGCAAAACACAACAGGGAGTGTTAATTATTTACTTCATGTAGGGCTGCACAAATAATCAAATTTCTAATGTGATTACAATTATGGATGCCACAATTACGTAACCCAATTAATCGTTCAAAGTCCACTTATGTTATTCTGCGTGCTTAAGGTGCCTGTTTTTCTTTCTACATGTTATCTTAAGGGTTTTTCCAATTATTTAAATTTTAGTTTTAGTATAACATTATAATACCATTCATATTTTACTTTTTTATAATTTAAAGAAGAAACCAATCTGATTTATAGTTGACATTTGAGGCTTAATACTATAGAAAAGCACTAAAGGTTTTTTCAGCTTGTTTATTTTCATATAAAAATACGGCATGCAGTTGCATCAAACAATGGTATAAACATCATTCAGAGTTCGGGCTGATTGCCACGACGGCAGTACTGCTGCAGGGACTTGTACAGCTTATACACCTGACTGAAGGACAGTTTATTGTAGGCCAGCAGCATCTGACGCATGAACAGACCTAGAAACACAGAGAGAAAGTTATCAAGAATTCAGTTCCGTGGTCTTAAAAAAAAAGTTCTTCTTAACTACTATATTCATATTGTAACATTTATTATAATTAAAGATATTTTGCCTTTCCAAAATACTCCTTAAAATTGTTCTTCTTTTAACCTCACACATTTTACATTATGAGATTTTTTTCTACTTAAAAATGGGTTAATGGACAAATATATTAAGGTTTAAAATGTAAAATCTCATGAAACAATGCTAAAGAAAATATTGCATAATTTAGAACAACTAGTAAAACTTCCTAGACTTTTTTCTTAAGATTTTCATCTGGCCACAGAACTCTAAAATTGGGCAATATTTGATAGGAATGGTGGTTATGGCCCTGAAAGAAACACTTATTCGTACCAACAACACAGTTTTGAAGGCCTCTGAGTCACTGAAAGCACCGGGCAGTATAGTAAAAAAAGTGCTCCATATCCTGCAATTCTCCATCAGCCATTAAAAACAACCTGAAAAACAGAAGGCATTGGTTTATTTATAAAATATTCATAAAACAAAATCTGACCAAAGCTGAACAGTTGTTTATTAACAGAGACACGTACCTGAGTTTCACAGCATTGACCATGCGAAGACAGCACTCCTCTACTATCTTCAGAAACTGCTCTAGAGTCAAATCTCAGACACAAATCAAACATGTGCTGTATAACTTTATCTAGAAAAACACACCACATGTGTGTGTGTGTACCCCTGTAAAAATGAAGTGTGCTTAATTGCATTGAATGTGAACTCGGAACTTTTGGGTGTTATTTAATATTACAAGTAAATACATTTTAAATGTACTACAGTACAACTTCATCGCTACAAATGTATAACACAAATATATTTAAATAATTCAATAGAAAAGTAGTTAACATAAACGCTTGTAAATACATGCAGCAATACACTTTAAACATGCACACTGGCCATGGCCTCTCTGGACTTATATTCCTCAAGATACAGCAAAAGCAAGTATATCGGTGCAGTAAATTCTATAATTTCATAACGACAATAACTCTGCTGTTATAGCATAAGATAAAATAATCTAGCCTACATTATATTGATAATATGGTAAAACATAAATGGCGTTTCAGGTACAATAATGGCAATTTGAAACCTTTCTTGCATGTGGAAATCTATAATAATAGCCACTATGTTTGATGCGCTAGGTTAGTAATCACAGTGAACATATTCATATGGAGCATTTGCTAACAACCTGACGGGTCGGAGACGTTTCTTCAAAATACCCTCCAGTTCCGGTGTTCCGGCGAATTCAGTTCCCCCCTCACAGCGCATGCGCAACTTCGCAGTGTAGCCAAGTCCGCGGTTTTCCAGCGGTAATTTTTAGTAGCAATTGGGTGTTTCTTTTTAAAATACCCTGGCAACCCTGAAACTTCAGTACTAAAATCATGACGTCATGATTTCGCCCCGGCTAAGCAAGTCAGCTTGTGGTGGTTTTGCTGTCTTTCTGCAAGCAACGTTCATTTCACCATGTTATTTAGATCATTTGTAATTAAATAGAGGTAAGAGATGATTGGCTGTTTGATAGTGCGTCACAGGGTTTCCACCGCTGTGATTGGCTGAAAACGCTTCATTACAGTTGCATGGCGATCCTGGTGCGGCTGTAGACAGCAGCTGAAAATGAAGAGTTAGCCGTTTACGTGCAATGGCCAGGCTGCCTTTACATACAGCTGGGTGACTCCCCGCCGTGTCTTGGAGTTGCTATGAAGGTACAGTCATTTCTCCTCATACTCGTTTAGTTTTGAACATGCTTCTTTTGTGGCTGTGTATCATGCTAGCATTACTAATCTGCTGCATTTGCTATCAGCTCGATTAGTAACTACTGATTTCCAGTTTAGCATTTCATGCATATTTGCGTTGTGTGATTTTGTGCATTGATGACATGTCTTAAATAAACGTGTATCAATCAGCATCTAGCAGTTAATATCATTTATGTGTTTAATATCAGTGTCCCAAGTGTTAAATGCAATGCTCATTAATGTGGCTGTTTGTTTTGAACTCTTCTGCTCTCATGTTTTCATTTGTTGGGAGGTGAGACCCAGCAACAGGACCGAGCCTTCACTGTGCCACACAATGACACAATTGGGAGTTGATTATCATGTTGGCTCCCTATGAAAACAAAAACACCATGGTTACTCTCTGTTGAGTGTCACTAAGAGCTCTGACTGCAGTCATAAGTCATTTAAAGCTCACTAATCTCTTGTTATGGCTTAGCCCTATTCCCATCCGTCTCTAATGGGATTGATCCCAGTCAATGGGAACTATTTCTGGGCAGGACATTCTGAATGACCCAGAAAATGTGGGATAATAAGGCACAGCAGCTCAGATTTACTATTGTTATCTTGCACATACACTCACAATTGCAATTTTTACACATTGGAGTCTTAATTAGAGGTGTAACAATATATTGCGTCACAATACAACAATGCAATAATATGTATTGTGGATAGCAGCAATATGCATCATGTATCGTTGACAAATTTATAGGCCAATTTAGTTTAGACCGATTTAATTTAGGCCTTTATTCATATGTAAATAAAGATCAATGCACATACAAAGAGCGGATCAAATATGATAAACCTAGACGCTCACACGTTTGAGTCCCCTTGTTTATTAAATTTGGTATGAAATGGAAGTTCTAATCACCTTTTCTTTCTCCCATTTATGATAAATTATTTTGAGTAAAGATTCTGAGGGCACATGAATTTAAAAAAACGTGCACGTATAATTTAGAATAATAAACACTGCAATCATCTATAGTCAATTTTGATTTCACAGTGACTTTAATTATTATTAATAAATTACAAATAAAATGCATAAATAAATGACAAGAAAATAAAGATTTTCAATGTATGTAGTCAGGGACAACGTGTCTAACACAATTCTGCATTTTTAGCTGTGCAGAATCATGGATATTTCTATTCTGGTTAACAAACAGTACCTTTTGTTTACTGGTTAAGTAATCATTCTGAAAAAGGAAATTTTTAACTCTGTTTGGCTTGTAAAGTCATATGATGCTTTTTAAAGATCAGATTTTGGTATTTGGGTAAAGGAATAGGTTGACAGCTTGAATGTCAAAAAACACATTATTTTTCAAATATACATTATTGTAGGTCCTCTATGCCACACCTCTCTCAAACGCTTAGTTTTCTACAAAGTCCCTCCTTCCGACAAGCGCAGTCTGCTATGATTGGCCAGCTGACCCAGTGCATTATGATTGGCCGAACACTGCAAGCACTCTCGGAAATGTAACGCCCCTTACCATAATCGGAGCTTCAGCTTTCAAAGTAAATATCAAAACAGTTAATAATGTCATTAGTTTTACCATTAGTTCAATCCCGAAAGGGGAACAGAGTCGCGTGAAGGACACAGTGATGAAGCTGGTATGTGTTTGCAGTACACCAAGCCACGGTAAGGACAGCTGACCACTGTGATGTCAAGTCAAGTCACATGATATATGCGATTTAACAATACGATTGTGTCAAAGCAAGAACAGCCTTTAATTAGGAAAATAGTGTCAATATGAAAATGACAATAGTAAACCACTAATTTTTCAGTCTAAAGACATTTCATCATTGGAATTCAGGGATGTCAGCATCAGCTCAGTTTAAAATACTCTTGCATATCCATGTCAACGATATCGCGGAAATGAAAGTGTCCCCAACTAAGCAAGCTAGAGGCGACAGCGGTAAGGAACCAAAATTCCATCGGTGACAGAATGGAGAAAACACCTTGGGAGAAACCAGACTCAGTCGAGGGGCAGTTCTCCTCTGGCCAGACGAACCAGCAGTACGGAAAAAATCAATATAAGACGTATTAAAACAGACGATGAATAATATTAACATCAATTATTATATGATGCAATCAAACTATAGCAAAATGTGGTAGTTCTGTATGTGGTTTCAGGGTTGACATCATCTGAGGTCCTATGAGGGGTTTGCATCATCTCTTCTCATGTGTTCTGGATTCAGCACTGACGCTGGTGTAAATCTAGTTACCACGGGAGTCAACCCGGGGAGAAACAGAGAGAGAAACAAACAGAGACATATTAGGTAGATTAGATTGCGTTCCAACAAAGCAAAATGTATCTGTTTAACCACGTAAGAATAAATGGCATTTGATTAGATAAACTGCAGTGTACAGATGAGGAGAGCATTATTGAATGCGTGCCAAGAGATGTGCTTTAATCTAGATTAAACAGAGAGATGTGTGGTACTGAACCCGAACGGTTATAGGAAGGCTATTCAGAGTTGGGGAGCCAAATGCGGGAAAAAGCTCTACCTCCTTTAGTGGACTTTGCTATCTAGGTTACTACCAAAAGTCCATAGTTTTGCGACCTTAGGGAGCGTGAGGGAGTGTAGAAGATATGGAGGTACGCGGGAGCTACCAATTAAGGGCCTCGAGGCAAGTAATAATATTTGTAAGCTGATACGGCCTATAGGTAGGCCAGGCAGAAGAGACTGTAAAATTGGGGTATATGATCATATTTTCTTGACCTGGTTAAGGACTCTAGCCGCTGCATTTTGGATTATCTGTAGCTTGTTTATTGAAGATGCGGTACAACCACCTAGCAGTGCATTACAATCGTCGAGTCTAGAGGTCATGAATGCAATGAACTAGCTTTTCTGCATCAGAAAAAGTTAACATGTTTCGTAGCTTGGCAATGTTCCTAAGATGGAAGAATGCTGTTTTTGTAAAATGGGAAACATGATTTTCAAAAGACAAGCTGCTATCTAAAATAACACCCAGATTTTTGACTGTAGAGGGAGTAACAGTACATCCGTCTAGTTGCAAAATTGTAATCCAAGAGATTCTGTGCACTCTCTTTTGGTCCAATAAGTAATATCTCTGTCTTATCTGAATTTAATAAGATAAAATTATTGGTCATCCAATTTTTTAAATTTTTAACACACTCTGTTAGCTTGGATAATTAGAAGTTTCATCTGGTCTTGTTGAGTTATATAGTTGAGTATCATCAGCATATCAGTGGAAACTAATCCCTTATTTTCTGATAATATTACCAAGGGGCATCATGTATATTGAAATTAGCAGAGGACCTAGGACAGATCCTTGGGCACTCCATATTTTACTGGTGATTATTGAGATGACTCCACATTTTATTGATGTGAACCTCTCACTCTCCGCTCTCTCTCACACGCGCACCACACACACACACGAATGCGCAAAACTCCGCATTGAACAGTCAATAGCAAATACTTAAACTATACAAAACAGTAGCTGATTCAGAAATGCCAGATTGTCATAGCAAAGTCAGAATGACCTCCTCTCCTTGGTTCACGAAACGGTCGTCCATAAAATGCATTGCTGTTCTGTTGTAAGTAATCTTAAAGATTCCTAAATGCATCTACTTTCGGAAGGCCAAATAAAGTGCTTTTGCTTTCACCTAGAAACACACAGTGTCTCTCTGACATGCTGCTTCAACACTAACTGCGGTACTGAAACCACGCCTTCTTTCTTTGAATGAACATTTGGGCGGCATTATGCAAATATATCCACAGTGAGGTAGATATGTGGGGGCGTGTTAGAACGAGCCTTTTAGGGGGGCGTGGCAGAGTCTTAACTTTGATAAAGAATATCTCTTTGTTTTTTTTTTGCAACTTCAGGGATCTTATCTATGCACAATCAGCTTGTAACACTCCAAAGAGAAAGGAAAACTTGAAATCGCATCATATGACCCCTTTAAAGTCATGAGGAGTATTGTTGGTTGAGGCTCAGTATTGTGGTATTGATAGACACTCCTACTCTTAATCAAGATCAGGGTTTGAAAATACTTTTGAAGATCATTGTCTTTGTATGTTTTTAAAGTCTTTTGTTTTCTTTGCAGGCGGGGGCCTCGTCCATGTGGGCATCGTGCTGTGGTCTGCTGAATGAGGTGATGGGGACTGGAGCTGTGAGAGGGCAGCAGCCAGGTTTTGGGGCAGGTGCGGGGCCGTTTCGTTTCGCTCCCACTGCAGGATACTCCACATACCCGCCCACCAACTCCACCAGCACCAGTCTGGTGTGTCAGGCCTGTGGACAAGCCTTCTCTGTCTTTAGAAGGAGGGTAGGTAGACCTGCACACCTGCCACTGCCATTCCATCTTTGTTATGCATATTAAACCTAAAAACATTTCTTAGTTTAAAGACGGCATGAAACACTTTGACAAACACAATTTTCTTTGTCATGTTGACATATGTCCTACTGAATCAGGAAGTTGGGCCCATGTTAACAGGCATTTACTTGTTTTAAACAAAATTGGAGTCACAGCCTGACAATAATGGTTAGTGGGTGGTATTCATTCTGTATATCATTTGATTTGACAAACATTTTTATACTACCCTGCATGCAAGATGAGTCCTCAATATTTTTGGCCTATTTTCCAAAGAATAGAAAGACTAAATTTTTCAATCTATTAAAAGTTTGTTGGTCAATTTTAGGAATATGGTAACACATATTAGATGACCTCAGATCTAACTTACATGGACTAAAATGCACAATTTATTTACCTTTTTTAATTATAATAATTTTTTGATTGTTTTCCCATAAAAAAGACTTAAGTACATCTTTGAAATATGGTTTAAATGTACTGATGACTATATCGAGCATTTATAGTAAACTAAAATTTGATGTAATTTCAATTGTCTGTCATGTATTTAAATGTATTTGTAATTACACATTTGTAATAATGAAGTTGCGTTTGACTACATTTTAAATATTTACTTTAAATGTAATATTGAATAACACACTACAATTACGTTACACTTATAACCCTGCATTTTGTCCTTTTGATTCAGCACAGACTCTCTCTTTTTCTCCACTGTAGCACATCTGTTGTGACTGTAAGAAGAGTTTTTGTTCGCTGTGCTCAGTACTTCAGGAAAACCTGCGCAGATGCACAACTTGTCATCTGCTGAAAGGCACTGCATTCCAGCGTCCACAGCTCATGCGTCTGCGTGTTAAAGACTTGCGGCAGTACCTCACGTTACGCAACATTAACACTGATACCTGCAGGTACTTTTGCACAGACATGAGAAACTGAGCATTATTAATAATAGGGTATATTATTACAATATTGTTAGTGTTTTTGAGTTGTTTGAATGCTTTCTTAGGGAGAAGGAGGACCTTGTGGACTTGGTGCTTTGCCATCAAGGGGCAGAAAGTGAGGATGATCCAGACACACCCTCTCTGCAGTCACGCCCCCTGTATAGCCCACCGCCTTCAACAGAAGAGCCCACTTCCCCTCTCTCAGCACTCTCTCCAACTCAAGGAGAACCAATCAGTAGGAGCAACAGCTCAGAGTCCACCAATCAGGTGTGTCCTGTATACATTTGGAATAGGTAGTGATTTGTCTTATTTTAAAAACTTCAAGTATTTCGATATGCAGTCTTACAGTAAAAGGAGTACTTGCATAGCAAAAGTTATATAGTAATAGAAAAAATTAAATGTATAACTGCACCTGTTTCTGAATATTTGTTGAATTAAGCACTGTCAGAGTTTCCAGTGTTGGCAGCTCCATTAAATTAAATATTTCATATACATTATAGCTTGACTGCAGGTTTAAAAAAAAACAGTGAATTGTTATAATTAAAGAAATTAAACTAAAAGACAAAATTAAATATGACTAACTTGGTGATAATTGCAAAAAGAAAATCAGAGAGAAACATTGGACCTTATGAAAAAAATAATTTAATGAAGAGGCTTAAATTCTGTGCACTGTTTATAATTTTTAGAATCACAATAAAAATGTCCACGTTCATCGTGAATCTAAAATTTGATTTTCTTCTCCTCACAAAATTAAATTCATATCATTTCAAACAGATTTGATAACAGAAACACAGTCACAGTGTGAGCAGAGTGGGTAGACAACATAATCAGATATCGGATATTCTGTATGGTGATTATTGATCAAATAATTTTTTTTCACATATCACCCAGCCCTAGTTTGGGACAACACATTTACATACATTCCAGAATACAGTTTTTTTTTTTATATGCACTTGACTCAAGCCTCCTATGTTTGTCAAATGAACTGAAAGTAATATGTTTGTTTTTCCCTAAATTACTTAATTTGTATTACATTTTATTAATGTAATAACTAAAACATTACACAATTGAATTAAAAGTGCGAAATAATGTTTTTTTTCACCTTAAGATGATAACTGTACATCACTACTTTGAACACGCAATATGACAAAACCATTTGACCATAATAGCATAGTGCTGTTTGAAACATAATACTTACTCTGTTTACTTTCCTAACGTCATGCTAAGTAGGAAGCATATACTGAGATACAAGAGCAGTATAATACAGTAGTATTTCATGTCAAACATGGTCTGTTCCTCAGCTGATCCAGGGAGCAGAAGTGTAACATCAGTTAGTTCTCAAAAGGCGTGTGGCAGAACTGGTTTGCACACTTTTGGCTTTGGAAGAGCACTTCAATCCATTTATACCTCTATTAACAAAAAAAACTGAAATGATGCCAAACTTGAAAGATACTTCTTACTTGTTTACTTGTGGCAGGAATCCTTGCTAAAGCTGTAAGGGCTTAGCATGGATGGCTAATTATACTTTTTCTGTGTAAACATTCCTTGCTGATAGGATATTGAGGACTCCACTTCAGTCTCACTCCTTAACCTTGACCAGACAGAACACACGCCTGAGGTGAGTTAAGTCACTTAGTGAAAACTGAAAGGAATGACAGACATGGTCATTTCCAGTAATTATTGAATATAATAATTTCTTAAATTGCATTGACAGTATGACTATAATGTGGTTTTACCATCAGGTTAGTCCTCAGACGCAGCGGCGAGCTAGAGCTTCTCTGTCAGACCTGTCCTCTCTTGATGACGTGGAGCAGCTGACCGTGCGGCAGCTAAAGGAGATCCTGGCGAGGAACTTTGTGAGCTTCTCCGGCTGCTGTGAGAAGTGGGAGCTAGTGGAGCGCGTCAGGAGGCTTTACCGGGAGAACGAAGACAATCGCAAATCTAGTGAGTTCTAAATGCAGAGCTGCACTAACCATATATACAGTGTCCATATATACAGCAACACACGGTTTAAGATTCACTTTTTGACATAACTGCCAACTGTATGTAAATTGAAAAAATAATTGACAAATTCTTTAAATATATTCTTGAAAAAAATATATTGGACCTAAAATTATAATTTATTTATTTTTTGTCTGTCAGTGGAAAATGTGAGCAACCCCATCACTGCAGGTAGGAAATTACCTCACAGTCTGACTTTAAGTTCATACAAAGAGTGAAAATTGCTCTTTTTAGGTCTAGGAGTTGATTTTATTAATGATCAGCTTAGGTTTCCACAGTAAATTAAATAGATTGTTTAATTATTGAACTCATAGCCGAGTCTAATAGCTGTGCTTTGCTCCTCCCACTTAAGTGGTAGCTTATCCCCCTCCAATCTGCAATGGCGGAATCGGAGGTAAGGCTTGCGATTGGTGGAAATGTTTCCTGGTCACACCCACCGGTGCACTGAAGTTTGTGATGCCATTGCACTTCAAACCCCTTCCCTGCATGGCCACTGCCGGATAGCATGTACTCTCAAAGAATAAAGGAAAGAAACAAAGTAGTACCATTGTTTATACTGCAATAAATGATTAATAATGCATTTTACTGGTAGGGTTAAGGGTCATAAAAATTTATCTTCTGTGATGTTTTACCCCCATTATCCCATTCCATCTGTACCCGTCATTATGTATTATATAACCAGGGTTCAAATAAACTGCATAATGCAAGAGTTGGGATGTAGTGATGCACCAAAATGATTTTTTTTTTTGACCGAAACTGATACGGAAAATAACATTTTGGTAATAAAATTTTGGCAATTTAGTCAGTGAACTCTGTATGCTATTCAGAATGTTATGATTATTTCACATACATTTTTACATACATACTCAAGCATAATTTTTGGCCATGGTAAAGTGTGCCCACACTTTTTTCTTATACACATTTTGTGTATGAAACAGCTAACACAGTCAAAACACTTTATTGGAGAAACGCTAACTGTTTCAAATAATGATTTCTGTCCACCAAAACTACTACTGACGAAAATGTTTTGTTTTTATAGCCATTTCGGCCGAATATTTTTATTGCCATAATTTGGGTGCATCACTATTTGGAGGTATTCATTTTAAATGGTGGCCATCTTTGGTTGTGTTTGGTTCATCATACAGGAAATAAACTCATTGATTAAAGTCCAAAGTATACTTCGGGGTTTTTTAGGCACACAGTCAAATGCTCAGCCTTTCATAGTACTCCATTTGACAGCGCGCGTGAACGCAAACGCTCGACATGTGCACTACAAAGATTCAGCCTTGTCCAGTGTCAGTGCTTTTTCTCTCTAAAAGTGATAAATATGTCTTTATACACGTTAAAATTAGAGTTTTTTTTTTAAAAATCCGCTAACACAAGCATTCGTCAACACGGGCATCTATTGTTTTTGACGTCTTGAGTAGTTTGTTGTTCTTATTGTTCTGTGTCCTCTGTTTCTTTTCCGATTGTAAAAACTAAAAATATTTAGTGCAAAAAAGAAAAATCAAAGCGCAAAACGTATGTGTAAAAACCAAAGTATACTTTGGGCTTTATTCAAGATCCTGTCCTTACAGAGAGATTGGCACCTGTAGTATTGAAACATCTTTTTTTTTTCTCACTGCAGATGGTTGCAAAACCCAGTTATCAAATGATGACAGCCTGTGTCGCATCTGCATGGACGCAATAATAGATTGCGTGCTGCTGGAGTGCGGTCACATGGTCACCTGCACTAAGTGCGGGAAGCGCATGAGCGAATGCCCTATCTGCAGACAATACGTTATCAGGGCTGTGCATGTTTTCAAGTCTTAATACTGCTGGGAGAACATCCCGCTTCACCTGCGGACCGTTTTGCATTAGAGACTCGGTGAGGATGTGCACAGCAAGTGCCCCGTCTTTACATTGGATCAGTGCGGAAGATAAAATTCTTTGCTTAATTTTTCATGAAGTTTCAGGAAGCCTTCAGACAGTGGTCCGCAATGGCTTTGTCCATAAATGCTTCAATAAAAACTTTCCGCAAGCTCTTCAAAGAGGCTCTGTAATAATATGCAATTGTTCAGCAGCAACACCTCACAGCCTTGATTTGATGTCCTACAGCTTTGAAGACATTCTGCTCACCTGTCACATGCAAGCACTGTGAGAAACTCAAAATATTGAGAATTACTCATGTGTGTTCATCATCATGCGCCATAACTCAGGATGGAAGGATCTGAATGTTCCTGTTGTTCTTTTATTTCCATTTTTGTTGCAACATCTGTGTATGGGCTTTTGTTTCCCGTTTGGATTGTGTAGCCTCTTAAGATTTTTGAACAAAGTTTTGGAGTTTCTACATGTTACATTGTACCTCCTTATAACTTGACACTGGTACCATTCGGTCAGTGATTTCATAAGTGGCATAATGAACATGTTTTGTGGTCATTCTCTGGATTCAGCAGTTTTTTATCATATGACTTCCTTTCTTTGTCAGATGTCTTAAGAACATTTGCTAGTTTCTCAGTCACCACTGTTCTTTTGAGTATGTGACTGGAAAAGCAGCCTAGAAACCTGTTGTTAAATCAGTGTAAGTGGTGATAAATGAGAAGGGATAGAACTGTTTTGTATGCAAAGTAGGACCATAAATGGGCACAGTGTAACTGAGTGTCAATATAATTTGAAAATGTGCATTTTATGTATGTGCAAAGTAACAATAACTTAATCAAAATGCACAGTGTAAAACAAGAGGGATGATTAAGGTGCCAAAAGATGCCTTTCTCTGTCTTCAGTGCACTACTACAGTTGCTTAGTACTTGTTAGTACTTGAATTGATGTGCTTAAGTCAGAAAACAAAAAAAAAATTAAATGAAAATAAGGACTTCACTTCCCATACAAATGATCTACCCATATTTTGTAGCCATTTACTAACTTGTGATAAACCTTATTAAATGTTGCATCATGGCACATTGCATAGCGCTGACAAGCATCAGCTGCACAAATTAATGCTTTATTCAGACACCACAGCAATACCAGCCTCTCTTTTTGTGTGGCATTTTAGATTATAAGGGATTCATGTAATGCTAAGCTATATATTCAGATTCATTAAATCCTTGTTTAACCTGACATACCGTTTATTCCTATGTATATGCCTATTCAGATAAGTTTATTTTTCTTAACAAAAAATAACTTGGTATTTGCTTCGTTTGGTCAGTTGCTCTGTTACTGTAATATAGAATTAACAAACAAGACAAAGCAGTATGTATGTTCTTAGTTACCCTTGTGATGCTTAAAAGTGCTAAGAAAGATTTGTACTGGATTGTGATTCTTAAATGTCAAATTGCTGTACTGTTTCATTAAGTCAGTATGAAACCAGTTTTCTTTTTGAACATTTCTACTTTTGCACTTATATGTAAGATTATGAAAGTAATATTGCTTACCAATGGCTCTTAACATTGAAAATGTTCCCTGCTTTAAGCAGCATTTTAAAATTGTATATTTAATCTAATACAGGTACATGTATGCATATAATGATGTACATTTTTTGGGAAAATAATTTCACTTTTCAGATGTCTCACAGTAAAATCATTTTTTTTAATTACATACAAATATAAATAGCCGAATGTACATTAAGAGTGTTTTAGATGGCGAACAATGCCTTAATTTATAGTGGTACAAGTATGGTGGCTTAGATCAGATGGCACACTCCCTCTTTCTGAGTCACCATCCTGAGACAAACTCACAATACACTATTAAAATCATCTGTCATCATCACAGTTACCATTTTACAATAATAATCACTGTGGAAGGAATAAAATCACATGACTTTCATAGACAAATACTGCATGGATGTTCAGTGAAGTCTTTTTTGACCTCATGGGGGGAAAAAATGCAGAACTACCTGATTGTGTTGAACAAAACAAAATTACTGAGCTAGCTGGAATATGTATTCAGCAATTTGTTTGGTCCAACACGTGTAGAACCATGCTCTACAAAGTCATACTGATAGCTGAAGTTTTGCCTGTTACAGCAGTGTAAAACAACACAGATGGAATATGGCACTGTTTTATAAATAGACCTCAAAATAACAAATTTCACTTCTATATCTGCTCTGAGATTCGAACAGCAAGTACTTGAAATTAAAATCAGTCAAAACTCGTGACTGAAAAATGCTGATCAGATTGGAATATTCCAAAACTGATGACATAAAATGGACAGATATATTTAAAAATTCCATTATATTAAAAAGAAAAAAAAATAGAGAACATACTATAAAGTACGAACCAAATACAGCACAAATCTGAATTGATACATCTTTTAACAAAAAAAAAAAAACTTTGGAGTTTTGAATAACAAGGTATACAAATGCCGTACTCATGGAATACGGGTTTGTAGTATTCAGTGAGTATGTAGATGGGGTGTGTGTGTGTTTATATATATAATATCTATATATATATATATATATATATTAACATAATATAAGTCCATGCTTCACTGCTTTTTAACACACCACCTATTAAATACAATCGCTTGCTAATAACATGTATAATCTCAAAGATTAACAGAATTTGCTGGAAGAAATCCATCTTCAGAATACACCATTTCGAATAGGAGCAGAATTATGTGCCTTTAAGTACAATATGTCTGCTCTTTTTTCCAGTTTGAAAGGAGCTGACAAACACTTTGTCCACATATGTGTTGCAGTGCTTTATTTCAAATGTGTGAATCCAGTTTCAATCCAAACACGAGTGCATCTGATACATGGTATCATTTTAGATTGGCGTTCAATTCCTCCCAGACACTAGGGGGTGCTGTGAAGTTTTTGGAGAAGCTTATCCTCTTGCAGTTGGAAGGGAACGATGACCGACATCTCAGCAATGAAGCGCTCACATGCCTGCCGGTTCACCTGCTTGCAAAATCGCAGGTCAATGCGGCAGATGCTTCCGCAGCGTTTGAAGTAGATCAGCGACTGATCAGTGACCCTGTTACACACTAAAGAGAACAAGAAAGGAGAGATCAGTAATCAGTGAGGGGGAATTAACAGTTTTAAACATTAGACTCAGTGAACCCTTCAAAAAGGAAAGTTATTTAAACTACTAAGTAGTCCAAAGTAAACCACAGCAATTCCTGTGGTCTAACATGGTCTAAAGGCCGTGACACACCAAGCCGACTTCAAATAACTAGCAGCGACGAAAGCCGGCGTGTTGTCACCTCACGTAGGCAGTGTTGGACCAAAAAGCTGCACTCGAACACACCGCACAGACTACAACCGACAGCAAACTAACACGTGCGTTCTGCGCATGCGTGAGAGGAAATAACTGTCTATATCAGCGGCTATCAATAGTATATATTCGTCATTCAAAAGGAGAAACCGAAACAAAGATATACAAGATATATACAAATATATATGAAACGTAAACAAAGCAGCGCTTGCCTACCATTTTGAATATCAGTAACATTGATAACTTCATGTTGAATCAGGCAAACTGCCGCCGACGAGAGCTGATGAGTAGAACACACCAAACAAACTCGCCCGACCGTCGGCCTGACGTTGGCCGGTGGCCGACCATCGACTTGGTGTGTCCCGGCCTTAACATGCAAGTCATTTTTTTTCATAGGTCGAATCAAGAATTACTGATATGCCTTTTTCACTGAAATGCCTGGGGATCTGTAGGTCTCTCTCTGAACCAAACCACAATTCCACTGACTCAAGAACCAAGTGATGTAACCTGCCCACACTAAATGCTTCCTGTATTGACAGCTTCTCTGATTAAAACGAGAGCATTTTTTGTGTCAGTCTCACCAAACGGAGTTGTTTTGGAAATTTTAAGTGGTGATGACATTTTCCTGCCCACAAGCCCCTAATGGTTATGATTTGAGACCAGAAGGTTTATGGGCCAGTAAGGAGTCAATTTCCTTTGGTGGAAACAACAGGCAAGGTTGGGCACTGGTTTAGCTTTGGTACCAGCACTGTGTTGGTGAAAAAGGGTATTAACTCAGGAGGAATCTGAATGGTTTAAAAGCATTTGTTGTAATATTACAAATGGCATTAAACAGTGCAATTACCAGAAAGGTTGACATCAGTTAAGGAGTCTCTAGTGGTGGTCCCTGCAGCAGTCAGCAGGTTTACTGACTGGTCATTGATATGGTTGCAGTAACTCAAGTCCAGACGGGAGAGTACAGGCATATTTTTAATGATGAGACGCAGAGAGCTGTCCGTGATGTCCAAACCAGCCAGACGCAGGTCAGTAACATTCCGAAGTTTGCTGCGTGTGTCCATCTGACCTGTTAGAGAAAGCCCAAGTAGAGAATACACCATCTGAATAAGTAAGTGTCTTGTAGGAATTCATTTCGGAGTTGAGTGAGGTGGATCTTTGGTGTGCAAATCAATCTAGAGTACTGTATATTACCTGGCCTGTTGTCAGTCGGAGGAGATAGTAGGTCCCTCATCTGGGGGTCTTTGAGCCCCTCCACCCATTGCAGGTCTAGAGTACGCAGCAGAGGACAGCTGGATGTGCAGAGAGCTGAAACGCCCACCCATGAACAGCCTGATAGGAGAAGCACCCTTAGTCCTGCAACCAAACACACAGGTTAGATGTGTGATTAGAAACAAGTACATACTGTAAATTAAGATGATGTGGATCCACATACATGCTCACATGAACACTGACCTGGTAATCGGTTAATAAGCCAGCTTAATTGCTTCTTGGAGATGTTGGTCCAGCTCAGATCCAAAGTGATGGGCTGTCTGCGAATTATCCCACTTAGCATCAGTGGGGTGATGGACTTACAACGCTTTAAATCGATATGAGTCCATAATCTCTTGTCACAGCACCTAAACCAACAACAAAATGTCATTCTAATAATCACATATAGGCCCCATCCCAAAATGGCACTTCCTCTTGGCCTTTGTGCATGTCTGTAAAGTCCACAAGACTGTAGGGCAAGAATGTCTAATCCTGCTGCTGGAGGGACAAATACCTACAGAGTTTAGCTCTAGTCTGCTCCAACATAACTGCCTGGAAGTTTTAGTTGTCCTCAAAACCTTGATTAGTTGGTGAGGTGTGTTAATTACCTCGACAATTAACACACCCTAAGAGTGGAGCTAAACTCTGCAGGACCGTGGCCCTCCAGGAACCGAATTGCCCAGACCGTGTTGTAGACTATTACGAAAATCCCATTTCAACATTAAATGGCAATCAGGATACCTACCACAGGGTGTCCAGTCTTCTGTTCAAGGGCCATGTCCTGAGAGTTTTTACCTTCAACCTAATTAAAACACCTCAAACCAGAAATCAGGTTTTGAGGATTTAGCCATGGTATTAACAATAGTGATGGAGGTTCTTGAAAGAATAGTCTTGTGAGACGGTCTAGGAAGTAACCGGTTGAGCAGTTCACAAATCGACTGAATCGAACTTTAGTTCCTTCGGTTGATGAAAGCAGGGACGCACAGCCGAAGTAGCACCATCAATCAAAAAGAACCGAATGAGATGGTTCCACCTAATGTTTTCCTTATTTTTTCTTCTATTGAAGTTTGCAGAGGATAACAGAGGACTCAAAAAGAACCGAATGAGCCGTGGTGAAGTTTGCAGAGGATTACCGACGATTCTGATGAGTGAGTTGACGATACAGTGCAAGCCAGGCGCGTACTGGAAATATGCTTGTTTAATATGACTTTTATTAATTTACATTTTATTAAAACCTGAAAAAAAAACCTTTCTGTCGAGTGATGTAAATACATTTTACAATAATTTATTGTGCATGCATATTATATTTAAAGTTGCTTAAGCGAAAACAAGGACGTTTTATAAGAATGGTTATTCATTCTCTTATAACGGCTAGACATGTAGAACATATAAAAAGAGAAACGAAAAAAAAAAAAAAAATAAAAGTACACAACGCGTGTGTGCAATCAAGTCGGTAATGTGTGCTGAGGTGTGAAACTTTTAGGACTCTTATCCAAGTTGTAGGCTAGTCAATGTTGGTCAGTCAGTCATATCTGAGGATCAGCGAATGAAACTGTGACCACAAACACCATTAACTTAAGTTAATTATATGGCAATAATCAGTAATATGCTTTCACACAAATAACTTTACTTTTGAATGTTTCATATGCGTTGACACAAATGACTTATTTGAATTTTTCATTGATACAACATGGCACTGAGTTGTAAGAAAAGAATTGCGTAGAGACGTTATTGCTTGAGGACATCAGGAACCGATGAATCAGCTTTTTGAACCGGTTCAATGAGCCGATCTGTCCGAAAAGTACCGGTTTGCGGAAATGAATCGGACTTTGCATCACTAGTCTACATCCCCAGTATTTCCCAATCCTGTTCACATTTTGGATGTGTTCCTTATTTGACCCATTCACTTTAGGTCCGGGAGTCCCTTTTAATGAGATAAGTTGAATCAGTTGTGTTTGGTTAGGAAGAGTTTGAAAATGTGTAGTGTTGGGGGTAAATTAAGTTCCTATAACCCAGGAACAGGTTTTGAACCCTGTTCCTGGAGTACCCCCAACACTACACATTTTGAATGTCTCCTTTTTCTCACATGCTCATTTCAGGTCTTGGGAGTTTCTACAAATGAGCTGATGACCTGAATCAGATGTGTTTGATTAAAGAGACATGCAAAACATGCAGTGCTGGGGGATACTCCCAGAAACAAAGTGGCTACATTTACATGCACAATTTTTGGTTCAATCGGATTGAGTTCATTCCGATTGTTGAATCTGAATGTAGTGTTTACATGAATTGTACATGTTTACATGATGATATTTATTAATTTATGGATAAATATACATATAAACCGCTGTGCCGTGCTGCTCATTTTTATCACGCAGTAAAAATGCTCCTCCCCATGCCCAAAACGGGTTGCCTGTGAATGAGAATCCAAAACCAGGACTGGTGGGAGGTTGTCCTGCTCCACTTCAGTTTCCGAGTGAAAGGAGAGTTTTATAATGACAGGACATGCATTTATACAACACTTTATTCAAAAGGAAGAGCCGTTCGTTCCACGCGTCGAGCGTCATTACGCTATTTCTGCATATGCACATGCGCAGTCCTTTCAGTTTCAGGGTTCAATCCGATCAAGTGTTTAAATGCACTCTCAATCATATTAGAAAAGGAATAAACCACCCCCTTCAATCCGATCGAAATTTCATTCCGATCGAGCTCAATCGGATTGATTAAGATGTTTACATTACATTACTTTTCAGTCCGATTGAGCCATCAATCAGATTACAAACAGATTATTTGGTTGCATGTAAACGTAGCCAGTGTAAACCAGAGGTGCAGAACTCAATTTCTGGAGGGCCGCAACCCTGCAGAGTTTCGTTCCAACCCTGCTCCAAAAACTACAAGTGTTTCAAATACGCCTGAAGACCTTGATTAGCTGGTTCAAGTTTGTTTAATTAGGGTTGAAGTTAAACTCTGCAGGGCTGTGTAGAAACGGCAGGAACTAAGTTCTGCACCCCTGGTGTAAACTAATTGAGATGGACCACAAGGATTGAGGGTGGCATCTGGGACAGGCTCACAGATAAGTCTTTAGGTTTTTCTTACCAGCGATTCCATGTTCGGCACACTCGCATGCACACACAGAGTTCACGATGGCTCAGGTGACTGAAAATATTCAACCATGCTTCTCTGGGAGCGATGTGATTGCGTCCATCAGCTAGTGGTAGCCTATCAGGTGGAGGGCAGATTGGAGGTGGCCGGATCACATGGCGCTCCATCTGAACACACTTGGGAGGAGAACGTGCAGGAAGTGGTCTGATTGTAGGTGAACTGCGGTTCAAGCCAAGCGGGGTAATCTGAGGAGGGTAAAAGTGCCGCAGCTCCCAAGATGTCCCATTCATCTCCCTTGCTCTTAAGTGTGGCCGCTCCCCTCCTCCCTCTCCACCTGCTCCTCTTTCAACACCTCCACCTCCTCCTCCATTACCTGCAGTCCCGTTCCATAAGCCTCTCTTTGGTTCCTCGTTCTCACTGTCCTCGGGTTCACTCTTGAGTGGCTGCTGGTTCTCATTGGCCAGTGAATGCTCTGTGCGACGGATCTCCATGTTGAGCTGCTTGCTGAGTTCTGCGCTGAGCTGGCGGTTAGGGGGCTTGCGCCGGTGTCGCTTTGCCCGAGCACGTGGTGCCTTCTCTTGAGTCTCACTACCTTCGCTGCTTGGCCCTGCTCTTGGGGAGCTGCACCGTGAAGCATCACTCTCAAGCGATAAGGAGATGTTCTTCAGTGCAGGGCTGCTGTCCCTGCCTCGTTTGCCATTATTGTCCTCCTCCTCTTCCTCATAATCATCCTCCTTTTCTTCCTCTTGGTCTTCCTCTTTCCGGAGGTTGTTAAAGTCCTTTAGGGATCTGAAAGGTGGATCTCTCTCCTCCCTCCTCTCTTTCTCATGCTCTTCCTCTTTTCTTACTGTGCTGTAGTCTTTCTTAAATGAACGACGAGGCGGTTCTCGCTTCTCTTGCCTCTCTTCCTCCTCGTCAGAGTTGTCTTCCTCTTCTTCTGTTTTCATGTGAGAGAGTTTAGGAATCAAAGGCTCTTCAGGCCTCCAGGGTTTCTTCGGCTGAAAATATATCAATAAAGTTACTGAATGAAAAAGCTACAGCAGATCTGTGTATGCAAATAATGCATGTCTGTGTAAATGTTACCTTCTTTTTAGCACTAGCCTCGTCTTCCTCTTCATCATCGTCAAATAACTTCCTCTTCTTCCTTAAGAAGTTGGGCACTTCAGATCGTGGTCTTGGCAGGCCACTAGGGCTCAAGAGTGGGGGAAGACGGGATGGTAGATCTTCAGTCTTCAGTCTGGGAGTTTCCTCCCTTTCACTCTTCCTCTTAATGGATGAAGCACATGTGGATGTCTGGTCTCCTTCCTCTCTTCCTGCTTTCTGCTCCCTCAGCAGGGAGCCTGGCAGGTTGGATGCGTACTTAAAGCCTGGGCCCCGTTTTTGCTTGCAGGCCAAAGAGTGGCAAGAAAATACAAAAGACAACTTTATACCTTATGAATGTTATACATTGTTCGCCAAGCATATATTGCTATGATATACGTCCTATGTATGACATGTGTCATATTTTACTGTAAACGTATTTCAACGTTTGCATTAAGGGAAATAGCTTGACAGCCTGTCAGTAACTGAACTGAATTAAAATGATCACAACACATGTCTATTTGCATTATATTTGCATCAAGATCTGGTTTGACAGTTTCCTTATGGGCTTGTCATACTAAATGAGAAACACAGGCCCTTTAATGCTTTTTGTCATGCCTTGATTAAAGCATGTGTTAACTCCCGGGCTTATAGTATAGATATGGTCAGAGTTCTAACAAACGTTCTGACCACGGCTCACTATTACCAGAGTCTACCAATACTTATTGTTGTAGGTAAACATTTCACCACACAATCCCGTGTTATCCTATCACTCCGTTTCTCAACTGTAAACCACATTTCATCTTCATTGTCTCCACTACTTTCTTAAATAGTATCTCTTTTCAAATGCAAATGCAAATCTTTTTTGTATGCTATCAAACCACTCTACCACTGTTCCCCAAATACTCACTTTTCCAGTCTTCCCAGCGTAATTGCATTTTGGACATTCCCAGCAGTTAGGAAGCTCATCATTTACTACCCCAGCTGCATCCTTCACCTGTATAGGCAAGAGACCGGACTTAGAGCAGAAAAGAGATTGTTTATGAAAACACTCTCGCTAAGTATGTGAATGCTCTACACCACCACTAAAGGAACTTAAGGGTGTTAAAATACGTCAGAGCCGCCCACAAACATGCACTTCAGCCCAATCACTTCCTCGTTCTGTGCCCACACAAAACAAAAGAGAGCGCAGTATACACTGCTTTGCATTTACTTTAGAACTATATTCTTAGGCTAGTGGTTAGGTTAGAGTTCAGTCAGTCTGACCTTGAGGCAGTTTGGATGGATAATTTCATTGCAGATGGAGCACTCCATGAGCATGGCATTAAATTTTTCATCTTCATCATCAAGTGTGTCTTCTTTACCAGCTTCACCGCACACTACACATACTGCTGTATGTGGTAACACGGGCTGTGGAACCACATGCCAACAATTTAATATCCAGAATATCAACAATTTGGAAAATGTGTGGTTACAAAATACACATACACAATAAAATATGATTAAAAAAAACACTTTAAGGTTATTGTTAAAAATAAATGGAACATTCATCTGACATCATTACAACCTTTAGTTGTACAGTCATACATTGTGAATCTCAGTTTGATAAATGATTAAATGTCTGTATTGATACATTTACATTGCTACATCTACATGGAATTCTGCCAGTTCCTCATACATTTGATCAGGCTCAATGAAGTGGTGAAGGAGAATTCTGGAGGAATTCCAATTCCTTACTTTCAATGAAATTTAGGTTAACAGCCCAGAGTACGGCTAAAGTGGATTCCTCACAAAGACTGCTTCTACGTTTCAAATTTCTACAAAAAAATCTTTGGTCTTAAAATGGGTCTCTCTCATGTAAAAAATGCTGTTATTTTATGTATTGGCTGTGTGACATTTGGTTCATGAATCATCTCAGTGTCTGCTGGAATTTAGTTTCTTACCGCTATACATTGTCTCATAATGCAAGACTGTTTCATTCGACCAGGTCCTCCAAACTTCTTCATGTCCTTACAGAAGTGACACTCTCCACATTCTGTCCGCACACATGCCTCGCATTTTCGACATCGTGTGCGTCTACGTCGAGCTCCAGAGGAGGTTCGATTGGACGGCAGCTTGACCGCTGTTGCAGTGGATGAAGAAGTAGTCGCTGCCGGAGTTGTTGCTGTTGATGCAGCCATTTTGGGCTTGGATCTGTTGGGTAGCCGTTGCTAATGGGGAAAAAAATGAAGAATGGAAATTAAAATAATATAATAATCGATTACAGCCATGTACAACAAACTGTTGCCAATAAAACATCCTCACTAGGCATCTGGGAACAGAAGTGAAAAGCTATTGATGTTGTCAGTATATTAGTTCAGATTTTTGTTATAAGCGGTTTCTGTATGAGATTTGATGGTAAAATGTAATTTAGCTGTATTTGTGGATGTTAATAAGCTAAACTTGCTGTTAGTTTAATGTTTCCATTAAAACTAGCATGTAAAATGTGTACTTTTAGCCCACATGTTTTTTTTACCATTTGTTTGACAGAAAAAAATGGCACAGGCACCTGGTTCACATGTGATTAGCTCACTGGTAAAAAATTAAGTGTCGAGAATCATAGGTGCTCTTCTCTAATGACTTTATTCTGTACATTATACAGCTCTCCATGGTTCAAAGCTCAGTGCCTCTTATTGTCTGTTTACCCACCCACAATCCCTGTATGACTCTCCTGCTTGATTTATGCACTATGCTTCAAAATAATCTATGCTCATACCCTTTATTCTTTCACCCTTGCGATTTACAACATTTGATTGCTATTGTTTATCATCTCTTCTAACTCGACTATGCACCTCTCTTGCTAGCTCAGCTGTTGGAATATAACCTATTTAGGAACCTCAATTATGCCTCTCTGTGATTGGGATCATTGTGATTGCTCTCTAATGTAGTAATAAGCAGCAGAAATAGTGGATTCCAGCTAAATTGTTCTGGTTACACATGGGATCATATACAGCAATACTTTGGAAATGTAATAATGTTCAAAACAGGCTAGTTGCAAGTAGAAAGTAAAGTTCAGGGCTCAAATCTAGCATTACTACATAAACTCTGGTGCAATACCTACTATATCTTTAAATGAAACTTGCAACAAGGTCAAATCAAAATAAAAAATGTAATTCCAGTTATCCCATTATAATATATAGCATAACATAGGTTAACATTTACATTTTCTTGGTCATGTTTAATATGCGATTGACATAATTAGCAATATGGCACTGTTTGTAACTGGTATTATGAAGGGAAAAAAGCCGTTTTCACTGGTACCAGGTGCTACAGATGCATGTGCATGTGAACAGTTAGTTCTTTATTACATCAACTTGCATTTTTCTTTCACACCGTACAGTAAAGCTAAGATGTAACCATGTCTTATATTAGCATCAATGCAATCCTTATAATCATCACCCTCTCCAGAAGAATCCTATCTTGCCTTCCAGCTCAGATAATGAATACATTACAACGCATGCACAAAACTGCAGTGCAGTACTGGAAGTCTGTCCTTCTGCAATGTAACCATAGCAACACAGCAGTTCTTGCTGACTGGTGGAGTGAAGGAATACTTCTATTCAACATTTAACTGGCTCAGAAGGGGGAAGTGGTTGACGATTGGGTTTAACGTCAGATTCCCATTGCAGACAGTTCCTCTGAGAGACTAAATAGTAGCACTGTAATACTGAAATATACTCAAGATCAATGGTATTATTTTCATCTTCTTAATGGGATGTTTCAGACATTGAAATCAAATGCTGTTGTAGAGCTATTCCTGCCCTTGCAAAATCCCGTGGGACATAATTTCCTTACAACAGAACAATTGGAACACAACCATTCCCAAGCGCTATGTTTCATTATAACAGATTCAGGGAGCTGCAGAGCGGTGCAGGCTGCTGACTGTAAGAATGCTTACTATAGCGCACAACAGTGTTTTTGTGCTTTGGAGTGATGCACCACAGCTGTGACCCACTGTCCAAGTGTGGAACCCAATATGAGAGATAGTTGTTTCAAAATGAATGCTGCATCACAGCCAGTATTCATCAGCTGTCCAAAGGCTACACATGTGTGAGGACCTAAGATGTAATCTCCAGCTCAAACAAATGACTGTTTGGACTGATGAAGCCGATCCTAGATCAGACCTTTTGAACACAGCACAACACCAGAAGTTCTCCAGTTACTCTTCTATTATACACTGCACCATCAGTGGATATAAAGGATGTGATACCTGTGAGTCCAGCAAAATAAATAAATAAACAAACAGCACAGACTGTACTTTCTGAGGAGGCTCATTCCATTTAATGTCTTCTGCAGGTTGCCTGTAATGTTCAACCAATCAATGGTCTGCTATAGGGTCAAGAAGTAATCATTACATCCCAGTGCTCTACAACCTACATCTAGAAACATCAAGTTACATCAGCCAGGATCCTTATTCCTATCATCATGCAATTACACCTAGAGACACGCATTTTCCAGACTAAGTCACACATAATTATTCTCTTTTCTGAAAAAATCCACATGCATCATCTTCTTTTGTGGTTGCGCTCAAGCCCTGCTTGTGAGTTTGGAAATAATAATTGTGCTGTGATGTCCTTTTGAGTTATTTTAGTCTCAATAAAATTGACATGTTGGGCAATTTCATGTTCCTTTCTCGACTGTCCACTTCCTGACAAAGAGGAGTGCTTTTAGTGTAAATGCAGCAAAATGAAGAGAAAAGATGCACTTTAGGTGTGTAAATGATGCTTTACATGTGTATTTTATCATTCTTGTGCATCCACAGAGAATGATGGGAAATTAAGCTTGCCTGGCTTTATTGTTATTCTTCAACGATCTTACCATCTTATAATACAACATGGGTATATACTATACTATCAGAGCCGATCCTCCCTATATGCTAGGGGGCCCCCCTTCTCTCAAAGATGATTTCATTTTAGTTTTGTTTTGAATTTGGCCAGAGGTTATGAAAACATGAATGATCATTTATTTTAATGCGGTGCGCCGTCGCCCTTTCGACGTAAAAATCAGTCAAATCATGTGATAAATGATGAGACTAAAAAAACTAGTTGAAAGTGTACCGAGCCGCGGAAGAGACACTGTTTCAAGCGCTTTCCATGAGCATGATTCGAGACGGAGTGAAACACAGACAAATGTGTTTCATTCATTCGTTCATAACCACTCATACCCAACCCAACCCCCGTGGGGTTTGGGGTTTGCGTAGGGCCCCCAGAAGTCTAGGATCGGCACTGTATACTATAAGGCTCAATACTATAGTTATTTATTGACATGCCCCCAAATTTAAAGCCAATTCATTCATGCTCAACACATAAGATCATTTCTGACATTTCTGACTTGAACGCATCACTTACAAACTAAGCATTCTCCTAAAACACTCATTCATGTTGTAGACAGGATCATCCCCGTCATCTCGTGTACACTCCAACAGAAGCATAATTACAGTCTGCGTGAATATGTTTGCTCATGGTCATGGGTGAGAGTTTATGTCTAATCTCTGGCACTTTATTGTGCCCACGCCATGACACAAGTAAAAAGACCCAATGAGTCATAAGGCTTCATTGCAATCTAGAAGAATTAAAGCTACCGCCTCTGCACAAGAGTGAGGAACAAGTCAATGACAAAATGTATTATATATACATATATTACAAATATCAATTTGGTCATTTTGCGATCAGGAAGGCGAAAGATTTCCACACAAAGATTTTGCAACGGGTTCAAGTTGATAACGTGAATTTACCACGCTGACCAACAGAAAGCCGCTTGGTTTGAAAGAGACTTCTTTGTGAACGGTGCTTCATATATATTGCTACACTATTCACAACTGACACTGGAACTTTTTTGCTAGCAAAATTTTGCTGAAATTAATTCATTTCAATAGGAATTCATCTGAATTCAATAAGGAATTTTGTGTGAGGGGAATATCTTCCCTATGTGGTTTTTGCAACGAGTTCAAGCTAGTCACGCACAATTTTGCCGAAATTCTGCTAATGTGACCATATATTTAGACCAAACATATGTCTAAAGAGTCTTACCAAATATACCTTATGACTTATAGACTACCCAAGATGAACTCAAACAGGGGGCCTGAGAGCAGCCGGGCCCTCCTTTTGTTCCCCCCACAATTTTCTTCACCCCTCCCCCCAGTCTTCAACATAGAAACAGTTTTTTAAAGATATGGGACCCTGTTATACATCACAATAGGGATTACGAGATTTGAAATGCACGCATTATTTGTGTTGTTGGTGAGCAGTGAGCACATGTGGCTTACTTGGTTCAGTGACATTCACATGCAACCTCACACCAACATGTACTGTGCCGCAACTAATATGTTTCTTAGTAAATTCAAGAATTTGTTAGCAAATGCACAGGTGCCTGTTGCAAAAGTCTGTATGTTATGCTCTCTTAGAAAATACCTAACCTACAACTGTTCTTAGTTATTTTTTAACCTTTCAGTTCAAATGGATGCAAAAAAAACAGTTGGTGTACAAACAATTTTCAGTCACAAATTGCTTGTAAATTTCACAATCATTTACACATAAATGTCAAGCAACACATTCAATTAAACTTGAATTTTTGAAGGAGAAAAACTGGAAAAGTAATTTAGTTAAATCATTTTTACAGTGCAGTCTAGATTTTGTCCTCACTTAAAAACAACAAACCGAGCATGTTGTTCTATTTCCTAGAAAACAGTAGTGCATCTTGGGAAGGGAACTTAAGGGCAACACATGTCCAGTCATGCTGTTGCTTTGAGGAACTTAAGTCCTCCTTTAATACAGTATTTATTCCCCTCCACATGTGTGAAAGTCGGAGTACATCACACCCAAAAAAGTCTAACTACTACATTTTACTACTTACTAACTACTACATTTAAGTTCTCCCAACAATACAAAGGAGTCAACCCAATATAAACCACACCAAAACACAATGGTAAAGCAACGGGAACATGCTTTTTTCCCTTGAACAAGCCTTCCTGAAAGAGGCACACATGACTCAAACCAATCACAACTGATAGCTGAAGCTCAACGGAGACAAACAATAAGACAGAGCCACTCTTCTCTGTTGTATGAGTTTTTTCCCCTTCCTGTCGCATAGAAACCTCTCGTTCGTATACTATTGCAATAAAACAAAACCCAGAAACTGTTTCAGAAAGAGAGATGGTGAGGAGGGTGAAGAAAGCAGGAGGTGGTGGAGAAAACACATGCCTTGTTTGAGAGCCATGGTGCTACGAGGAAGGGAACCAGAGAAGATGGCTAATTGTTTGTGTGGTGTGTATGAGGAGAGAGAGAGTGTGTACTGACCTGTTCGGCTGTATCCGAGTCGTAATCCTCATCGTCGGCACTCAGTGACATGGCCATGGCTACCTGATCTCATAGCCAGCCAGACAAACAGAACATAGACATGATTACAACCCCCCTAATCACAGTCGCCCGCCGTCTCCTCACCCGATTTCCTTTCTCTATTCCTCTTCCTCTAACCTTCCCCAATGTCTCGCTCCTGTTTCTCTCCCTCTCTTTTTCTGTCTGGAACAGGCAGCTGCACAGGAACACACCAGCCTGCTATCTCATGCATATGCACCAGAAAATGAAGACGGGGGAGAGGGGGCCTCGGCTCAGCCAATCACAAACCACCTGGCGTCCAGTTACAGGCTTGCCTACAAAGAGCACACATTGTACTGTTGGTCTGGGTGGGAGATGGAGGGGGGGAAGGGCAGCACTGCTGCACACAAAGAACTACTGACATTACCATGCGAGAGCAAGGTCTAGCTCTGTGAGTGATTCAGAGGGTCTGATGTTGCCTTCCTCTTACAAATACAGGAAGTTAGCAGTTGATCTGGGTTTGATAGTTTTTGTCTAATGTGTTGCTGTGCTGTTTTCTGCAAGCATCAGTGCATGAAAGGCTCATACAGTACAGTATAGTGTATCAAGCTGGGGTGCTCATTTGAATGACCAGATATGTCGCATTTAGGTGCCTTTTTGTTTTTTAGGAACTCTCACATGAGTCAGATTTAAGGAAGTGGGCTTTGTTACATAACCCATTCTGGTGAATGGCAGATTTGGGCATCTACATTTGGAAAGTTGTCTGAACTAAAATAAATCAGTTAAATTTTAACAATGTTAAGATTAAAATCAAAAGGCTGAAATCTCCAGAACCATTTGCATCTATTTAGAAAAAGAAGAAGATGCCACACAGATATGCAATCATGTTAATACAATGTTAATTTAAAACTGTAAGGTTTTGACTACAAAGTAATGCCATTTTAGTATCACTGCAATACTACTGCAGCTTTTATACATTTTTAGTTAAAGCTTTAGTAATTTTAGTGTATTTGTCATTTTTATTGTTTTTTCCCTGTGTATATACTTTGTATTACTTTTTATTTCAGTTTTACTTTTTGTTATTGTAGTACCTCAAGTTAGGCTAAACAAAAATGAGAAATGCGGACTTTGCAACTAGCTGAAAATATTTTAATTCATATTTTATTTGGTTTCAGTTAACGTTTATTTTATTTCAAGTAACAAAAATGTTTTTTTTTTATGGTTTTAGTTAGCTATAATTACCCTGGCCAAAAGTCCAATTACACAACAATATTTTTTTTTCATCTTGAATAGATGAATAATTTGAAAATAAAGGGTTAATTCTAATTTCATGCCAGCTTTGAATTTTGTAATTTTAATTACAATATTTAGTGGCCAAAACGATGTAGGTTTTTTGTATGCTTACATTTTTGCGTACCTTATTAATATTATTATTAAGTTAATTTTATTACTTTCTTTGAAGCCACATAAATCACCCCACCCACACCCCCCACCCACCCAACCCCCCCCCCCCACACACCCACCCCACCCCCCCCCCACCCACCATATTTAATTGCTTCAACCAGTCTTTGTTTAAGCGTTATAAATAGGTTCTATGATTGCCCTGACCAATGAAACCTTTACAGTTCCCTGCAGGGCGTGGTTTGAGCTTAACCCTGATTTGGTGGAAAAAATCCACTTTTTCAAAAGTCAATACTTTATAGGTAAGTCCCTAAGAAAATAACCTTATTTATTCACTGTGCTAACTAACCAAGTTCCTTGCTTATCTACCCTGCACTTCCATGACTGTCTTCTCAGGAAATTGCAAAAATAATTGCGAAATTTCATAATCGCTAATAAAAACTTGCCATAGCTTTATATAGCAACACTAACTACAGTAACTATGGTATTCTAGTGATAATTCTAATTCATGCAAACAATTAATGCAACCATTTTATTAGGCCTACAATTATGGCAATGTAATTATAAAATCTGCATTTGTATATGCTGCTATTTTTATTAACAAATGACCTAGTTTGTAGAAACTACGGTTACATTGATTTAACCATTGTAATTGGGGTCCATTCATGGTTTGACCTGTGGTTATTATGGGCTTATAACAAATACCACAGTATTGGTTATGATGTAAAACCTACAGTAAATAAAAAAAAACATATAATTACATATAAAACCTCATCTCAGCACCCATCTATATTTGGCTGTGAACCTCCTCGTCAGTTGTAAACCAGCTATAAACAAAACAAAAACCCACCAAATTTGAGGTAGAGAGATTACCTTATTCATTCATCATACAGATTCCCAATGCCAGTTCAGATTCTGCAACTGTTAAAGAAAAAAAGAAGACAACAATAAGACAGTCATTACTTAATTGCTTAAGTAATTAATGCTTAAGTCATTAATTACTTAAGCAAATAATTTATGCTGGGTCGAGAATTAAGCTTGCAAATGAGAATGAGAGTAGGGCATACAAAATATATTAACTGCAGCAACATAAAAACAATTCCAGGACATGACGTTTCAAACAGAGCCCGCGTAGAGACAGAAAAAAAATGTTGTGGACCACAAATCCCACAATGCGTCATCTGCGCAGTGACCGTCAGCGGTGCATTGTGGGTAGCTCGACTTGTAGTTTCTGATGAACACACTGTTACTGAGCACAGAGCGAGTTACGGGGGTTAGTCATTTTACAATCCGAGCATGTCACAGCGGGTTGAAGGGCTTCGGCAAACATACGAAGGGTAATCAAGAAGATACAAAGGCGATCTCGGGATTAAAGCATAAAGTTTCAAAACTTCTGAACGTATACGGAAACAAGCGCAATGAGTTCAAACGAGCACTCGCTTCAAGCTTTGTCCTGGAGAAAACTTTACTTGAGTCGAGCTAAACTCAAAGCGACCAGCAGAACCTCTGCTCTGCTCTCCGGCTTTGCTATGGTGAGTTAATGAAGTAATTAACGTACTTAACACTCTGTGTATGCAAAAGAGAAACTTACATTGCTCGAAGCCTGGCAAGCTTTCGGAGTTAACGTTAGAGCCTTGTAACATGACATGTCAGTCACTTTGATGTGCAAACAACACCTGCCATGGATTTAGCCTCTTACACTAGCATTGCACTTAAGTCCTTCTTCGATGTAACTCTCAAAAGTGTTAGTGGTGGGTATTTTGATTCTGCATGTACACGCCAGTAGGGGGCGACAAGAGTGTCTTTTTGTGTCTTATGAATCATTGAATAATTCACTCAGTAGATTAGTTACAAATTCCGACTCCCCTTGTCCTTTAGTCTGTCTGTAGATTCTCATTTAATAATTCTTCGGAGTTCATTCAGTTAGTTTTACGAAAGAGTCACCTCTTTCAGCGCGAAAACGAATCTTCTCCCGCAAAACAGCGACTCGTTCAGTGAAGGGGGCGTGTTCGTTCAGCAGGCGCAACCAATGAAATGGTCCTTCACAACACAGACTCGAATGCTATTGGTTTATGCTGTGGTCTGTCATTGATGGAAGTAATGCACTCTGCCTAAATGCCTTCAGGGAACGGAAACACTTGCGTGGGAGTAAAGTAGAGCGATTCGTTCACTTAAAAAAACCAATTAACACCTAAACCGTGCTCAATTAAATTGTTTAAATACTAAATAAATTAAATATTATTACTGCAGTAATTGTTTTTACAGTGAGCTTGTATTGACCACCATTAATATAATTTTTTTTAAAGTATCTTACTGTGTTGAGAGAAGGTATTTTATTATTATTAATTATAATTGTATAGTAGCATTAACTGTGTTAACCATTATTTTGGCAGCAGCTGCAGTCATGATTAAATTAGTAAGGGCCTCAGTATCATCACTGTGACATGTTTCCGTTTACTTGCTCAGAGGAAATGCACTTCCTTTGACTGTGCCATGTTAAGAAAACTGATAGGCTATAAGTCCATTACATTATAAACGTGAAATAGAATCACATATACCTGTTATCTTTTACATAAAATTACTTTCAGTGATGGGTGTAAAATAAACTGCTAAATGTGAAAAGTTAGAACGCACAGCTTTTGATTTCAACAACAACAGATACGGGAAGCATTGTTTCCTCTCCTTTAAAAGTTGATACGCCTATTTATTATGTTTTTGTAACTACAGTTTCGCTGTTGAATAGACCCACGACTAACCTAAGAACCAGAAATGTGTTATAAGTTTGCGGAAATAAGAGTAAGGGACTAGAAAAAGGTGTAATGTTCTTTCAGAGGGTGGTTATTGTGCTTGAGGTTAGTCTATGAGCAATAAGCGCAGCACAGGAAGTGAGCTGAATATGAGTGGCATGAGGAAACTGCATTTCATAAACTCCTCTCTCTTAGGGATCAGTGTGAACATGCGACATAATTACACATTTCAGGGGTAGTGTTTGTATTTAGTTGCACTGACTGTTACAAAAGTAGTGCACTTCTTTTGTAATCTACTATTGACTTCCAAACACATTTTCATATCTGTGGCACTATGTAACACATGTAGGGCTCCCTTCAGGCCTCATTAATCAGAGAACATGTGATCTGTGGCGTTTTCAAAAGCATGAGAAAAACAGTTTGTCTACCAAATTAAAATGTGCCGGCCACACTGCAAAGAGTTATTTTCTTAATCAAAATCTGTGTCTTGTTTTTCAATAAATACATTTGAACATTAATAAAACAAGTCCAGTAAAATTACATATTTAATTACGTAATTACAAATAGATTAAGATATTGAGACTTGTTTGCAGGGAATAAGGAATCTATTATTATTATTATTATTTTACGGCTTGATCAGTTTAGTTACAATGAGCTAATGCTAAACAATTCTTGAACATTTTGTCTCAATTTTAATTGCATACAATGAATTTAAATTGATCAAATGGAAGTTTATTTAATCCATTTGCTCTGTCACACCTAAATACATATTCAATTTCAGACAGACACATTGATTGGAAGCAAGCATTAATTGTTTTAATCAAACAATATATGTCCTTGTAGAAGGGTTATAATATAAACTAAACTAAAACCTTAAAAAAACATATAGATATATATCTAATTTTTTTTACTTTATTTTGCTAGTTTACTGTGGCTGCACTAAAGTAACTAAACTAAAACAAAAATATATATATATTTTTAAACTGCATGGACATGCTTAAAACAAAAAGGTAAAAAAATAACAAAAACACAAAATTACTAAAACTTTAAAATTAAAATGGAAAATATAAAAATGAAAACTTATTTAAAATATTACTAAAAACTAATAGTATCTCAATGATGCTAAAATAGCACTACCATGTAGTTTAATTTAATAATCTACTTATTTCTAGTTGTATGCCAAAATTAAACTCTCAATAGCCAATGATTGGTTTAAAAAAACTAATTAAAAGTTATAGGAGTATTTTTCAGTAAAGTAACTTCATCGGAGGAGCACAGCTGTGCATGTTTATCTCAGTTTAGTAAGTTTTAATCGTCAATCTACTGTAACAAAAATAATGAGGTTTTTGCCTGTATTACCTGTGATTTTCTGTTTTCAGTCTTATGTTACCAATGAATGTGTTCTTAGGTGGCGATGGTGGAGGTCCAGCTGGAGGATGATCACGAATACCCTCGAGGCTTATTGATTGCTTTCAGTGCCTGCACAACAGTGCTGGTGGCCGTCCATCTCTTTGCCTTGATGATCAGCACATGTATCCTGCCCAACCTGGAGGCCGTGAGCAACGTCCACAACCTCAACTCCATAAAGGAATCGCCACACGAGCGCATGCACCGCCACATCGAGCTGGCTTGGGCCTTCTCCACCGTCATAGGCACCCTCCTCTTTCTTGCAGAGGTGGTTCTTCTCTGCTGGGTGAAGTTCCTCCCTCTGAAGAATAAAAATAAAGATTCTTCCCTGACAGGGAATGTAACTGAATCTCCAGGGATAAGCCCGGGGGAAGCTGCAGCGATCGCCTCTACCTCCATTATGGTGCCCTTTGGCTTGGTGTTCATTGTTTTCGCTGTGCATTTCTACCGTTCGCTGGTCAGCCACAAAACGGAACGGCAGCATCGGGAGTTGGAGGTTCTGGACAAAATCACACAGATGCAAAACCAACTGGATCACAGGGGAGACGCGTCCAACCTGTCCTCTTCAGCACATTTCGCCTAGTTGATGCACTTAGTTGTTACCTTGTTCTCATACCAACAAAAATTATGATGGGTGTCATATAGACACTAATGAACTGGAATCCAGGATTCTGCAATATGGTAGTATCACAGTATTGTGATGCCTTATCTTTTTCTCGTTAGATTTTTTTAGTGTCCATACAAACATTTATATAGATGGGAAATCTGAAATTTTGCCGGCATATATATTTTGCCAGTATATTTTAATGGCACTTGAGGGCACATGAATTTTAGAAATAATTTTTTTTATAATAAATAGTGCACTATTCCATTAAAAATAAGAATATGATATGATGATTGGCATCACTGAATTTATTCAATTTAAGGTTAAAATAACATTTAAGCATAACATTCAAAAATTAAATATACTGTTTTGATTCCCTCCCTTCCTTGTCTTGCTCAATTTTTCACTTTGTTTTCAGCGGTTTGGATGCTGCCAGCTTAGAAAATGTATATAGCTGCAGGATTCAAAAGCAAAATAATAAAGATTTAGGCCTTTTTTTTTTTACATTCTGATTCGGTAGTTGATTGTATAGGGACACCAGCATGTTTGCCAGAGCTGTTTGTTTGTTTCAGTTCAGTATTTCCTTTTACTGTTAGGCCAAATTATTACACCCAAATGCATAGAAAGTTTTCCAGCGTTATGGTAATCAGTTCATTTTCTTTTTTGTTCATTTTAACTGCATAAAGTCTAAATATTTTTTCGACATTGTGCAATAAGAATTTTACCTTTTGACAAAGTGTCATACTTGCGTGCGTGAAAGTGTAATTGAAAATAACATTTGGTATAACATTTTGTAGACTCGTTTTCATAAACTCACTTAAAAATTGCTGGAATTTTTGTAAATTATATTTTGTGATTCAGTCAATTTGTATGTTGCGTGCGGGTGGCTTCATTTCAATCATTTATGTGCTCAGGCCATATGAAAACATATTGGCATTGCTGCTGTTTTTGCCATTAAAGGGGTCATTTGATGCTATTTTAAAGATCATTATTTTGTGTAACAGAATATGCTGACATGCTTTAATGTTCAAAAAACACATTATTTTTCAAATACTGTACATTATTGTAGGTCCTCTATGCCCTGCCTCTCTCAAACACATCGTTTTCAACAAAGTCCCTCCTTCCGTCAAGTGCAGTCTGCTCTGATTGGCCAGCTGACCCAGTGCATTGTGATTGGCCGAACACCACAAGCATGCGTCGGAAATGTAACGCCCCTTACCATAATCGCGAGCTTCAAGCTTTCAAAGTAAATATCAAGACAGTTAATAATGTCGTTAGTTTTACCATCAGTTCAAGCCTGAAAGGGCAACAGAGTCGCGTGACAGATACAGTGATGATGCAGTAAACAAGCCGCGGTTAAGACAGCTGAAGTGCTATGATTTCAGGCAGTTCACTCTCCTGTGATGTAACCCTGTTCCCCTCACACACCCTCCTCTGCTCTATCTCACACACACAACACCCACACACAGCGACGCCTTTACGCTTCGCTGTCGCAAAACTCCGTATTTGAACATTCAATAGCAAATACTTAAACTAATAACCAAACATACTTACAGTCGCTGATTCAGGAAGTGCCATATTGTCATAGCAAAGTAGGAATTTACCCCCTTTTTTTTTTTTTTTTTTTTAGAAATAGCCTTTGTGCACAGCCAGCCTTGTACTCTTCTAGGTTCAAAAAACTGTCGTCCGTAAAATGCTCTGCACAAATTCGAACATCTGGGTTGTGCTGTTCTGTCGTAAATAAATCTTAACCAATGATTCCAAAATTGCATCTACTTTACTTCCTGGAAGGGCCAATAAGTGCTTTTTTGCTTTCGCTACTGAAACCACAGCGTCTCCCTGACATGCTTCATCAACACTACTGCTGTTCCTGAAACCATGCCTTGTTTCTTTGCGTGAAAATTTGGGCGGCATTATGCTAATATTTCCACATGTTGACGTAGATATGTAGGGGCTGTTTTAGAGAGCGCGTTTAGGAGGTAGGCTGGCTGACTTTTAATTTTATAAAGAATATCTCTTTGGATTTGAGACTTTAGTCTTTGCAACTTTACAGATCTTCTTTATGCACCAAGAGCTTGTAACACTCCAAAGAGAAAAGAAAAATTTAAATCACATCATATGACCCATTTAAGACCTGAAATAATGCTTTTCTGGAAGCTTTGTCTTGCTTTGACTGAGGTTACAAACAGCTCAAATGTATATTATAAATATTGTATGTTTTCTTTTTCTCTGTTTGTTCAGCATGTTTTGGTTGTGTGAACACAAAATGTGTACTTTTAAAACAGATATTTTTAAAAGCCTTTTGCTGTGAAGAGCCTTTTGAATTATACTGGTATAATTTGTTTACATATATAGTCTTGTATTAAGAGAAAGATATCTAATAGGTATTTTGCACACCTACTTTAAAGTTATAATAAAATAAAAGATGAGCAGTCATTTTTAGACTATTTAGAAGATATTTAAATTTTTCAGGCCACCTTGTTTGTATACATCATATATCTTCTGATATTACAACTGTTGCTCATTGACTTGTTTGATAGTACATCTTTGAAAAGTCAATTTTTGCGCTTGTGACAACAAGGTACTATTCACAATTTTTATAACTAGATACATTTTGCTGGTAGGGTTTTACTGGCAGACACTTTTTGTTTCTGTGCCATTTCATAAGAAAGTACCTCTGATGTTGTGACAGTTATGGATTGCGTTTATAAAGAAAAGAAATCAGTGCATTGTTTTCATATTTTATATACAGATACATTTTTACCCTGTGAGCATCTGGGCTGCTATTCTTTGTAAACCTATTAATATCCCCACTTAATGAAGGTTAAATGAAACCTAATGTGCATATTTCTTGATTTTATAAGATGCTAGGGTTGGGAGATGATGTTTTATATTATGGTACTTTTTTGTCAAAAGTATTTGTCAAGTAGAAAATGTGCATTTGCCAAATAAAAATGTGTAAGTGAAAAAGTGCTGACTGTTTCTTGTGTAAGAACCGTTTTAAGAGGGTTAGCTGAGTAGAATTTTATTTTATTTTTCTTCCAGTAGGCTAACTGTTTCAAACATTACCAAGAAAAATATACCAGGTGCCCTTTTGAATCTTGTCTCGCATTAGATTCACTCTTGATAGGGCAACCAGAGCTCCATGCCACACAGGCGTGTTTTTGCTGGTCAGTAAACCCTTATTTTGATCAAGTCAGACTACTAGTGCACAATGCGCATTGAACAAGAAAAAATACTAAATGGCCATAGGATTTGAATTTGTGAGATCCGTGCGCCCCCTTGAGGGAGACAACTGAACATCTAAAGTTATAAACGCTTCTTTCTCCATCGTACGTACGTACTACAACACACCATAATTATTATATATATATATTATATATATATATAAGATATATAGGACTTCTATATATTTTTTGTTAAATGCAGGGAGACAATGCTGCGATTACACTTACTGAGACTATGAAAAAGAAAATAAAGATTGAAGATATCAGTGATTACTGGAAAATTATTCAGGAAGACAAAATATTTTGAACACATATGTGTGCGTGCGCGTGTGTGTGTGGATGTATGTGTGTACGTGATTAAAACTATACAGACATTGCATAGACAAAAACAACATAGAACGAAAACAGAAATTATAAAAATATAGTCTTATTCAAGATAATAACAAAATGATACTAAATGAACACTGCTTCGATCTCAACGTTCATTAAATGCATATAAAAAAGAATGCTGTTCAAGATGAAAGTCTTGACCGATTATAAAATAGGCTACAACTTGTAACGCATTGCTTTCATCAGCAGATGGCAGTGTTGACCAGATTCATGAAGAGCAAGACCTCCAAAAGGCTTCAGTGCCTTGTGTATTTGAACTACAGCTGATTAGGAAAGCTGGAAAATATACCTCAAGAGCTACCTTAATAGCTAGTTGCAACCTCTATTCCTATGTTTCATGGATATTAATGATACGTATTTGTTTCCGAGAGCCTTGTGCTGCTGTCATGCTATATGTGACATTTCTACAGTGAAATAATGATGGGCATTTAGCTTATTCTTTGGCTTCTGGCTGATTTTCTGGGTCTTTCTGCTGGAGGTGCAGGTGAGCCTGAGTTCATGACTGCTTCATTGTGTTTGTTCGGTTGCGTATCGACCCTGAAACGATGCTCAGGGTGATCAGTGATGTCTCTGTTATCTTAAGCGTGACTGTGTTGGTATGCTGCTTTGCTTCTCAAGACATTCAAAGAGGGTCATCTCTCTCTCCCCCTTTCTTTCTCTCTCTCTCTCTCTCTCTCGCTCTGTTTCTGCTCACTTCCCGTCACTCTATAGCTTTGATGGGGTGCCATGTATCTCTCACACTGGAGGTCTTTTCATTGGGAGCACCTGTCAGGAGGAAGTAGGGAATGGCGGTTTGTTGTTACAGGCAGGGAATTCACAGCAATGGCCAGATGAGGCAGAAGTGTGTATCTATTTGTGTGTGTGTGAAGGGAAAGAGATGTCTGCTTGGTGACAGATGAAGAAAGAGAGGTGAGAAGTGGAGGGTAAAAGACTGCAAAAGAGCTCCAGTCAGTTTTGGAACGCATTTTTTTTGGGTGTTGGTGTTTTTTGATGTAATTTACACATAACAAGAAGACGCAAACCACCGCTTTTTTTAAATGGGGACATTCCATAGGCCAGGGGTTTTCAACCTGGAGTCCATGGACCCCCATGGGGCTGCAAGTGAGTGCTAGGGGGTCCAGGAAAAGTTTGGAGAATTATTTTTTTAAATAATGAAAAATAAATAGATAATAAAAAGATTAAACTACCTAACACTCCAAATAAATGATCATTTAAATAAAATACACAAAATAAATAAAGAATTTAAATAAAAAATAATTAATCTAAGAGTACAGTACCAGAGTAGTAAATAATAATAATGGAAAATAAAATAAGAATAAAAATAAAACCTAATAGAACCTAAATATTTTTTCCAAAATAATAATTTAAGCATAATGTAATATTGTTCACAGTATAACTTACTATATATTATATAGTCTTTAAAATTTTAGTATGGGGTCCCTTCCCCATGTCATATTTGGGGGGGGTTCAATGGTATTTAAAACGAAACCCCTAATATTACTTATACATACATATATATATATATAGATATATATATATAACATATATATATATATATATCAGTGGGCAAAAAAGTATTTAGTCAGCCACCAATTGTGCAAGTTCCCACTTAAAAAGATTGAGAGAGGCCTGTAATTTTCATCATAGGTTTACCTCAACTATGAGAGACAAAATGAGAAAAGAAATCCAGAAAATCACATTGTATGATTTTTAAAGAATAAATTGGTAAATTCCTCGGTAAAATAAGTATTTGGTCCCCTACAAACAAGCAAGATTTCTGGCTTTCACAGACCTGTAACAACTTCTTTAAGAGGCTCCTATGTCCTCCACTCGTTACCTGTATTAAATGGCATCTGTTTGAACTCGTTATCAGGATAAAAGACACCTGTCCACAACCTCAAACAGTTACATTCCAAACTCCACCATGGCCAAGACCAAGAGCTGTCAAAGGACACCAGAAACAAAATTGTATACCTGCACCAGGCTGGGAAGACTGAATCTGCATTAGGTAAGCAGCTTGGTGTGAAGAAATGAACTTTTATTAGAAAATGGAAGACATACAAGACTATTGATAATCTCCCTCGATCTGGGGCTCTACTCAAGATCTCACCCCGTGGGGTCAAAAATGATCACAAGAACTGTGAGCAAAATCCCAGAACCACACGGGGGGACCTAGTGAATGACCTTCAGAGAGCTGGGACCAAAGTAACAAAGGCTTACCATCAGTAACACACTGCGCTGCCAGGCATCAAATCCGGCAGTGCCAGACGTGTCCCCCTGCTTAAGCCAGTACATGTCCAGTCCCGTCTGAAGTTTGCTAGAGAGCATTTTGGATGATCCAGAAGAGGATTGGGAGAATGTCATATGGTCAGATGAAACCAAAATATGACTTTTTGGTAAAAACTCAACTTGTTGTTTTTGGAGGAGAAAGAATGCTGAGTTGCGTCCAAAGAACACCATACCTACTGTGAAGCATTGGGGGTGGAAACATCATGCTTTGGGCTGTTTTTCTGCAAAGGGACCAGGACTACTGATCCGTGTAAACGAAAGAATGAATGGGGCCATGTATCGTGAGATTTTGATTGAAAACCTCCTTCCATCAGCAAGGGCATTGAAGATAAACGTGGCTGGGTCTTTCAGCATGACAATGATTCCAAACACACCGCCCGGTCAACGAAGGAGTGGCTTCTTAAGAAGTATTTCAAGGTCCTGGAGTGGCCTAGTTAGTCTCCAGATCTCAACCCCATAGAAGATCTTTGGAGGGAGTTGAAAATCCATTTTGCCCAGCGACAGCCCCAAAATATTATTGCTCTAGAGGAGATCTGCATGGAGGTATGGGCCAAAATACCAGCAACAGTGTTTGAAAACCTTGTGAAAACTTACAGAAAACGTTTGACCTCTGTCATTGCAACAAAGGGTATATAACAAAGTATTGAGATGAAATTTGTTATTGACCAAATACTTATTTTCCACCATAATTTGCAATAAATTCTTTAAAAATCCTACAATTTGATTTTCTGGATTTTTTTTTTTTTTCATTTTGTCTCTCATAGTTGAGGTAATCCTATGATGAAAATTACAGGCCTCTCTCAATCTTTTTAAGTGGGAGAACTTGCACAATTGTTGGCTGACTAAATACTTTTTTTCCCCACTGTATATATATATATAATATATATAATATAATATTTATGCTATTTTTCTAAAATTTAGAACAACAGATGTTACCAATTTTCGATTTACTCCTTTCTCGTACCAATTTGGCCAAAATTCAAATGTGTAAATTAGGGCTGTAATTTTTTTATTATATTATCTGTTATTGTACTTTAATTAATCTCTACATACATGATACTACTAATATTGAAATCTTTGACTTAATTTGCATTAGACTTTGATGATTTGTATAATTCTATTATTTGCTCTTTTTGAGATTTTGGCCAGATAAACTGGTCAAATACTTAGTTAAATGTTGCATGATCAGTGTTAAATAACTATCGTAAAATTAGATGTGACAAATTAAGTCTTGGTGATTCTTGGTATGAAAATAATGCAATATAATAAAATATACTCCCATACTGTTCATCTACACTGTTAAAAATTAAGGTTCTTTACTGACATCTATTATAGTTCCATGAAGAACCTTTAACATCCATCAAATCTTTAATTGAACAAATGGTTCTTTATAGTGGAAAGGCTCTTAAGAATGATAAAATCTTTATTCACACAAAGAAAAAAAATAGGTTATTTTAACACTGTTTTTGGGGAACCCAGAATGGTTCTTCTGATGCATCTTTGTCAAAACTTACCTTTGAAATGTTTATTTTGTTAAAAAGTTTATTAAAGGTGTTGACCCAATTTTTGTTAGCAAACAAGAGGAGACGAGTGGAATGCAATAGCACAAATTTAGTCTGTTTGAACACCTGTATGTGAGTGTGTGTTGGAGTGTGTAAGGCCGGATCTGGATGCAGAGACGACTCATCCTTCCTCCTGGAGCTACAAAGAGGCCGTTTAGGTGCTCGTGAGAGGATGGCATTGTGCGGGCCGACCATCCCTGGCTGCACGTTAGAGAGCTAAATGATTCTGCTCTCACTGCCAGTCCAGCTGGCCATTCATACAGACACACTCATATAAAAACACCACATCCTCCCGCCAAAATCACCATCAGATACAGCCACATCGCCCTCCAGTGAAAGACAGACAGACACTTATGTGCAATCTTTCGTAATATTGTTTCCTAATAATTATTAATACTTTTTGCAGATTTGTTTACTTCTCATTGTGGGTGCATGATGGAATTATGAATGCGTTACGACTGCAGTGTGCATTTCTTGCACATTAACCTCAAATGGTCAAATCCTGACCCAGTTGTAGCATCCTGGGGAAACAGCACGTTTAATCCATTAAGAAGCACAATGTGAGAGGAAGACCTGCCTGTTCTCAGAGCAGTCCGAGACTCCCCCCTCCTGGTCTTATCACAGAGACACATATGCACACACACAGCCCAAAAACATCTTCTTGGAAGCTGATGTGATTTTTATATTGTGTATAATAGTGCAAATACAAACTAGAAAACTATGAAAACAAACTAGAAAAAATGTTGTGCCACCATCATAATCAGCATTGTTGCCACTTATGTTAAATAATTAAAAAAGTTACAAATCCCAAATCAATTGCAAATAAGTTTGTAATAATATAGCCTTTTACAAATGAAGACATACACATGCAGTTTAACAGAAAGATGCGAACAATTTTAGAAATACTGCAATACTGCTATGAAAACACAAGCATTTTATTTGATTAAAGATATGCTTATTTAATTTATTTAAAAAAATTAAATGTAGGTTACACTGTTCTTTTAATTTGTAAAATAATCTGCAACATTGGAAAATGTATCTAAAATATCTTGCTTCAGTATCTAAAATGATACTGCTTGGAGCAATATTTCAATATTACGAGGCATCAATCTCCTTCTTAGAAAAATCTCCATCTTAACTTATCAGTGCTTCCTTTAACTTTATTGGAAGATGATGCATAACTTTAGCCTCCATAATATCCTGTTGTGGAATTGCAGATATGTGTTATTTAGGAATAAATCCTAGTATTATAAAAACAAATGTTGGAACAATTATGAGATATTTTGTTCAAAACATAAATTAAATGATAGAATTGTAAATTTGCTTTTGCTTTTTTGGGAGGATTTGCATCTTTAGTCTATTTATATTTAAGAATGGATTCTTGAAAAATGTTACAAAATGTTACCAAATTTACATCTACATATTTTCCAATGAATTATGTAATTTCTTATTGCTTAAATTAACGATTTAACGCAATTTATGTCACCCCGAACCACACTTTTTTTTTCCTCTTCCATGCAACACAAATGAAACTGAATAAAGGATGAATGAATGGTGATTGTGCTGTGCAATATGGTTATTGTTTGGCTTGCTGGTACTATATATTATCTTTTATTTTGTCCAAACATACAGACATATTAGGCACATACAATGAGACCCTCAAATGTTGCTTGGAAAATACACTGAACTTGAATGAAAGTCAATGCAAACAAGTTTAGTTAGCTTTTGTCAGCACTTGAATGGAGGGGCCACTTTAGTCTTTGTCTGATGTGAATTCCCACACGGACAGGTTTGGTCCTCTCTGGGTGTGGTCACCGGGAGTTGTAAAGAATATACACATTCAACAGCATGCTTTACTTTGGTTTTGACATTTTGTAACAGAATCATCAACATCAGTTGTGTGTATTGCTTGTCTCCTCCATTATTATGGATATCACTCATCCAAATCACCATTTCTTCAATTGCAAGATTTGTCTGAATAGCTGCAGTGGGCGCTCAAAATACAATCTCGCAGAAAGGAAAAGCAGTCTCACCCTGAGAAACGTCATAAAGCAGGTTTGACCCCTTAGACTTGCCATACAAGCGTAGACAGTAAACAGCATCTGCAGCTGGAGCCAAATATGAATTCATGAATGAAAGATCACAGACACCTGTGTAAAGAGTGCGTGCGTGTTTCTGACTTGAATGTAACTTCTTATGTCATCTGTTAAAAACCGGTTTAATACACATCCTGTGTCACACAACACTGCAAACTCACATGCAAAGCTTTTTTTCAAATGCTCAAGTCATATAGATTTCCCTGAATCAAATTAAACACAACATTTAGACATAAACACTACAAAATAACTGTAAAATGAACAAATTTCAGGCTTTGGTATAGATTATTTCTAACAATTACACCATTTTCTTTTTTAAAGAAATAGCATGTAACACATTGATTTAAATGTGAAATTTGTTGTAAAAGCCTGATTAGTATTTCTTGTAATTCAATACTCCAATATCCTTTTTTATTTTAATTTTTTTTAATTATTAATTAATTAATTTAATTAATTATTAATTTTATTTTATTTTATTTATTTTATTTTTATTTATTTTTTTATTTTATTTTATTTATCTATCTATTAATTTATTATTTATTTATTTATGTATTTTTAATTTTTACTGTGTGCCTTTTTTACCTCAGATTTTCACCTCTGGTCTTTTGGCAAAGTTGTTTAAAATAACATATTCTAATAATTATTAAATTCAATGAATTATTCACAATAAATCCAGAGAGTTAAAATGTTCATCTTTTAAGGATCTGAAATTGGCTTTAGTAGTGGATGGGTGCACTATAAAACCACTAATCCTAGATATATACATTATTTGTGAATAACCTCTCTTTAGTGAAATGTTTATCCTTAGGCTAATACTTTCTTTTTCTCCCAGAGCTCATTACTGCCTAAACAGAGGAGGAGGAGAAATCACATTAAAAACTTCAAAAGAGCCCAAACCACAGGGGTGAACAAAGAGTAGATGAGAGAAAATTGGGTCAAAAGTTTCCCGAGAGTTTCAAGGTATAAACAGAGATTATGAAATCATGAATAATGGAACATGCGATAGCAGACAGGGTGGTTTCAGAATGGAAGGAAGTTTAAACTTTATCCATAGATGAGAAAAAATCACAACAGAGGGAGGCCAAAAGGATGATTTTTTTGACTAAACACAAATAAGGAACCTGCAATATCAAAAAGACTGAAATAAGACCCATCTGGCTTAGTTTAGAGACTTGATCTGATGCCAAACGCCAAATGTGATTTATCTGGGAAAACCACTCAAACATAGAAATTCCCAGTGTAGACATCACTCTCGTCTGTCATATAGACAGCTGTGTAATTCTCACAACCAAAGCAAATTCAGGAGCTAATGTGATACACATTCTCAGCGAGCTCTGCGCTCCATCAGACACCACGACTCTCCTGACATTGTTTTTTTTTATCTCATGAGGATGTTCTCCTGCGTGACTGTGTGTCCTTCAGCAAAGCTCTGTTCAAAGATGGCCTCAGTGTTTTGATAGATGAGAGGTACCATTGTCAAGTCTGGTCTGGTGTTCAGTTAGGCCAGACAAATTTCATTATTAACTTCACACTCTGTCTGTCTGTGTTCTGTATATGTGAGTGTGTGCGGGTAAATTATGAGAGCATTGGTATATGTCTGTCCTTAAAACAGGAAGAGAAATCAGTATGAGAGCAGCATTAGGTCTGACAATAAAACAAGAATGAATATAGAACTATATGTAAAAAAATGTAATATTTGGATTTTTTTAAACAGAGGGTGTAAGAGGGTAATGCGATTGTTGTTCCAATATTCAAAAGTGGAGATCCCCTTTCTATTGATAATTATAGGCCAATTAGTATTTTACCCACTGTTTCTAAGGTTATGGAGAAATTAGTTGCAAAACAGATAAGCAGGTACTTGAGTAAAGTTAATTTTCATTGCATCCAATGCAGTTTGGTTTTAGAGCAAAATACTCTACGGAAACCGCAAATTGTTTTTTTTATAGAAAATATTAAAACTTTCTTAGATAAAGGTGGTGTAGTTGGAGCTGTGTTCCTTGATTTAAAGAAAGCCTTTGACACCGTTAATCATAGAATCCTTATGTCTAAGTTATCTTGTTTTAATTTCTCATTACATACACTTAACTGGATAGAGTCATATCTATCAGATAGATTTCAGTGTGTTAGAGTACAAAATCACCAATCCAATGATTTAGGTACATCAACTGGTGTTCTGCAAGGATCTATCTTGGGTCCATTGCTTTTTGCTATATATATAAATGATTTTCAACTTGCATGTCCTGGCATTAATATACAAATGTATGCGGACGATACAGTAATTTATATGCATGGTAATAGTCTAGCACAAGTTGCAAATGAACTCACGAATTCTATGGTTAATGTGTCAGCATGGCTAAAAGAGAATTGCTTATAACTAAATGTGTCCAAGACAGTATGTATGTTTTTTCTAAGTCTAACAGTATTATTAAAGAGCCGGATGTTTACGTGTCAGGGGTGAGGCTGCAGGTAGTGCCTCAATATAAATATCTGGTAATACTGATTGATTCTAAACTTACATTTAAAGCTAAAGTTAAAAAGGTTTGTAAGCAGGTTAAGTTTAATCTCTATAATTTTAAGTTTATTAGAGATTATATGTCATTAGAGGCAGCTAAGATGTATATGTATTCTATTTCTCACATGACTTACTGTTTAACCACCTGGTCTCAGGCGAGTTCTGTGACTCTAAAACCATTAGAGTCCTTATACAAACGTACACTTAAAGTCTTCGATAAGAAATCGGTACATTATCATCATTGTCTAATACTGAAAAAATATAATTTGTTAAGTTGGGAAAACATGATTAAGTATGCAAATGTATGCTTGATGTATACAATTATTTATGGTTTATCTTCTCGCCCTCTTAGTCAGTTAGTTAGTATTAGAACAACTGATTATCATTCTACAAGAGGTGCATTAAGAGGAGACTGTATCATACCGCTTAGACAAAGTCTTTTTAGTCAGTCTGCTTTTTCTGACAAAGCTGCACGAGAATGGAATACTATTCCGACAACTATAAGAGATCTAGACACATATGCTTTATTTAGGGTTCAGTTGAAGAATTGGTTAATTCGTACTCAGATTTGTCAACACTAGAATTGTATATTTGCTAGCTATCCTATTATTGATTGTATCTTGTTTGCATTGTCTTTATTTGATCCCATTGTTTTTTAATAGAATACTGTATGATTTGAACTATGTAATTATACTTTTTTTTAGTATGTATTTTTAATTACATTTTATTTTAGGGTGACTTGTAACATCTTGTCCAGGGACTATGGATGTAAAATAGCCTTTGGCTAATTCTGGTACATTTACAGGAATGTTTTATTAATGTACAATGTCCCTGTCAACTAAATAAAAGTAAAAAAAAAAAAAAAAAAAAGGCCGAGTGGGATCCACTGTGCAAAACGAAAGTAAAAGCAGATAGAGGCAATAGTATAATCCTGCAATACCAAAGACAGCAGTTTCAGGAACATATTTCTAGGACCCTCTTTTTTTTTGCGACAGTGATGTCAAGACACCTATTTTACTTCAACTCAGTAAACAAGCTAACGATAAAATTTTTATTGTCGTTCAACATTAGTTTTTAACATAAGAGTAAGCATGGCTGTCGGCGCCAATAGCCTCGTGGTAGTGGGTCGACATACATCGCAACTGTGCTCACGTGGCGACCCAACTTCCATTCCCATCCCTTTGCCTATCCCGCTCCCTTCTCTCCACCCAGTGCTTTTCTGTCATCTCTCTACTGTCCTATCTCAATAATTAAAAAGGCATAAAAAAAGAGTAAGCATGGCCATTTTAAACATTTCAGCCACTGTTATTCCAACTGAATTTAAAACCAGAATATAGATCATATATTGAAACAAATTAGTTCACATTTTTAAGAGGGTTACCAAAAGTTATGGCCAGGGCTTGGCTAGAAGAATATGTCATTTAAATTTAGACAATTAAAACAGTAAATCATTCCTAACAATGCAAATACAGAATTGAATATCAAGTGCCATAAAATAGTAACTGCCAATACATAAAAATAAAAAAATCCAGGTCCTATAAATGCAGTTCTAAAAAATGTTGTCCTGAAACTGCAGTCTCCGATATTGCAGGATCATGGTGGAGGAGGGAGCAATTGAACTCCAAACAACCAAACAATCATAAGTCAGAAAGCCAGAAAGCAAAGTCATTGTGTCATGTGGAGTCACAATGGGAAATATAAAGCTATAAGACAAAAAAGTTGTGATAAAACTGCAATTATGAGATTTAAAGATTGTTTTAGAGATTTTTTTCTTTTTTTTTACTATGAAGCAAAAATAGTTTCCATAGTTTGACACAACATGGAGGAAACATTTTGATATAAAACATATTGACACACCTACATTTAATGACCTTGGATCACAGTGACTTTATCCAGTTATCCATTTTTTTTCTGGAATGAGAATATATGGTCAGATAAAGTGCACCAATCCTCTTGAAGTTTGTGCATTGCGGTGCATTTGGACAGTTGTTCAGTGTGAGTTTGAAGGCATGACACAAGGATGCCCAAGTGATTGCAGAAGCCAGTGAGGAACCACACCTGTCGAGGACTGGGGGATGTTAGCGAGGGTGAGTAGTGATGACAGAGGGTATGCACTTCAGCTCTTTATATGAAATTTAGCAGCTGGGACACATACATGCATGTATATCATAATCTACTTTGTGACAATGTTAATGGTTTATGTAAAAACAGCTCTGCCCTTACGAAAAAGAAGTTCATTCAAGTGTGCTATTAGAATACTTCTTTTAAACTAAAAAAATAGGAAAGTATACTTTCAGTCTACTTTTTATGTACTTCTCAGAAATGTGCTTTATGCACTTCTCAGAAATATACTTAAAATGACATTTAAGTATACTTGACTTATACTTAGAAAAAGTCTAGATTTATTTGAGCTATGCTTGTGCTCCGAAAATGTTTTCATAGTTATATGGTGGGGGGCGCTAGTACACATCTTCGACAGAATTTCCCAACTAGGGAAACAGCGAAGAAGAAACCGAAAGAATACGCAGCGCCAGGTGTAGCCCTGGGAGAAGGAAGGGATGGATCATCGAATAATTTATTAGTAGGATATTTGTGTATTACTGTGTAGTAAGAACAGGAACAAAAACAAGGACTAAATGATAGTAAATAAACCATTTGACTGCATAAACAGAAAACTATGAGTCCAATGCAACCAGATGTAACACGCCAAAAAAAGTAGAAGAAGAAGAAACCGAAACACAGATGCGCTACCACATGTATTCTGTTCTAGTGGTGTTTTTCAACACATGTCCCTCGTTGTTTTCGGAACCTGGCGCGTTTCCCCCCTTCGCTCGGTTCGTTTGGGCATATGTGAAAAAGGCAATCGCGCCCGGATCCGTGCCAAAACAACTGGTCCGAGATCGCCTGAACGAGGTGGCCTCGGCTCGATTGAAAACGAACTCTGGAGCGGTTCGGTTGTAGTGAGAAAGCAATCCGATCCAACGGACCAACGAACCAGCTATATCACAATGTATAATGGGTAATTACGTAAGTTCTGTGAAAAGCATTAGCTTTGTTGTTTTCTAATACTTCAAAATGAACCTGTGAGTGTCTGTGGGAGAGCACGTCTTTGCCATTAAAAAATTAAAGCGCACTTTTTTGTTTTATAATGCCGTCTTATTGCTCTTCTTTGTAGTAGTTGCATTTTAAAAATGTTTTCCCAATCAATCCTGGACTCCTGTTCAAAATGATAAATTATTATTAACGACAGCTACAAAAAAACCCAACAATAAACCCGCAAAGCTGTTATTGTTCCATTCTGACAGATGACAGCTGTGACAGCTCAGTGGAATCCCGGAAAATAAACCGGGGAACTTTGACCAATGAGAGAACAGTTTACTCGCGCTTGACTTTTATTAACAAATTTGGTCCGTTTAGAAATGTTGCTGTGTGAAGCGAACCGCACCAAGAATAAAAATCAACATTGTAATCATTTGAATCCGCTGTTTCGGAACAAAGCATCGATCTACAGGTGTGAAAACACCCTAGACACGATCATCAGACATAAAACCGCATCAAAACTGTGTAACGTTATGGAATCAAATGTCGACCCATGAAGAGGTAATAATAACTGTCAAGCTTTGTGGTGTTGATCGACTCTATCTACATTTTGGTTATCGTTCTGAATCCAATTCATAGTTTTTTTTTCAGCTTTTTGTTTAAAATGTTGTTTATTTTTTTATTTTTTTTATGAAACTTACCCACATTCAAGTGTTTAAAAAAAGAATGCATGAAGCTAGAATAAAATGTTTTTGTTTACAAGAAGATACCCTGTTCTTTTGATGTTTGTTTGTTCAGATATTCATGTAACAAAATATATTCAAATTAATACCTAAATAGGGACAGTAGTATACTTAAAGTATGATGTAAAGTTCACTTAAAGAAAACGAGTATACTTGCAGTATAAAACTACTAAACTAGTAGTTAACTGAGACTATACTTCAAAGTGTACTAAAACTCGAGGTTGCACAGTTTTATTTAGTAAAACTATCAGTATATGCCTATAAGTTCACTTTTAGTAAGTTGCAGTACAACTAAGAACATAGTGTAAACTAGTTGTGTAACCTCAACGTTTACACTGTTATAGACTTAACTTACACTTAAAAAGTATACTTTTTATATACTCGGTAAGCTATAACTGGTGGCTCCAATTTTGTAGTCCAAGGAGTTTTGATAATAGTACACATTTGCCAAGTATTACTACAGTGCCCTTGATATTTGTATACTTCTTCCTAAATATACGTTAAAAATATACTTGCACTTGTATACTTAAAAATAAACTTGAAGTATACTTCTTTTTGGTAAGGGTAGCTATCCCTCGCCAACCGCTAGTTCATGCACCTGCTGCTTTTTTCACAGTAAGCTGTTGAGGTGGTGATTTACATTTCTGCATTTGACCAAAAGCCACTGCAAAATACATCCAAATACCCAGCATGACGATGATTTTATCAAAGACTTTTCTCATGGCCACACATTCATATTGCTTATTCTATGGGAAAATAATAATCCACTAGTTTGTCTTGTAGTCTCTAAGGGCAGAAGCATAAGACTTCTTTCCCTTTGGACCTAATTAAGGAGGAGAGTTTAGTTGGGTCTGTTAAGGGGTTCGCCTAGGGCTGAAGACTTTGTTGCACAAGGAGTAGAAGAAAAATGTGTTTGTGCATTGCATGTGCACTTCTCTATGAAATGAGCACGTTTCCTTTTTCATCGTGAATATGCTTGGAAGCTTTTGTTTTATTTTTGGCACAAAGAGCCCATAACGCCTGAATCAACTTGAGATTCCCTTTCAAACTGATTGAAACTGAGAACCTCCAACACATAATCATTTACATTTTTAAAGATTGATTATTTTTTAAGTTATTATTGATTACCCTGCGTTTACAGAATTTTTCTATGCATTTTTACCACATCACTTGATGTTCTTTTGATGTGCATTTCAGTTTTGCTTAAGCTTGTGTAAAACTCTAGCTTACACTTGACATTGTGCACTGCAAATATAGTTTGTTCTTAAGATAAATTGTTTTGATGTTCCTCTTTTTTTTAATTGCTGTGGATAAAAGCATTGATTAAATGTAATTGTACTTTAATAAATCTTAATTTGCTTTATACTCACTCGACCGTCGGGCTTTCACAGGGTAAACACTGTCACATGCAAATGTATGAAACTATCTCTCGGCTTTAGCAGTTCTTTGTGATGTTTGTTTGTATTTGATGGAAAAACTCGTGTTCGGTCGATGAGCAGGCAGTTGGTGTGGATTACTCTGTCATTAAGCGTTTTATTTGTGCAGCTTAAGCATCGTGGGCATTATTCATGTTCCGGTTTATCCAGTTAATGAGATTACCTCATCATATCTTTGTTCCAGACAGTGCGTATTTCTGACAGTCTGCCAAAAACAACCTGCCGATATTTATCATGGGAACTCTGTATATCACGAGGGGCTTTAGTGAGTGCTCAAGTTCTTCATTCTCTGTTACTCTGTCTGTTTCCTCGTTTCTTTGTTTCTTTTTGATCTGAAAGTGTCTGGATCCTATTGGTCATGTCAGTTCTGTTGTTACTGGTTGATGTCCTCATATGTGTGTGTGTGTGTGTGTTAGTGTGATGTGTGTGTGTTGCGTCCCTGTTCCCCCTTCTTTAATGTTTCCTCTTTTCAAAAATACTTTATTTTCACACTTGCCCAAATTGGCGTACACAATCGTCAGAACAGCGATTGTTCATCCATCCTGTTTCATTCTTTTGGAGTCATAGGGGCCTCACAGTGTCACTATTAATTAGACCACATGTTATGTGTGTGTGTGTGTTCCAGTCCTGTAAGACGGGTCTTTAATGGGTGGATCACTCCACGCTTTACGTTAGTTTCTCTTATTTTATTTCAAGATATTTTTTTTTTTTTTTTTTTAATGATATGTTGAAACTCCAGCAAACTGGTTCTACCTGACACAATCCTGTTTTTCACGACTCCATTCTACAAATCCTGGTTTCCAGAATAATTTTTATGCATTTTATTTTATTTTATTTTCCAGAGTAGTTTTATGCGTTTTTGTTGTTTTGGCGCATGCAAACACATACTCACACAAGGATTAATATTGATACAGTACTATCAATGCACTGGAAGCCTACATCCTCCTATCCTCTATACAAAAATATATTATATATTGATATATTAATTTTCAATGTAATATCGAATAACACCATAAAGTTACATTATAATCAAGCACTTCACCTGTTCTTTAGATAGTCAACATATACAAACAAGTGTACTTTAAACCACAACAAAAAATATATTAAAACATAATGATTTAAAATGTCATTTAAAGTAAACCTTTAGTTTTTATTTTTATGTGTATGTTTATTACAAAGTGCATTTTTAAAAAGTGTACTTAAGTGTAAGAAACAGTCATGAAAGTGCGCTTTAAGTACACTTAAGTGGACTTTTATTTAATTATTATTATATTATTTGCAAGTATTGTTAAAAATATACTTTTAAGATTTGAAGTACACTACAAGTGCACATTCAATACAATTCTAAACACTTCTTTTTCACAAGTGGTTTGGAAAATAGATGGATGGGCTATTAATGAAAATCCCTTTAAAACACACCAATGCATACCCATAATCATGTGTAATGATTCTAAGACAGTATTGTATTTAAGGGACATATTTAATACAGTAGCAGTAGTTAGTTACAGAAATTTCAAAAAATATAACATATTTTCATGAATATAAATCCATTTACAAGACCCCCAAATTTGCCCCCTCTTCCTTTCTCCCCCAGAGACATTTGTCACCAGCCCATCTGTCCGTCTGCCCCCCCCCCCCCCCAACCCCGACCTCTCTGTCTGCGCTTTAAACTATCTACTCACGCAGCATCACCTTTGCACTGGAACACACTCTCACACACACACTGATCAAAAACACACACATTCACATCAGGGAGTTTAGCAGAAATTATCATTTTTATATCTCCTCTTAACAAGTGCTACAAATACTGAACACATTTGTGAACATTGCAAATTAGCAGAAAAAATAGTATGAAAATACTGTACAATTTGCATCTCTACACCAGTGTATATAGGCTTCAACACAGTCACACACTCTTACAGCAGCACAAGCAAGTTCATCCTCAGTGCAGCATCGTTGTGGTCAGTTTGAATGTTTTTCGAGAAAACTGACCTCCTGTTTGCTTGAATAGTTCTGTGTGCTTATTTTGAGCATGTCAAAGTCGACGAATAGATGTCAGCGAACATAAATTCACACATGCATACACACAAAGTCACATCATTCCAGCAATTCATCCATGAATACAATAGAGTACACAAAACTATGAGTGTTATTTACAAACAGCAATATGTTCTCCATCATAAGTCCATCAGTTCACCACATCAGAACGGACCAGCCGTCAATAGATTCCCACCTTTTTAACCCCTTAACCCAATGTTTTTTTTTCTTCAACTTCATATTTTCTGTTCTTCTCATTTCGTTCCCTCACACTTTGGTGGCCAGCGACTGCACCTCCGACTTTTGAGTCTGGGCGCTGAGGGTTGAAGACATGGAGCTCATGTGCCCATGCATGGCCTTCTTCAGGTTCAGCAGACACAGGCACTGCGAGCGGAAGCGCAGGTCAAAGAAGGCATAGAGGAATGGGTTGAGACAGCTGTTGACATACGCCAGGCATGTGGCGTACGGATGAGCCAGAAGCAGAAAGTTTAGGAAGCCGCATGAGGTGGGCGCCAGGTCTAGATATGACAGCGCATCCATGCTCTTCAGCACATGGAAAGGTGTCCAGCAGAAAGCAAAAACCACCACCAAGGTAGTGATGATCTTCAGGAGACGACGCTTCTTCTGGTCTTCCTTGCGCAGGTGGCTGAAATGCCGGGTGACCGTGCAGCCGATGAAGCAGTAGCAGATGGTCATGGCCAAGAAAGGCAGGAGAAAACCAAGAGCGGAGGACGAAAGGCTCAGACCTGCAATCCAAAGGGATTCGTGATGCTGATTGAGAGTGACCAGGCTGAAGTCCATCGCACAGGTGGTGCGGTTGTTCCCGGCGTCGTCCACCGTAGTGCGAAACAGGAGAGTTGGCACGGCCAGCAGGCACGAGAGGAACCAGATGGCACCCAGCGACGCCAGCATGGTGGCCCGGGACCGGAGCCGCCCGCTGGACAGAGAGTGGACGATGGCAAGGTAGCGGTCAAAACTCAGGCAGGTCAGGCAGAAGACGCTTGCGTACATGTTGACAAGCACCACATAGCTGCTGATCTTGCAGAGAGCCACGCCGAACGGCCAGTGGTAGCCCAGCGCGGTGTACACAGCCCACAGCGGCAGCGTGATGACGAACGTCAGGTCCGCGAGCGCCAGGTTACCGATGTAAACATCTGCCGCGCGCCGTTTGGATTTGGCGCGCCAGACGGTGAAGATAACCACGCCGTTCCCGGAGAGCCCGAGGATGAAAATGAGCATGTACAGCACGGGAATGAGAGAATAAGACGGCTCCCACTCGGAGTAGTCGCATGCAGTCTCGTTATCGTCATAGTACTCGTAGGAGTCAGCGTATTCCGGCGTTATTGGCTCCATTTGGTGAGGGCGCTTTAGTTTGGAGTCCGTCAGTTTCCTTGTGCAGTGTTATCCGAATTTCTGGTCTTAATTTGATAGAGTTCAGTGGGAATGTTTGGATTTTTCTGTCAGAAACAGGAGTCTGAGGTAAGTTTCCCTCACTGGAAGCTGAAGCGCGTCTGTGTGAGGGAGAGAAGCGCCCTGTCTTTTTAAACTCCAGACTTCTCACCCCTCCCTTTGGACCCATATATCGGACCCCTTATCTCCACCAGCCCCCATACACACACACACACACACACACACACCCCCACCCACCACGGCACCCCCCTCCACCCTTGGGCCACGCAGTCGGCAGGAGCGACTGTGTCAACAAAGTGAGCTTAACCCTTGTTTTTCTTCTTAATGAAAAAGTAATGGCCCGCTCGTCTTTCAAGTTAGATTTAACTTAAATTGTCTGACAAAAAAATGTTTTTACGTCACGTCTCATTTACGGAACTTTTTAAATAAAAAATGAGAAGAAACAACGCAGAGTTGCAGTTGCAGAATTTAAATGGATGTTAACTTTTCCACACAGTAAACATGTGTTCATTCACGGCAAGCATACTTAAACATCCGGGCTAAATTTATTTTTCAGTAGGCTAGCATATTTTGTTTCTAAAATATGCTTAGGTTTAATTGCTTCCTGAAAGTTTCCTGAAAGTTTTATGTAGAACTTCGTTGTACTTTTTCGAAACATTTTGAATTTAATTACTAATGAAGAATAAACTGAGAGGACTTATTAAATCGAGTGTAAATCGAATTATTGCGAGTTAAATTAATGGAAATAAAGATGCTATAATAATGAAAAGATGTGTTATAGTATAGCAGCCCTAAAAGTTTTGAGAAAAAGCCTTATTTTGATAAGGTATAATTGAACTGCACTGACAATGTGTGTATTCTTATACCTGAACTAGCCTACCGTTTTTCTTTATTATTTTTATGAATCACGCTGTAAGTGTATCTTTTTATTAATTATTGCTTAAATTGGACGGTATCTGACTGTATGGCACCAATTAAACTGAACTAAACTAAACATGCAACTAAACATGCCTAAACAGGTTTCAGACAGGTTCCCAGTGAAACCAGAGCCTGGGACCAAATGCTAATGTAAAAGAGGCATTGCTCTGTGATTTCCTCTCACTCAAACATTACATGAAGGTGACATTCATTCACTTCAAACACTCTGCTTCCACTGCAACACATCACTGCAGCCTCTTTAATATGAAGAAGAGATTTACATGCCCATTCAAACTCTTAACGAGAAACATAAACAGACCTGTTTTGTTCTAAATGTTGTTACATTATATTATTACTTAATACAAAATTGATGAAAATATTCCATAAACTCAACTAATTAATCTATTCATTTAGATTTGTTTTATTGTAATGTGGCGAACTACTGAGAAAATGACTGATTTATGCATTAAAAAAAGTTTTACCCTCGTCCCTTTACCCTTTAAACAGCGCTCCTCGGATGAATCGTAAAATCCAATTAATTCAGCGAGTCTAATAAAAAAAATACATTGTTCGGTTCCTTATAAAGTGAGTGACTTTAGTGATTAGATCACATGTCAGCAAAGGATTTGGATATGTGTGAATATAATTCTCTCTTTCTTGCATTTATTTGCATGATAATAGCAGACACAAACTCGCAAAATAAACAAAAAACAAAAGGAAACGACGCATTTGACATTAACGAGTTTCTTAAGGACGCGTTGTTCACGCGTTACACCCAATTTGCAGCACCTGAAAAAAGGCAGTTAAAGAGAAATGGCTTAGGCAGAATAGGGAGCAATTCACATTCAAAACCAACAGGCTACACCTAACTTATTCATCTGAGATGCTCTACAGACGAAGTTCTCATGAGCTCTGTGTTAAATCGGTTTTCATAAATATCTTCATCACTGTTTACACATACAAATCTTGTTTCACACACTGAACTCCATAAATTAATGTGCAATCACATTTAGGGGGATCAGTGTGCAAATCCATTAATCAAAACCTATCAGAGTGTCACTCTCCACAACAATGATGAGATCATCTGCAGATCTTCTCAGTCACTTAATGAGCCAGTGTCTTCTATTCAAGTACTACAGGATTGTAACCATTTTGAAGGAATAATATGAATTATAGCTTATATAACACTGACAGTGTAAAGTAAATGTGTGACTGAGGACTAATGTAAAGACAACAGAGGCATGTAATGCACCTCTGACCAATTTGTTTAAATGCATCAGATTAGATAAAAAATGTGTGAATAGTGCCACTTATGGCAAAGCATACATTTGAATAAATGGATGTTCACTTTTTATTCTGAGGATACTGTCTGCACATGTCCATGAGAATAAAATCTTGTGGGATCAGTTTTGGCATCAGAGCTTTCTAGACCACTGCATCTGTGGTATGATCTTTATTTTTTCGGTTCGTAAACATCTTTAGATTTAGATTTAGTATACTCACTTTGAATAATACTAACCAAAATCGTTCAGGTGGTCTTGGTTATTAGAAATAAATGAATGTTGATATATCAAACAGACTGACACACATAGTGTTGTTTTACATACACTCTTCAAATAAAGGTTCAAAAAATAATAAATAATAAATAAAATATAATAAAATATATCTTTTTTGCATGATGTTCCAGGAAGAACCTTTAATACTAGGGAAGATTTCCACAGCCCAAAATGTTTCTTTATAGTGAATAGAACATTGTTTTTTTAGATTATTAAAATGTTCTTCAGTTGTTAAGAACTGTTTCAAATTGGTTCTTCTATGGCATCACTGCAAAACTGCCTTTTGCAACCTTTATTGTTTTAATTATATACTAAAAATGCTCATCATATGTTACTAAATCAGATTCCTCATGGGAAGTGTTTTGAATATTCCTCAAAGCACCTGTTAAATGATTCATTCACTGGCTCACTGAAAAATTACTTTAAAGGCAAGCTATAATAAGCAAAGTCATGGTTCATATTTTGGCATTATTACTCACACCATTTATATTTGTTGGAATATTACTTGTAGTCATAAATTATCGTATGAATTTGAAGTTTGCATAAAGTCAGTGACAAGCTCCTGCTGTGCACATGAGGCGACTAGGTTGCTCTTCATGCCCCCGTAATCCTTTGCCCTGCCCCAGTCTGCCCTTCCTCTGCATGTTGTTTTTGTTGGACCTCAGTGCTTCATATCGGGAGAAACTGAAACACTCCACACACACACCCACAGCAGACAGCCTGACAAAAACAACAGACAGTTCCTGCTTAAATCAAGCTGGCAGGCCCTCAGATGAGACTGCACCCTCTAGTGGATTTCTAAAAAGACAACACACACACACCCACACACACACACACACACAGGTTGGTAGGCTGCTATCTGATTGACTGTGGAGAGATGTGGCTGCCTGCTGCTCTAATAGATCCTTTAGATAAATAAATAAATCCATACATTTAAAAAATAAAAGAAACGCTGATAAGAAGCAGATGGTCAGATTAGCCAGACGACTTTCAAACACTCAGCACACACCTCTAATTGGGAGATTAGACAGATGAATTTGAGATCTTCACCAAAAAGCCCTTTGTTGTAACAAATCAAACTTTTTTAGTGAAAGCTTTGTTTGAGCGTGATTGACTCATGGACATTTTATCACATTGATAATACTGTACTCGTTCATGATTTGTGAAGCCAAACAGGAGAGGGGGTAAATTGGGGTTTAGAGGTCAAAAGTTGAATTTAATACAAAAGTGAAGCATATGAAGCATACAAACTGCCATGAAGGACACTAGAGCTTTTTTACCAAAGTAAAATGTAATAAAAAGATAATCTTGAGTTTAAGTATTGTGTTGAGTATATGATTTTGGATGTCCTTTAAAACCATGGATATAAAAGTATGTACTATAGAAGCCTGTTTTTAACCACAGGATTAAAAAAAAAAAACTAATTGCGACTTTTTATCTTACAATTTTTATTTTTATTCTGGCAATGCTGACTTTTGTTTTTTAAATTCAAGTTTCTATATGAAAATTTTGACTTATTATCTCACAATTCTGACTCGTTTTTCTCAGATTTTATACAATTCTGACTTTATGTCTTGAAATAATCTTTTTCTCAGAATTGCAAGAAAGAAAGTCAGAATTGTGAGATAAAAAGTTGCAATTAACTTTTACTACCCTGTGGTGCAAACAAGCTTACATAAGATACATATTCAAAGGTTTGGGGTCATTACGTTTTGTTTGAAAATTTCACATGTTTACCAAGACTGCATTTTGTTTGTTTTAAAAATATAGTACAAACAGTAATACTGAAATGTTATTACAATTTAAAATTAGTCTTTTCTATTTTTATAATAAAAATGTTATGCATTAAAATTAAATTTATTCTCGTTTGCAAAACGTACTCTGGTGGGGGGGGGGGGGGGGGGGGCGGTTACTAACTAAACCTTGGTTCCCCTGAGTCAGGAACGAGTACTGCGTCTGCTAAGACTCTACGGGAAAAAGCCTTTTTTCTCCTGAACTGAAGCATTTTTCAATCACGCAGTGAAACTGCATGGCCATTGGTTCTTGCAGTATATAAAAAATGAACCAATGGCTCGGCAGCAGATCTGCACCCAGCACCCTTATCCAACAGCTCTGCAGGAATGACAACACCTCTGACAGATCGGAAGTAGGAGGGTCTTTGCCGTGGTTTAGACACCAAGCGGAGAAAATAAACTACTTAAGGGCGTAGAGGCGTCTCGTAGATGGGTCTCTAGCCTCCGAAATTGTGTTTAAGACTTTCTCTGGGAGGCTTGAAGGCTCCCGTCGAGTGGCCAGAGGTGGAGGGCCCACAGATCAGGCCGAGGGTGCCATATTGTCCCGTTCGCTTGAGAGAGGAGATCTCGTTTCAATGGAATGGGCCAAGGGGCCGCTACCAACAACTGAGTCAGCTCTGATAGCCACAGCTAGTTCATCCAGAGAGGGGCCACCAGGAGAACCTTGTGTTTTTGTTCCCTGATTCGCCTGATTACCTTTGGGATCAGGGCAATCGGGGCAAATGCATAAAGAAGGAGGTTGGGCCAATCGTTGTCCAACGCGTCCTTGGTCTTTGAATAATAAATTGGGCAGTGAGAGATTTCTTCTGAGGTGAAGAGGTCTACTTCGGCCTCGCCGAAGATCTCCCAGATTCCCATGGTCTCGCCCTGTTCCATCCAGTGAGAGCTCTTCCAGGGGGCCAGGGCTGTTATACAGGCCTGATTCACCCTGACCTGCAGGCATCCATGACGCCACGCATGGGATGGTACCTGTGGTTTCAACCAGCGCTGAAGGGGGCTCATACGAAGCAGACCTAACTGTAGCGCTGGCGATGCTGCAGCCATGAGGCCTAGCATCCTCTGAAACGTTTTGAGAGGGCGAGTGGTACCAATCTCGAAGGAGGCCGCCAGTCTCCGTATGGCCAGAGCGCGTTCCGGCACGACTACAGCTCTCATTTGAGCTGAGTCAAAAACTGTTCCCAGGAATGATGTTCACTGGCTGGGGAACAACGTGCTCTTGGCAAAATTTAACTTGAGTCCCAGGCGCTCTAAGTGGTCCTGTGTGATATTAGTTCTGCCTCCGACTTGGCCAGCACGAGCCAGTCGTCGAGATAATTGAGAACGTGGATTCCCATCTGTCTCAGAGGGGAGAGAGCCGCATCTATGCACTTCGTAAAAGTGCGGGGGGCCAGGGACAGCCCGAAGGGAAGGACCGTGTATTGATAAGCCACTCCCTCGAAAGCAAATCTCAAGAATCGTCTGTGACGTGAGCGTCCTTGCTTTGCACTAAGGTGGGGACCACGCCGCTGAAGCGCGGGGGTCTTCGAGTGAATTGGAGTGAATATCCTCGTTTTATTATCCCCATGACCCATCTCGACACTCCGGGGATGGCCTGCCAGGCCTCGGCCCACGTGGTGAGGGGCTGGATTAACTCGAGTGACTGGCCGCACGGGGGCAGAACACTCATGAGAAATGAAAGAAGAAATTTGCTCTCTTTTTGAAAATGTTTGTGTTTTATATTTTTATCACAGCAGTCGGATGCTTGGGCGCTTGAACGGACCCATTGTTTGCAACAAACACATTTTCCTCTGTACCTGGAGTTGAACGGGGTGTCAGGACGTCTAAGGGAGGCTGCTTGGGAGGCGGTCCGGCCGTAGCGAGACCTGGCCCCATCCTCTTCCTGTTCCACAGATCAGGAAGACACTTGAGGAGCCGGGTCCAACGCAATCTTGGGTTGGGGTCCCTGGCACTTAGGAAGAGGGTAGCGTCTGGCAGAGCGGGAACGTCCTTGCGTCTGCTGGGCCTTAACGGGCTGAACAGCGGGGTGGCAGGTGCTGGATTCACGGGCTGCTTAGTCAGCGTAGCAGAGCTGGAGTGCTTTGGCAGAAAATGTCGCATACCTTATGACTATTTCTGTGCCTCCATGAAGCGCTCGGTGAATCCTTCGACCGCAGGTCCGAAGAGACCCTTGGGAGAGACCGGAGCGTCAAGGAAGGGGACTTTATCCGTGTCCTTGATTTCCATTAGTGTCAGCCATAAATGGAGCTCGAGTAACACAAGGCTGGCCATCGATGTCCCGATCGCCTGAGCGGTGGGCTTGGGGGTGCGCAGAGCCAGGTCGGTTGTGCTCCTCAGCTCCCTGAGTGTTGCGGGGTTCAGGCCAGACTCATCTGAAGATGAGAGGATCTTGGCCTGAAAGACCTGCAGAACCACCATTGAATGAAGCGCCAAAGCCGCCTGTCCAGCTGAAGTGTAGGCACGTCCAGCGAGAGCTGAAGTGGCCCTACAAGGCTTGGACGGATGAGCGGCCTTTGCTCTCCAGCCGATAGCCGTGGGAAAAAAAAAAAAAAACGGGCAGAGGTGGCGGTCCACTCTGACTCCATCTAGGACGATAGAAGTGAGGGCGGATGAAGCAGAAGTACCGATGCGGGCGGAGTAGGGAGCGTGCCATGATCTGGTGAGCTCGTCGTGGACCTCCGGGAAGAATGGAGAGGAACACTGACGAGGGGCCTGGCGGCGCCCCGGCAGGAACCATTCATCCAGATGGCTGCGAGAGGGCTCCTCTGGTGGAGACCACTCTAAACCCATCTCTTCGACCGCTTTCGAGAGTATACGGAGAAGTTCGGCATCCATCCCTTCTTTGGTGGGGCTGGGCGTGGATGATGGCAAGGGGGTGGGGTCGGTCACCGAGCCCAACAGCTCCTCTACGTCCGAGGCTGTCAATGACATGCTGTCATCAAGCAGCTCGTCCTCACTTCCCCCAAATGAGACCAGGTCGCTCACGCTGGTAGAGAGACTCTGGTCAGACTAGGAGAAAAGGACGGGAGAACTCTCTCTCTGGGGCGAGGCACGTGGGATCCGGGCCGACGTGAGCTCGCTCGCAGCGGGACGCTCAAGTCCTCTGCCCCACTGTTTTTTCCTCACGGGTCCCTGGGAGGAAGAAAACGGGCGGGCGCGAGGGGCGGAGTCGCTCTTTGAAAAGAAAGCCGAATGACGTTCTCGCAGTGAGAACACTCAGTTCCCATGAGCGCAGCTTCCGCATTTCCCCAAGCAGGAAACACATTCGGTGTGGCTGTCATCGGCGTGCAGGGGAGACCCGCACGGCCGCAGTAGCGGCTGGGGGGGGGGGGGGGGGGGCGGCATTTGCAACAACGCCAAGCTCTTTTAGTAAGCTCTTTAAGAATCGCCGAATGGCGGCAGGGAAAATGGACCGGAATTGCTGCGTCGATGAGGTGGCAAAGGAGCAGGTCAGCTGTGCTGAGAGGTCCCAGTTCCAGCTGCGAAGGTGTGTCAATGGCGAGCAGGCTTCGTATCAGTGTAGACCGTAGTCGTCGCTGAAGGAGAAGAAATCTGAGAATCCTGTGGCGAACGCCCGCTTATATAGCCAGATGGCTCCGCCCATTCTGGCGAGCTCTGGTGGCTTTGTCGCCATAGGCTCGTGCAGCTCCGCTGCCAAGCCATTGATTTGTTTTTTATATACTGCACGAACCAATGGCCGTGCAGTTTCACTGCGTGATTGAAAAAGGCTTCAGTTTAGGAGAAAAAAGGCTTTTTCCCATAGCGTCTTAAGTAGATGCAGTACGAGTGTAGTATCGACAGGGAACTGAATTTTCAGCATCATTACTCCAGTCTTCAGTGTCACATCATCCTTCAGAAATCATTCTAATATGATGATTTGGTGCTAAAGAAACATATCTTTAATATCAATGTTGTAACCATTGTGCCACTAAATATTTTGTGAAAAACCCCCGATATATATTTTTTTAGGATTCTTTGATGAATATAAACTTTAATGCATCCTTGCTGAATAAAACTCTTGAATGGAAATGTGTATATATTATTGTTCTGGCAAAAATGCAGTTAAACTGAATGCAAGTTTTCTGATAAGCATGATCATTGTTGTGAGCTGTGAAGAGTAAGACCACACAAGAAATAGTAACTTTGCCTGTGAGCGAGTGTGTGCATGTGTGAGACCTATAGCAGCTGTGTTGTTTTTTGCCCTGTCCAGCTGACTGCACCGCTGCTAAATAGCAGGCACTCTTAAAAATAAAGGCGCTTAAAAGGTTCTTCCCAGCGATGCCATAGAAGAACCATTTTTGGTTCCACAAAGAACCATTCAGTCAAAGGTTCTTTAAAGAACCATCTCTTTCTTACCTTTTTTATAATGTGAAGAACCTTTTTTCACCACAAAGAATCTTTTGTGAAGGTTCTTCAGATGTTAAAGGTTCTTTATGGAACCATTTAGACAAAAAAGGTTCTTCTATGGCATCGTGAAGCACCTTTATTTTTAAGAGTGTAGAGTGGTCCTCCCGAGTTGCCATATTTCATTTAAACACACACACACACACACACACAACACACCTGAATGCATACACACTTACATTCACACACAGACCAAGCGGTCTGGCTCGGGCTGAAGCCAGCAGAGGTGAAGCTACAAGAGGGGTGTGAGCTGTAATTTGGGGATTGTTTGAAGTATACAGCTGTCAGGCTCCTAACATGTCAGATTTGATCTCACGACTTGATTTGTGGAACTTCAAACCCCACAAATCACACAAGGTGTGTGTGATTCTCTGCTGTTGCAGGTCAGCATATGCGCTTCAGGCAATGTAGAGGAAGGATAGTGAGTTTCAAGAGACTGTTCCCAATATATAGCGGATAATATGTTGTGTATTGGTTGTTTGGACTCTCTGTTGTAAAAGCACCGTCCCAAGTGTTCATATGGGTATGCTAAACACCAAGAATGCTCCTCAGGTGATATCACACCCATGTGCCACTCAACACCCCACTTCTGTCCTCAACACACACACACACACACACACACCATCACCAGCTTTCTGTTGATTTAGGCCTGTGAGCTAATTCATTGAGATTGAAAAGGCAATCATGTGTCTTTGTTTGCCTTTTAGCTTAGCATGTTAGCATTCACTTCTGATTTGATGTAGACAGTCCTGTGAGTCTTTGAAATCCCTCAAAACATGTGTCTGTTCACCCCCTCACTCTCCTCATGTGTACTCAGTAATCACAGAGTGGAGGATACCGACAACTTGTTCTGTCAATGAATGTGTTTTTTCACCTCCTCTTAAGTGAGTTGCCATTCTGTAGCTCTGGGTCGGTCCAGCCCAGCTCATTATTGAAGGCATGTTTGAAATATGGTGCCTGCGGGCAGCCGCCTGACTCTTTGACTCTTTACCCTGAGACTGCCCTGGCTGATGAGTCTGATAACACACACGCTCACCTGGACATAGCCAAGGGACTTTTAAAATAGTGTTTCTTTTAGTGGTTTCTCACCCTTAAATCTCAGGCCATAATGAAAATGCCATGTGGACTTACCTTATGGCAAAACATGCCTCATGTTTTTTATGCATGTGAAAAAGACTGGTTTGAGTAAACTAGACTTTTCAAACTTCGACAAAAGCAGTATTGCCACATCATTTACTGTACAAGTGTATGTACATTGGGCCATGCTGCTCATATGGATGATGTAAGTTTGAAGCATTTCTTTATTTTCTTATCCACGTTTTATGTTGTCTCTCAACAAATATTATTGTATATTATTATTATAGTTTTTTCAATGGCTAGTTCCATTATCCAAATCCCAAAATGTGGTTACAGTGTCAAAAAGTAACAATAACTGAGTAAATATAATCAGTTCTGCTGTACATTGCCATAATTTAAGCATTATAATTGAGAAAAAATGACAATGACAGTTTTGTGCCAACAGTTACATTCAGTATGTTACGGGGTGAATGTTATGAGAGTAAGCTTGTGCTCTCTAACAATAATAGTCTTTTCTGTAAAAAATTAGAAAAAAATTTCCCCATAACAGAGCTTATACTGAGCCAATGTAATTAGAATCATAATAAAATACTGAACAATACAGGTGAATGGGGACAAGCAAATTTATGATATTTGCCTTAAAATAATAAAATGTAACAATGACACCTTAAAAGTGTAACCATTTTTTCATTGTTACACACCAAAATGATTTCAAGTATCCTGACTGAGTTCTGTATCCTGCTAAATATATCAGTAGTAGGAAATAGAGAGAGACACACACATAAGACACAAATGGCACTATTTCCTGAGAATCATCCATAAATTATGTGGCTCATAAATAGCTCATCTTGAATGGACACACATGCTGGTGCATGAACACATGCAGAGAGCTGACAGACTTGTCCTCAAGTGGCCGCACACAGTACAGACCTGTGTGAATGTGGAGCACTGGATCAACTAAGACCATTGTTATGGAGGAAGCTATTGCATCAAGCAATCGATTATTGCTGGTACCTGTTTCTACTGTATATGGCATTGTACAGTGATAGCAGGGTGCAGCAGGGTGGTACTGGAAATTACACCATTATACATGCATTCTCTATGAGAGGCTGGATAGCCCCACTATAAATACACACTAGTGACACTAATGAGCTTTTCCATTAAGGGGATATATTTGCCCACTTATGGCATTTTTGTTTTCATTTACCCGTATAAGGGCAAATTTTTGTAAATGTGTGCATTATCCCATCAAATTCATTATCAGCCGAATCCATTTTTGCACTTCAGAGGTGGCACAGAAGCTGCATCTGAAGTCACATTTAGATGGATCTAAACAGACAGTTTAATGCAGCTCAGAGGTGACATGAATACATTTACTCTGCAGCTACAATTGCATAAATAATGTTGTGATTATTTTAAATATAAAACTTTGAATACAGAAATATGGAAATATTGAAATAATACTGTACTTTTAAACATTAATCTGAAACTGCCAAGTGACTGTTAATAAGTGAGTCATTTAATCATTCACTCAACCGATTCATTCAAATGGCTGATTCATTCCGGAACAAAGCAAGTGACCTTTTTATGAATAGTTAATTCAATCATTCACTCAACCGATTTGTTCAAAAACAAAATTCATTCATTAATGAAATGTCATTGCCACTGACTGACATATGAATCGCGCACATAAAGGTGCTTCTGTCAGCACGCAATCACAATACATACACATGCTGTATACACAGAATTACAGTTACAAAATGAAAAAAGTAATGCACAATTTTATTTATTTATTTTTTATTATAATTTTTTTTTAAAACCAGAAAATACAAAATGACTATTTTTGTGATTTTTAAAATAGTAATAATATTAAAAGGAGTGAGGTGATTTTGCTTTGGAACCTTCAGAAAACTTCAACTTGTTTTTTTCTCAGAAGTTACTTTGCTTACTTTGTCGACTTCAAACGGCTCAGTCATTCTTGTAATAATAAAAGTAAGTAATAAAAATAACTCATTAAAAAAAGTGCTCATTGTTACTCATTTTGTCACCACAGGTCACAAATATACTTTTATATTGCAATAAGTTCACATTCAATCTTCAAATTAATGTAGAAACAACATAAAGACAGCATATTTTTTATATTTTTTTTAATGGCATCTTTTTTTATGACTGAAGGTGAGTATCACTGATACCAAAACTACTAATGTCTCCAGAAAATAGTTTTTTTTCTTCCTAATATTTAACCATTGACTATTGTCATCTGGGAATGTCTTTCTGTCTTATATCTCAAATTATCTTTAACCGAATCATCTATAAACCATTCTACATCATAAACACTCTCTCTAAATATGAATCAGGAACAAAGAGGGTTTGCAAGGTGTTTCCCTGCTTGCACTGAGGACTTGGTGACCTCTGACCCCAGCTCTCTCCCTTGCCCTTCGTCCCCAGAATGGATAAAGCAGCAAGCAAAGCAGGAAGCGCTCTGGACTATGGATAATGGAAGATGCTGTGTGTGTTTTTGTGTGGGGTCTACTTCAACATAAATAACATTTAGAGTTTTTGTTATGGAAAGTTTTGCTGATAAAGTAGGCCCAAATATAGGTATTTTAAGGGTTTAATAGAACATAGTGTTGTCTTTGGTCCAAACTCATATGTGCACTGCAAGGTTAAAATCACAAATGCCCACTTGTATCCCACCACACACACACAACACACACACACACACACACAAACAAACACAAACAAGATGTTCTATTGAGATTAACTAATGTTTCTGTTTTTGGGGTTCAAGATATAAAAGCAATATAATAACTTTGAAATTAATCTTTTTTGTTTCCTTCATATTTCATTATGAATATATTTTGTATTTTGTATATACAATGGAAGTCAATGCGAACCAAAACTATTCAGTTACCAACATTCTTTATGTTTTAACCCTTTAATTTGTCATTTTCATGTGAAATGTCATTTTTCATTTGGATGTATTTTTCATAGTTATATCATAAGTCTCAACCTCATGGTTATGTTAAGTACAACGTTCAAGCTATTAAAACAGCCTTGAGGTCTCTCAGACCCCAAACAGACTGAGTGTTAAAGGTCTTGAGAACCAAAAGACAAGCTGGTGCCGCTGTTTTTCAATCTTCCGATGTTGCTAAGCAGCACATCTCTGAATTAACAGGAAGTGCCTTCTTTAATCATTATTTGTATAACCAGCATTTATGTGGAGCCCTTGGGCTGTGGATCAGGAAGAGCTGGTGATGGTGGGAAGGAGGGAGAGAGGGAGGAAAAGGGCGGGAAAACATGGGAAGGAAAAACAAGGAGAGAAGGAAAAACAGAAGTAGAAGATAAAGGTGATGAGAGGCAGGAATGGATAATGAGCAGGATTAGAGAAGAATGAAACACATAAATACTCAATCACACACAGATACACACACACACACAATGTGCATTCACACCACTGCACATTTAAAACACAAGGATAAAGCTTACCACCTATCTGGTTACCTCTTTCCTGGGGGCCTGAGAGGAATTTGGACACATCTGGACCCAAATCCTGCAGAAAACAAAAGCTTCTCCATGCACGGCTTTACCTAAGACACACACACACACAAATCGGTTTTACCCACTGGACAGATTGTGTGAAAAGAAAGATGGAGCACAGTACAAGAGTAAACAGAGAACTAATTCAGACCAGTTTTCACAGGCAAAAGAGCTAGTCATCATGTTAAGTTAGAGTTATTGCTTGTTATAATGTTCAGTGTCATAAAATATATCACAAATGTGTCATTCTCAGGAAATGGTGTATTTTTGCTGAAAATTTAGAGATAATTACTGTACGTATTTTTTATAATTTCATTTAAATGATTTATTGCTAAACCTTTAAGAAATCATATGTTACCTCAGACCCAAAATCTCTCACCATATGCGTCCCATATAGTATTCAAATTAGTTGAGAGCATATATGGGTTTTGCACTGTACAGTACGTCAGCCTTGTCACAGTAAGTTTAGTCATATGCGTATAAGTCATAGCTTATCATTTTGTGTGCCTTGTAATAAATCACAAACTAAAAGTATTGAAAAATATTACTAACCCATGACATTCTTCTTCCAAAACATTTCTTTGGGTCAAACCTGATAGAATGTACTGTATATAGACTGAATGCAGCAGGTCAGATGGTCCAAAATGGCTAACTACTATAGCAAAAACCAAACTGCATTGCATGAATATTCATTTGCTTTGCGCTGCGTATTTTATCTACAAAATGTTATCATCCACCTGGTATTAAAATGCGTTTTGGTCATCCGTTCACAAGTAGGCCATTCAGGTGCAAGTAGCATTTTCACCACAAATGCGATGTGGTCAAAACAAGGGATTCAGATCTCACCAAAACACATGGATTATGCTGGAAATCGCTAATGCCATCCATATCTTTTCTTATTTGTTTGTTTGTTTGCAGGCCTCGTATTTGAGCGGCATGTGATGTTCCAGCAAAAGTGTGTGACAAAATAAGAAAAATAATATGTTGTAAATAAAACAAATATTACGGGAGTGTGTTTTACAAAGAAAATGCTATTTCTGTTATTCTGTTTAAAAATGTCATGTTTAATTCAATGTGTTACTTGTAGTTTCTTTGTAATTATGTGTGAAATGTAGTAGAAATTTCGGAGCGAAAATTGCTTCAAAATCCTCCACCATTTTTTTGTGATTTTCATAGAAAATGCCCAAAGAATTACAGATAAATACAATATTAAAAAGTAAAAGTACAAAATACTTTCAATAAAAGCAAATTTAAGTCAGATACATTTTTTTTTATTCAATATAATGAATAGTGTAACAGTGATGAAAGGGAGCAGTTCACCAATGACTAATATTCATTTCAAACAATGTGACAGTGTCTAATTAAATGTTATATTAGTATTTTGCATGGGATCACATAGCACCCAAATGGCCCTGTATTCTGAAGAAAACCCGAATATATTTGTTTCTCATGACTCGCTGTCAATGAAATACGAACATTAGGAAAAATGAGGAATGAATCATAAAATGTCAGGATACTTTAGCAATTATTTCAGCCTAATAGGTACAAATATACCACCTCAAAAAATATAAATTATGCATTCATTAGAATGCTAAGCAGAAATATACTGCCCTTATTCAAACAGAATAACAAGAACGTCCTATTGTATTGGAAGATTAGATTTCTGACGTGCCAGACAAGTTTTCCCTGGAGAGAGAGGTGCTTCATAACTTTGGACTCTGTTCCCACCGAAAATGTTCTAAATATGTATGTGTTGTGCTATTCATGAGCCCCTGAAGGGCTGTTTCTGTTAAGGGCCAAGATTGTTTTTACACTCTGTCAAAACCTCTTTTGCCATATGGTTTACAGTGACCCAAATGTGTCTGTTATTGAGCAGCCACTTTTAAACTAATTCTGTCCTTGTGAGTATGTGCTTTGTTAGACCCCCATAGTGGCGTCCCGCTGAGAAGTAGAGGTGTCACAGTTTGAGTGACAGGTGGATTTTAAACATCGCATACCCTGCTTCACCAGATAGCTGTGTTTCTATTCCAGAGATTTGACTGTAGCTGTAAACCGCACTGAATGTTAAAGACAAACTCTTGCACTCCAAATGGACCAAATGATCCGGACTGAATGGATGGAGAGATGAAAGAAAGAGCAAAAGTATGGAAGCCGTTTCAACCATGGGATAAAAAAGGGTAGTTTTCGACTTTTTATCTTACAGTTCTGACTTTTATTCTATCAATTCTGAGTTTTATATCTCACAATTTAGAAAAAAAGGTCAGAACTGTGAGATATAGTCACAATTACCTTTGTAAACTCAGATTTGTGAGAAAAAAGTTCAGTTCTCTCAGTTCTGACTTTATATCATGTAATTCTGAAATTGTTTCTTGCAATTCTGAGAATTATGAGATAAAACATCTTTCTTTTTTTCTCTTTTCTTCTTTTTTTAAGTCCTGTGGCAAAAACAAGCTTCCTTATATTAGTGTACTTGTGAGCCTGGGGGGAAGTTGCCTTTTTCAAATTAATTAAAAGAATAGTTTAGCCAAAAATAAGCAGAATTTATCAAATTTTTTATTTTTTTTTTTTTAAATTCTCACACTGTGATCCAAACCTGCGCTGCGTTTACTCAAGCATCGGTAGCCAAACTAAGGTTGGAGTTCATTGAACTAACGAGTGGACTTGTGACCATAGTTGCTTTTCGGAAACGCACCCCTGAATGACATTATTACTTCTGTGAAATACACAAAAGATTTTTCTTAAAATGTCCCTTCTTAACATTTTTATTTATTTATTTATTTTTGGTCCGTCATTGTTTCCTTCTATGGATGAAAAAAAAAAAGACGAAGAAAACAAAGTAAGCAATATGTTACTTGTGGGTAAATGCGAGTAAATGATGGTAAATGATGGAGAATTTCATTTAGATGAATTATCCCTGTACTCGATATCTGAATGGAATCTCATCATGTATGAGAATACGATATTATTTATGGCTTGTTTGTCCCATGATTAATGAGCATGTTTTGTTAAAGGCCTACCGGTTGAGTCCTGATGACTGAGGTTTGCCCGTAAGAGGCACAATCATCATCCTGTTGTTGAGTACAATGGCTTCTGCTCTTATTGTTAACAGACGCGTGCTAGCATGTGAATTATGGGCAGTGTTCGGTCTTCTTGGGCACGTGTGTGTGTGTGTGTGTGTGTGTCTGGAGTTCTTAGTGCTCTGTGGCAGGTCATAAAACAAACAAAACATTGTAAGACCATGCAGACCACTGAGAGCTGGATAGCTGTGTTATGTGTTATGGCTTGCGTGCTTGTAGGTTCACTCTAAACTTCCTTATCTTCATGTTAGTCTTTTAATCAAGCGCTGCAGCCAGAACCAATCAAGAACTGGCACAAATCACTTTCCTTCCACTCTAGTCTTTTCCTTCTCAGAAAATCGCCAGTCTACTCAATCCTCTCTTTCTTTCTCTTCCTTGTCTCAATCTCTCCTTCTTTAGCAGTTGAAGGCCATAAACAGCCCATGTGAAATTGAAGCATACTTTTGAAAAGAGTGCTTATTACAGAAATAATTTACTTTAAAAGAATATACTTAAGTGTGCACTGAATGTATTATAGTTTAAATGTATATTAAATGCAATTTTTAGAATGCATTTTTGACCCACTTAAGTAAGACTTATGTACATATTTATATTTATAAATATATATCATTGTCTTTGAATCAAGCACATAGATTTTTTTTTGGACTTTATACAAAGTGCGGCCAAAGGTATTTCAACTAAGGAACAAAGTTCACTCTTTTTAGTACACTTAAGGGGCCTTTATATTATATTATATTATATTAGATTATTATATTTAAATTTATGTATATGATTTTCAAAATACTTTTAAGATTTGTTGTACGCTACAGTACACATTTTATGCATTTCGTTTTCCAAGGGAAGACAGAGTTTCAGCATTCCGTCTCAACAGCTTGTTCTAATATTACCTTCATTATTTATAGAGAGGATAGCACACACACACACACCCAACACACAACAACACACACACACACACACACACCCACAACACAAACACACACACACACACAACAAAACACACACACACACACTATCATGACAGGCTAAAAGGTTATGGCTATTATCATACCAAACCAATGGGATGTGGAAAAGGAAAAAAATACACATACATAGGGCCGAGAAGTATTTGGATGCACATTTACAAAAGCTATTAGCTTAAGGAATCTCAATCCCGCCTCAGGTAATTGCACTTTATCTCACAAAATGCTACTTTATTTGTCATAATTGCAACTGTATTATTATTATTATTATTTTTTTTTACCTACAGTTGGTACTATGTCAGAAAGTGATTAATATCCTTCCAACTGGCACCTGATGACCTTCAACATTCAAATTTGGTTGAAAAAATGTCATGTGTGACTTCATATGTGCCAATGTTTTGCTTAAAGTACAAATAAATACTTAGTTTATATGTTATTATTTAAAGCAATGACATTCATATATTTTAAGAATGTCTTAAGTGTCTAAATACTTTTTGGGACCGCTGACACAAACACACTCCAAAAAGCCAAGTTATGGTGTGTAACAGGCTATTATTGGACTCTTTGGTGCTCTAAAACAGACAGAGGTTACTCCTTTGGAGCACTTTAGACAGACCTTCATGTTTACGTCTGCCTGCTGCTGGTGAGCACTGACAAACTGCCCTTTAACGATGGCACATGGGCTCAAAGCCAATGTCAAAGCCATGTGTGTGTGTCTCTCATAATGCACACAAATAACAAGCAGCACTGGTTGCTGTGGGAAAATATTTGCTCTGGCTACTTTCTTTAGACACTCGCAGACCTCCAGTCGGTATTAGCATTAGAGCTCAGGGTCACTAAAAGACAGAGTTAACAAACTGAAGAAATGTCCCCAGAAATGCTGATATGAAGTCAGGGAAGGAAAAAGGAAAGGGGTCCACACACACACACACACACACACACACACACTCACAAACAGCCAAGCAGCTGACCTCCATTTCTAAACGCTGACAGCTGCAGTACACCATTGAAACAACACACACACAGACCTCTGTAAGTCTTTTTTGTTTGATTATAAACAGATTATTTCTTAGCTGGTTGTTTCACTAAATAATGTGTACAGTGTCCAAACTTGGGCACTTTTGGGACACTTAAAAACCAAACAAACCTCTCTTTGTGATATGTTTTGGTTGAAAACATTATATTTGATCATATAATTACAAAATACATACTTTAAAGTGTGTTTAAGCTTCTGAAACCTTGAGATCTGCTGAACTTGGCATTCAAACGTTGAGGTTGGTTAGAAGATTTGTTGTGTTTTGACCAAAAGTCTTTATTCTCACCAAGCTTGCTTATTTGTTCAAAAAATTGATTCAAAAAACATAATGTGTAAAAAAAATAATTTTGTATGGAAAATAAACGTTTTCTATTTTAATATATTTAAAATCATATATTTTTTCAGCATCATGTCTTCAGTGTCACATGGTCCTTCAGTAATTATTTTAATATGCTGTTTTGCTGCTCAATAAACATCAATGATGAAAACAGTTGTGCGGCTTCATATTTTTGTAGTTGTTTGGGGAAAAACCACTTATGCATTCTTTTCAGGATCTTTGGTAAATCAGAAAAGAACAAATAAAAAAAAACAGCTGTTATTTGACTTCAAAGATACTTTTTGTCATATAAATGTCTTCATTGCACTTTTGATCATGTTATCATTGTTCTTGCTCAATAAAAGTATTAATTTCTTATAAAAATTTTTATAAAAATCTTACTGACCCCAAACTTTTGCATGCAATTGTATATGTGTGTGAATTAATCACCTACTTTTGTGAGGATCAAGCAACGATCCATAAAAAGGTACAAAATCTGTCACTGATGTGGTACCTTTTTAAAAGAAACACTTTATACCTGCTAGGTACTAATATGTACCTTCAAGGTACCAAAATGGACCATTTAGGTACAAAAGTGTACCTTTTGAAAAGGAACTGCCCCAGGATGCTTTTGCACTTTTTTTCTGAGAGTGTATGAGGAAAAAGGGCTTAATAAACATACTAAATAATGTTTTAATGAAGATCTATAGAACATTTTCTGTTAGGGTTATGTGTAGTTTTAGGAGATTGAAAACCCCCCTGAAGTAATTGGAAAGTCCCAAGCATGGCTTCACAAAGGGTAACAAACAACATCATTTCTCATTGACCATCGTTTGTGCATTTGTTTCTGTGTGGATTTGTGTGCTACTCTGTGCTTTATGTCCTGTAATCCAAGTAAGCATTTAATGGTCCATGACTAGGCCTGGTGGTCTCAAAAAATCAAAAGACAGAGGGAAGGAGACAAAGAATGTGATAAAAGACTTTACTGATGGATGTAAAAGATTCCCTGTGACAGGTGAGTGAAAGAAGAACTGACTCGAGCTCTTAAAGAAGCTCTCAGCAAACAACAAGAACAGACTTGCTGAAACTCGCAACCTCTGCTTCTGCTTCACCTTGCTCTTCACCTTGCTCAGAGATTGCCCTTTCATTGACACATCAACTTTGTATAGTACTTTTCTGCTTATGAGAAAAAAATCCAACAACATATAAGACAATTGTTAATAAGACTATATTTTTGCTTTATTAAAAATACTGTGCTGTAAATAATGCATATAGAGTCCAGATTATTGAAAACAAAAATCTGAGTTCAGACTGAAATATCTGATGTTCGATTGCAGAGTTTTGTACAGGTCTGAGCACAGTGTGAGACGTTCTGAAACTCTAGATTATATATGAGATTACTGAGGTTTTCGGGAAAAAATCTAAGAAAGCAAGAGACTTCAGTAAAAAACCTCCAGTTGCATGCTGCTTAGGAGAAATAAATGAGATCTATGTGTTTTTATTGTATTTTTTTAAAAGATGTTCTGATCTTTAAAATATAGAATGCATCATCAAGAACATTTTCGATCCTCAAAGAGTCACAGATCAGCTCAAGAAGACAAGACATTTTTTTTTGCTGAGAACCATTGAAGAACCATTCTCCTTAAAGGAATACTGTAGTTCACCAAAGACTGAAAATTTGCTTGAAAAATGTTCTCACCCTCAGGGCATCCAAGATGTCGATGAGTTTGTTTCTTCATTGGAACAGATTTGGAGAAATTTTGTATTACATCACTTGCTAACCAATGGATCCTCTGCAGTGAATGGGTGCCGTCAGAATCAGAGTCCAAACAGCTGATTAAAACATCACAATAATCCACAAGTAATCCACGTGACTCCAGTCCATCCCCTCTTGTCCTCTGACATCAAAATCAACAGATATATGTTTAGAACAAACATGCATCTTTTCGCTTCACAAGACAATAATTGATGGACTGGAGTAGTGTGGATTGCTTGTGGATTATTGTGTTGTTTTTATCAGCTGTTTGAACTCTCATTCTGACGGCACCCATTCACTGCAGAGGATCCATCGATGAGCAAGTGATGTAATGCTACATATTCCAAAATCTGTTCCAATGAAGAAACAAACTCATTTACATCTCGTTTGGCATGAGGGTGAGTAAATTGCAGCAAGTTTTCATTTTTGGGTAAACTGTTCCTTTATTAAGAGTGTATAAGCAACTTCTTCTTCACATTTTCATGCTCACATTTGGACACACAGGCACTCTTCAAATGTGCTTTGACTGCACTCAGACCTTCATAATGGGTTTATATTAAAACTCAGAAGAGAGGCAGATGTGCATACGATTACAGGATATCTCTCCCTCTCACACACTCACTGAAATGTTATTTTCCTGCATCTTAAGATGGAAGGTGTTTCCTGTGGTAGTTCTGCCTGTTGCTGATTAGGCATCATACATCTCCCATCTGAAAGAAAGGCTAAAGAGCAGGAGAGAGACAGACAGGGAGGGGGAGTCTGCTGGACAAGGTCAAGGCCCGCAACCACTCCCCTCCCCGACCACAATGCACATGCACACACACACACACACACACAAGTTAGTATATGTGGTTTACAGGGGCTCTCTAAAGGTGTCATGGTGTTTATACTGTAAAAACTGTATTTTCTTTCCCCTTCGCCTAACCCTACACCTAAACTTCAAAGAAAACTTTCTGCATTTTTAGATTTTCAAAAAAACTGTTTAGTTTAAGCTATTTGGTTTACGAGGATACAGGAAGAAACCTGTACACACACACACACACACACACACAGATATTTCATCCCCATAATTCAGAAGTGGTTTTAGGGCTCATTTTAGACAAGATATTGGACAATAAACAATAAGAGACTGAAATATTTAATGCAGCACAACGGTGAATTGTTTCTATTTGTCCATGAATTGTTAGCTAAATTTATCAGCCAAAGTGATCTCACGCTTACTAATAGTATCCTTACCAGTGTTGGGGAAAGTTACTTTAAAAAAATAATGAATTACAATATTGCGTTACTCCATAAAAAAAGTAACTAATTACGTTACTTGGTTACTTTATGGAAAGTAATGTGTTACGCTACTTTTGCATTACTTTTTAAATCTGGACAGGGCTTGCTTGTTTGTTTTAAAATAAAAAAGTTATATTTTGGCAAATATAAAAGCCTTTCACACAAAGTGAAATGAATGCGCCTCAGGCTTAAGGGAAAGTAAATTTACGTCCGTACAGTAGAATGCAGAAAAAGAAATTTCAACACACTTCAGCAACAAAAAAAGACACACAAATGTTTGTCTAAAGTAATTTTTGCTTATTAGTACGGTTAAACTGGATAATCGAAGGTCAGAAGCAAACACATTGGTTAATATAATGGGATTAAATACATAAAGGATATTTGTGTTATTTAGCATATTTAATTATTGCATGTTTGTGTCATATTCTGAGTTGCATTTTTTATTCATTTTGAGGAATACTGAACCTGTCTTGTATTTTTTTTAGATTAATTAATGCATATTCATATTTTTTTTTGAACTACAGTAACATCTTCTGTTTTCTCTCAGCATGGGGACAGGAGAGTTGTCAATCAATAAATTGGAAAAAAAATTAACTTGCGTTACTTATCTGAAAAAGCAACTCAGATATTCTCTTTGTCAATTAAAAAGTAATGCGTTACTTTACTAGTGGCTTGAAAAAAGTAATCTGATCACGTAACTCGCGTTACTTGTAATATATCCCCGAACACTGCCCTTACTAACCCAACATTGTCATAATGGAGTACCGGAAAGCAAACCAAAAAACACCCCACACAGTTGGTTTGGATCCTTGTGGGGGGGACTCTCCATAGGCGTAATGCTTTTTCTACTGTACAGACCAAATCCATGTAAGGTAACACTTTATTTTCATTGTCCACTTTAGACATTTTACTCTTTATAGTTAACTTGGCAACTATGATGGTCTCCAAAAGACATTGCTATGCATATAAAGACATTGCAAGTATGTCAACTTATTCTAACCATAACGCTAATCCTAACAGTCTAATACTCCAAAGATTCTCTAATAAGAGTAACTTGACATGTAGTTGCAAAGTTACTTATAGTTAGTAAAATGTCTAAAGTGGACTATCGAAATAAAGTGTAACCCAATGGAAACATCATGTGAAAAAATTTGAAAAATGACATTTCCACCACAGTTTGTGCATATTTTTTTCCAAAAGTCCACCCGGCCAGATGTGGCCAGACTTGAAGAAGCCAAAAAACACAAACACCTCTCTTACTCACACAGCAAATCACAGTTTGTCACTTGTGCACATTCTAATAACGGGTCACAATGAAATAGAGTTTAGGGGTCAGTGCTGAAAACAGGACAGAACCCCACCTCTAGGCATTGTGGGAGCAATAGCAGGATGGGAGAACTAATTGAAGTAAAAGCACGAGAGAGTTACAGTGTGTGTATGTGACAGAGAGAAAGAGAGAGAGAGTGGTCAGAATCAGTTTGTTTGTCTAGAGAGGTGATTGGAGAGTATACAGTGATACATTTTTTTTTACGTGACTGTTATATATGAATTTCTGTGTGTTTTGATGTTCAATTGTGTGTAGGCATTACAAGCGTTGTGAAGAGAAAGTGAAAAAAAATGCAAAAGTTGATCTTGAAATGGTGACTTTTTTGTTTATTTAATCTGTAAAATCATTACAGAATGAGAAAATGTTCAATTATATTGCCTTCTATCTATTAAAGTTGTTAATAAAAATAAATATAATGCGTTGGGGGTACTTACTTTTTCACAACTCTGTCTGTGTGTGTACGCTGTGCTGATTTTGCAGGTTATAAATGACAGCAGATATGTACGAGAGTGTGGGAAAGTGTGTCACAGTTCACTCTAATTCAATAAATCATGATAAAATACTTTCACTTATTGCAATTTATCACTGTTGTACTGTCATTTCCTCTCTGTCCTCCCATGAAGCTGCAAACAAGCAGCACAAGTTTTACACTTGGTCTAAAGCAATTTTTCTAGAAGACAGAGGTCAACTGAAGAGAGAAGCATCTTCCTAAACTATAATAAGACACTGTTTTTTCTTCACTGGCCCTAGTTCTCAGAGTGAGAACTGAATCCGCTATAGGTTGAGGGACAGACATGCTATGACCTGTATTCTCCCCCGAACTTCTTTTTTTGATGCAGGCTAATGAAAGTTTTCAGTGAGGCGGAGAACTGGAGGGCAGATTGGCCTCAACTTTGTCACAGTGTTCAGTTTGGTGTACGCCACAATGCCTGCAGCTTATGGGGTCATCACAACATCCCCAACACACACACACACACACACACACTGATCTGAATTCTTTTCTGTTGTATTTGACCCCTCACCTGTATGGTAATTTGTAACAGGAGGTCAGAAAATGGGGCCCCAAGAATAAGCCCAAACACCTGCTGACTCTCTGCTGCTCTCCTTCTGACTTAGCCTTTGGGTGTGTGTGTGTGTGTGTGTGTGTGTGTGTGGAAATTGCCTGACACAAGTGACTTATTAGACTAAATGGTGACGATGATGGTGCTGATGACGTGTTAATGTTCTCTCAAGAAATAATGCAAAGGAAACTAGAAAACAATTATTATCTTGAACACTATTGCTTCTCAAGGAAACTGGTCTTGTTTTAGGTATGTTCAGATGTATTTACTGGAAAACAAGATAAAATACTGATTAAGAAAATGAACATTTAGCGCATAGACAGACCTCTGCAGTTGCTGTATGACCACACACAGAGCCAGAGTCAAAAATGAACAGGCCTGTCAGCACACAACGCCACGTGTGTCTGTTTCTCCTCACACATGCACACATTACATGAGCTACCACTTCTTCCACGTCTGCCCACTATCTTATGCATAAGGGACCAATTTAGGTTTGGCACAAGTCCAAAAAGAACACAAAAAATAGTGAGAACGTGAGAGAGAAAGAAGCAGAGTTGGAATGAATGGAAGATAATTGAGATACTTAATTGATATTAAGTTGTCGAATTTGTGTGTAATTTCCAAATTACATTCTCTCTTGCCTCAATGTTTCCTGTGCAGATTTATGTATAAATCAAAATTCATACACATTTAGAGTGATTTACAGAAGTGACATAAATAAGTAGATCATAGGTTTATTAAAAAGAATTAAGACAAAGTATTAAAATTCAAATAAGTGAAGAGAAAGAACAAACATCCATTCACAATGTATGTAATAAGGAAATAAATTAAAGCCATCAACTGAATAAAATAACGTGCAATGATGTAAAAGATGTAAAGATTACATAATAAATCAAGTCTACCATGAAGAGAATCACTGTACTTTAATGATAATAGCTTCCAGTCAAACTCTTATTGCAGCATTTGTAAACCAGATAAATTGGGAATGGGAAGAACCCTTGGTGCTCCCTCTCCAGTGTCGTTCATCTCTTTTTCCCGTGGCCATTACTCAACACTTGACTTCCTTTAGGAGGAGAACCATTACACTCAAAGTACACACCCATACCCTCCAATACTCTTCTATTACACAGTACGCACACCCTAATTATAGGACATGCACACTCAAAAGCATACTAACTGCATACTAGTATTACAATTCCACTACAAATGACTCCTGGAAGTATTTAAGTGCCCAGTTGAGCCCTGCAGGCATGTTTGAGATTATGAAAACACGACAAAGGCTCTTGTTTAATCCGGATCAATATCAACTTCTCTTACTTAAGGAAAGATTATTTTAAAACCACTTAGTATATCCTAGTCACTGCATATACATGCACTAAAAACAACTCAGAATATCCTAGCAATCACATAGCAATGCACTAAAACCCACTTAGAAGACTTTATCAACTGCACTGCAATGCACTAAAAACACCAACAACACTAAACACCACTCAAAACAACTTAGCAACAGAAAGCAACACACTAGAAACGACCCAAAATACAAAAAAAACACCCAGAACATCATATCAACTGCATTGTAACACACTAGAAGCCACCCACAACACTGAAAATCACTCAAAACACACTTCGGTTCATTTTAGGAAACAGATAGACCACACAGAAAACACCAACACCACCACAAAAAACTGAACACCCTAGCAACTGCATAATAACACTCTAGAAACCATCTTCAACATGAAAAATACCCTGAACACCCTAGCAACTGCATAATAACACTCTAGAAACCATCTTCAACATGAAAAATACCCTGAACACCCTAGCAACTGCATAATAACACTCTAGAAACCATCTTCAACACTAAAAATACCCTGAACACCCTAGCAACTGCATAGCAGCACACTAAAAACCACACACAACACTAAAATAAAACACATAGAACACCCTAGCAACTGCATAGCAAAACACTCGAAACCCACATAAAAAACCCACATAGAACACAATAGCAACTGCATAGTAACATGCTAGAAAACGACCTACAAATTTAAAAAACCCCCAGAACACCCTAGCAACTACATAGTAACACACTAAACTACCCACATCACTAAAAACCACTCAAAACACCCTAACAATTGCAAAGCAACACATTAGAAACCACCTACAACACTAACACACCCTAGCAACAGATAGCAAAACACGAGAAACCATTCTACAACACTAAAACACCTAGCAACGCATAGTAAACACTAGTAATATCGACACACACAAAAAACACCCTGAACCACCCTAGCACACAGATAGCAAACACATATAAAACCACATACAACACAGAAAAAAACACTCATAACATCCTCAGCAAGTGATTGTAACACACTAGAAACCATCTACAACACTAAAACACTCATAATATCCTAGCAACTGCATACCAACACATAAACCACCTACAACACTAAAAACCACTTAGAAAAACTCACACTTAGAAACCACCTAAACATTAAAAACAACTCCATAGATCTAGCAAAGTGGCATTGCGACACACTAGAACCCACTCTACAACATAAAAACCTCATACATCATAGAAGCTGATACCAACACACTAACCACATCACAATCAAAAATCTAGAAACATCACACTAGAAACCACTACAAACACTAAACACTCAGAACACCCTAGCAACAGAGAGCAACACACTAGAAACCATCTACAACACTAAAAACACCCTAGCAACAGAGAGTAACACATTAGAAACCATCTACAACACTAACAACATGCAGAACACCCTAGCAACGGATAGCAACACACTATAAACCATCTACAACACTAAAAACACTAAAAACACCCTAGCAACAGAGAGTAACACATTAGAAACCATCTACAACACTAACAACATGCAGAACACCCTAGCAACGGATAGCAACACACTATAAACCATCTACAACACTAAAAACACTCATAACATCATAGCAGCTGCATACGAACACACTAAACCACCTAAAATACTCAAAACACTCTAGAAACCTCACACTAGAAACCACCTACAACATTAAAAACACTCATAGCATCCTAGCAAGTGCATTGCGACTCACTAGAAACCACCTACAACACTAAAAACACCCATTACATCCTAGCAGCTGCATACCAACACACTAAACCACATACAATACTAAAAACACTCTAGAAACATCACACTAGAAACCACCTACAACACTAAAACACCCTAGCAACAGATAGCAACACACTAGAAACCATCTACAACACTAAAAACACTCAGAACACCCTAGCAACAACTCAGAACACCCTAGCAACCACATTGCAATACTTTAAAACACTCAGAACACCCTAGCAATTGCATAGTAACACACTAGTAACCATCTACAACACTAAAAACACCATATCAACAGATAGCAACACACTAGAAACCATCTACAACACTAAAAACACTCATAACATCCTAGCTGCTGCATACCAACACACTAAACCACCTACAATACTAAAAACACTCTAGAAACCTCACACTAGAAACCATCTACAACACTAAAAACACTCAGAACACCCTAGCAACACACTAACAACCACTCAAAACACCCTAGCAACCACACAGAACACCCTAAACAACTGTCAACAGATAGCAACACACTAGAAACCATCTACAACACTAAAAACACCCTGAACACCCTATCAACAGATAGCAACACACTAGAAACCATCTACAACACTAAAAACACTCATAACATCCTAGCAAGTGCATTGCAATACACTAGAAACCATCTACAACACTAAAAACACTCATAACATCATAGCAGCTGCATACGAACACACTAAACCACCTAAAATACTCAAAACACTCTAGAAACCTCACACTAGAAACCATCTACAACACTAAAAACACTCAGAACACCCTAGCAACAGATAACAACACAATAGAAACCATCTACAACACTAAAAACACTCAGAACACCCTGCAACACACTAGAACCATTCTAAACACTATAAAAAACACTCGAAACACCTAGCAACTACTATAGCAACACATGGAAACCACCCACAACAACAACAACACCCTAGCAACAGCATAGCAACACATTACAAAATACACAAAACATCCTAGCAACTGCATAGCAACAGACCAAAAAAAAAAAACCTAACACCCTGCAACACATTAAAAACCAGCCAGAAGACCTTAACAAAGGCAAAACTTTTTTACATGAAAAAGTACATTCATACTTACAAGGAAAATGTGCAATGAATAAACTCTAAACTCTGTTTAACATTTATAATATTATATGTTTAATTTATGTCTGTTATCAGATATTTTCTTTTTTGTCTTTACCTCCATTTCCTCCTAATCTGTGTGTTTTATCTCTGTAGAGGAGGTGTGGGCCTGTCTGATGACATCACAGAACTGGCTTACTGCCATAGCAACATCTGTGCAAACCTGAACCGCACGAAACCTGACATCTAACTTATAGCCACAAACTTGTTTTCACACACACGGTTGTGTAAATTATCTTGCCCTGCTCACAGTTTAGGCTGCAGGCTGAAGTGTGTGATGGGATTTTTCCTCTGGGGAAAAGAGCCGCATGAGGGAAACCTCCAACCGACAGAGATGAAACCCTTCAGTATCACATAACACACAACTGTGTGAGTGTGTATGTATGCTTGTGAGAATACATGCAGTACAATTCATTTTGTTAACCTCTAATGGCACTCTACTGATTGACATCAAAAACAATTTCTCTGCTGATTGCAATTTGGGCATTGTGTGGTATGTGTCTCAATATGGTCATGTGTGTTTACAATCTGTGTGTGCGATGAAATCTTATGTGCAATTGACCTCAAAGCAATCAAATATGCACACGCTGGACCCACATGCTCAATCAAGGTTTTCAGTGGCATATGTCTATAACTAGTGGGAAAAAAGAGTATCGGGTTTTATAGACAATATGATTATAACGGAAGGAAAGCATGTATGAGAGGCAGAGCGCACCTGTGGACACATCTTGAATCGCCATAAAATTATGAAGCTAAATGACTGACCGGATCAGCACATCTGCCAAAAAATATTATTATGAGCATATGGGAAGGATGCTTGCAGGAAACACCTTCACCTATTCACCATTAAATCTTGCATTACTCTAAAGTGCTCATATGCACACAGACACTGGTTTTATTATAGTGGAAACTTCCCATTGACTTCTATTGTTTTAATATTAAGCAGCTCATAGCTGTTCCAGATAGTGAGCAGCTTCGATGGCTGTCATGACTGATTTGGAACTCTCGCCATTAAATATAATTATACAGTATATAAATATAAAAAAAATTATAAAAAATTACTATTATATAAAAGCAATAAGAATAAGAAGCTAGAAAAATAACACAATAACAAAAAACAACAACAATGTCGGAGTAGTAATACCTAATACAAATGGTTATTAGTATATTATATTATATTAACACAGGAAATGCCAAGGTAATGATCCACCAAAACATAAATAAACACTCAAAGAATAAATCTGCATCGAACAATACAGTGTGTGGTATATATATATACAGGGGTCGGCAAGTATTCAGACCCTTACATTTTTCACTGTTTTTATATTGCAGGCCATTTGCTAAATCATTTAGGTAAGTTTCCATTAAGGTACAACAGCACCCATATACGAAAACGCAGAGAATGTTGACTTTTGGCAGATGTACGATTTAGTAAAAAAGAAAAACTGAATATCACATTGGTCCTAGTATTCAGACCCTTTAGCTCAGTATTTTAGTAGAAAGAACTTTTGATCTAATACAGCCATTGTCTTTTTGGGAAAGATGCAACAAGTATTTCACACCTGGATTTGGGGATCCTCTGCCTTTCCTCCTTGCAGATCCTCTCCAGTTCTGTCAGGTTGGAGGGTAAACGTTGGTGGACAGCCATTTTAAGGTCTCTCCAGAGATGCTCAATTGGATTTAAGTCAAGGCTCTGGCTGGGCCATTCAAGAACATTCACAGAGTTGTTGTGAAGCCACTCCTTCGTTATTTTGTCTGTGTGCTTAGGGTCATTGTCATGTTGGAAGATGAACCTTCAGCCCAGTCTGAGGTCCTGAGCCCTCTGGAGAAGGTTTTCGTCCAGGATATTCCTGTACTTGGTCGCATTCATCTTTCCTTCGATTGCAAACAGTCGTCCTGTCCCTGCAGCTGAAAACACCCCCACAGCATGATGCTGCAACCACCATGCTTCACTGTTGGGACTGTATTGGACAGGTGATGAGCAAGTGCCTGGTTTTCTCCACACATACCGCTTGGAATTAAGGCCAAAAAGTTATATCTTTGTCTCATCAGACCAGAGAACCTTATTCCTCACCATCTTGGAGTCCTTCAGGTGTTTTTTAGCTAACTCCATGCATGCTTTCATGTGTCTTCCACTGAGGAGAGGCTTCCGTCGGGCCACTATGCCATAAAGCCGCGACTGGTGGAGGGCTGCAGTGATGGTTGACTTTTTTTACAACTTTCTCCCATCTCCCGACTGAATCTCTGGAGCTCAGCCACAGTGATCTTTGGGGTTCTTCTTTACCTCTCTCACCAAGGCTCTTCTCCCCCGATAGTCAGTTTGGCCGGACGGCCAGCACTAGGAACGGTTCTGGTCGTCCCAAACGTCTTCCATTAAGGATTATGGAGGCCACTGTGCTCTAGGAACCTTAAGTGCAGCAGAAATTATTTTTGTAACCTTGGCCAGATCTGTGTCTTGCCACAATTCTGTCTCTGAGCTCTTCAGGCAGTGCCTTTGACCTCTGATTCTCATTTGCTCTGACATGCACTGTGAGATGTAAGGTCTTATATAGACAGGTGTGTGGCTTTCCTAATCAAGTTCAATCAGTAGAATCAAACACAGCTGGACTCAAATGAAGGTGTAGAACCATCTCAAGGATGATCAGAAGAAATGGACGGCACCTGAGTTAAATATATGCGTGTCACAGCAAAGGGTCTGAATACTTAGACCATGTGATATTTCAGTTTTTCTTTTTTAATAAATTCTGCAAAAATGTCAACCATTCTGTGTTTTTCTGTCAATATGGGGTGCTGTATGTACATTAATGAGGAAAAAAAATTAACTTAAATGATTTTAGCAAATGGCTGCAATATAACAAAGAGTGAAAAATGTAAGGGGGTCTGAATACTTTCCGTACCCACTGTATATATATTGAGCAACACACATACTTAGCAAAAAAAACTGAAATCTTTGCAAAAAAAACCAGGAACTCTGAACAATGTATCATCAATGCCTTTGGGCGTCTCACCTGTTAATTTAGATACTAGTATCCTCTACTGTAAACCAACCCATATCAAATGCACAACCCACCTTCCCCAAAACAAACAATCGCAGGATGTTTCATTGATTCATGGAGCATTTTTTAAACAAAAACATCTTTAAGAAGAGGAGCCAGTTTGGATGAGACACTTTGGCTGCTTGTCAATAACAGCAGTCAGATTTAGTGCATCTGCATTTAGTGCACAGCGTATTTCCTATTCTCACGGGCCACTGTATTTATTAATACATATGCAGACACACTCAAGAGCTTCTCCGTACGTGTCACAGCCCACTCAGTATCCGCTCTGCCTTCCCAACAATGCCACTGTGGTGACCTTTGACCCCGGTAGGTCTGAGCTTACTTCCTCTGTTGTGTGTGTGTTTACTTTGATGTGACCGGAGGACATCTCTCTGCCAGCTTGTTTTCACACAGGAGACTAGTAGGAGCTTCCTACTCTTACACACACACACACAACCAACAACACAGGATAAAGGGGTAAAATTTGTGCCATACTGGTAAAAGCTCAAAAAGGAAAAGAGACAGTTGTTTTGTATCCGGCAGGATACAGTTTTTTTTGTGTGTGTATACAGCTTCTGTACTTTCACTGCTCCCTGACAAACATCCTATCCCATATGACGGATATTCACTCTGAATAAGAAAAATGTTTTTTTTTTTTTTGGAATACAAAAGGAAATTTGCGAAAGGAAAAAGAATAAATGTAAGCCTTGCAAAATCCCTTTACATTAAGTAATATGCTCTAAATTAAGGAGATGTAGAAACCATACAAGATGATAAAATGTTACAAAATATAAACTAAGATTTACTTTATATAATTTTTCAATCATACACACACATATACCAGTTGTGTGTGTGTGTGAAAGAAGTCTCTAATGCTCACAAGGTGGTTTTCTTTCATCAAAACACTGTGTTCTATGTAAATATTTAAAATATGTACATATTATTTATATATTTTAAGCTGAATCATGCTAATGTGATGTGCCTGCTCATTAAAGCATTATGATTTGATCATGTTTATTTAAACAGGTGCTGCTTACGATTTTATGGAAAACCAATGACCATTTTTTTGCTTCTTGTGAATAGAAATTCAAGAATACATAGCATATAAAGCAAAACAGCATTTTTTTTTATTTTTTTTTTAAAATATTTTGTATACATTATGACTGCTTATGATAAAATATAGATTTATGTTTTTTCTGCCCACAAACTTTTGAACGATAAGCATATTTTGTAGGCTTGTAATTATTGGCGGACAATAAATGTATACCAATAAATGGCAACATTAATGCTCAGTGCTGGTTTAAAATAATGTATATGACATGAAAAACTAATTTGCACAAAAATACACAAGACCCCCCCACCAGCACAGAATTTTGAGTACTAACATAAAGGATAGAGACGCATGGAGTCTCTTAAGCGGAGCATGGAGACAGATGGGGAGACAGGGGAGTGTGGCACACATCGGGGTGTCTGCTCTCTTGTGATATCACCATATGGTGTACTCTCACCTTATGAGTACACAACCAAAGCACCACACATGAAATACTTAACATAACACACACACACAAAAACACAAACACACACCACACACACACAACACACCACACCACACACACACCACACACACCACACCACAGAGAGAGAGATAGAGATAGCGGATAGATGAGAGAAGTTACTGGATGTGAAGATAATCAATTCAATTCAAGGTAATATTTTGACTCATAACTTTAAATAACTAGCCTAAGGCCTGATCTCTGGTGTGAAGATATCAGTGCAGGTTTTTGGAAGCCTTTGGCGCTGATGAATTGCTTTATTCAGGAGTCTTCTTCTGTTGATCACTTCTCTTATCTGGCACAGACAGACATGATGTCAGAGTCCAGGAGCTGCCATGCTGTGACAACTCAAGCAACCAGTGTCAAGCTGAAGACTGAGACAGTCATGCTTTTAGAAAGAGCTTTTGAGCTCTGCTCTTCATGATGGGGATTCATATTCAGTTCAAAGTCAGATGCGTTAAAAACAGCTGAAAGGACAGACCGTCTCAGCAGTTAACATTCTCTCTTGTAGACTTTGGATGTTCCACTAAAAACAACATTCTTGTGAAACCGAGAGAGTTTAAAAAGCAATACTAACACCAAAGAATCTGAAATCAAAGCAAGGTTTTCAGCTTGTGAATATATTTTTACTGTCAGAGACAGTTTTAAAGGGGTCATATGATGCTTGCTAAAAAATAACATATTTTGTTATTTGGTGTAACGAAATGTGGTAGTATGCTGTTTAAAGTAAAAAAAAACTTATTTTCCACTATGTCTACATTATGTTTCTTCTCTATGCCATGCTTTATGAAAAAGCGGGCGATTATTTTTACAAGCTTAATCGGTCTGAAAGAGAGGGGTGTGCTGTGATGGCCAGCTATCCAATGTGTTGTGATTGGCCGAATACCTCAAGCATGTGATGGAAATGTTACACCCCTTACCATACTGTTGATGCCGTGACTGGCCGGAGCGACGAGACAAAAACATTAAAAACCATTACAAACGAGGCATTTGCTGCATCCAGTGGGGACCATAATTGCTGATTATAATGACTTATACTGTCTTGTTACGCATTGCGTTGCATCGTGCTGCGTAAACATAAAACCCTGTCTGCATTTGTGATCGGAGAAAAGAACAAACAACAAGCGCTACTCTACACTACCCAAAACATGGATTTGAATCATCAGTGGCAAATTGTTTAAATATAAAAAACGTACTTACAAGCTGTGAGTCAGAACAGCCGGCATTGTAGTTACTCTCCCAGGATCAGGAAACAGTCACTCCATTAAAATGTGCTGCACACATCTGAATAATTGGGTTAAACTGTTCGGAACTGTGTTGTAAATACAACTTAACCACTGTTTTGTAGTCGTGTCTCTTTTGAAGGCCAAACAAAGTAGTTTCGCTTTCACAACAAAAAACACGGCGGCCTAGTGTGAGCAGAAGCCGCGGCTTAGCGTGAGCTGAGGCGGGATAGAGGTGAGAAGGGAAGAGGGGGTTCAAAAGAACGGCGGCGCCCCGGCGATATTCGACGAAGGAGGTGGCAACCACATGTGAAAGGGTTGGACTCCGTTCTGTCCACGGTGAAAGTTGATGTATTCCCTCAGCGACCAGCACACCTAAAGTTTGATGTATTCCTCAGCGACCAGCACAGATCAGCTCTAGGGCATGACGAAGTGGATATCGTCCTCTTTTGTAAGGCCAAGCAAAGTAGTTTCGCTTTCACAGTGAAGCACACAGCGTCTTCACGACATGTTGGCAGCGGCAAAAAATAACTACAGTGAGAATAAAAGTTACTCGCATTCTTTCTTTGCGTGAAACTTTGGGCGGCGTTATGCAAATCTTCCCACAGGTGACGTAGGTATGTGGGGGGGTGTCAGAACGAGCCGTTTTAGGTAGGCCACCCAACCCGTGGTTAACTTTTAACTTTTATAAAGAATATCTCTTTTTGGATTTGAGACTTTAGTCTTTGCAACTTACAGATCTTCTTTATGCACCAAGAGCTTGGAACCACTCAAAGCGAAAGGAAAAAAAATTTAATCTGCATCTATGAAACCTTTAACCGCCAAAAAACCGCAAAGAAAGATAAAGCAAAAGAGAGGTTTTCAATGTGTGCTCAAAATCTCTTGCAAAATGAACACTACGTTCAACATATCACAAACACATCAACAAAGAAAACATTTAAAAACACTTTGCCAGTAATATTACAGTTTTCTATGAATTGATTAAAACCTTCTGAAACCATCCCCCCACACCTCATTTTCTCAAAACATTAAAAACAAATCCAAATACTCAGATAAATTACGCAAACCTCTGACTCTTCCATCAGAATCAAACAATCACTGCAAAACCATTTTACTTGCACTCAAAATCAAACGGTGCTCTCAGATCACACACACAAGAGTCAATAAAATAAACACTACAGAGCATTCATTAGACACTACAGAGAAAAATGGAGAACACTGCATCCAGAACATTACAGAAAAAAGTATATTGTATTGAGTAAATTTTGCAATTCTGTAAAAAAGTATAGTAATTGCAAATGAGTAAGGAGAATATATTGTATAGGCCTACTGTACTGCAAGAATAGTATTGTGCTGAATATTGAATAGTACTGAATGTCTGTAAGTTGTGCAATTGTAAAATCAGGGTCAAGGAGAGATTAATTCTGTCTCAGCACCATGTATTTGTGCTTGAGTCCGGCCTGAAGACTTTGTTCACATCACAAGTAATGTAGTCTTTTTAGCTATAAAAAATCTAGGGTCTGACAGATCCAGCCTTGATAACTCTCTCTAAACCTTACTCTTTCTCTCCTCATCCGCTACTTCTTACATATACTCTTCCTCCTCTCCTTCTCAGATTGTTTCCATCTATTGTTCATATCATCATTCAGTCACCTTTGCCACTTGTGCACTCTGAACTGGCTCAGATTTTGTACAGTTGGTTTGATCACATCGTTAGAAACAAGTGTGAACAATTTTGAGTCGTTGTGTGTAAACGATGACAACTGCGCTTTAGTTGTGTTTAACTTTTGCCTCTTGTTGTTTAGTATTTTGCAGCACAAATGCATCACAGTTTGATAAGTGTTTAAGTGAATGAGAATGGGTTTAGAGTTTTGCAAAAAGACTGTATGAGATTTGCAAATAGAGCCTAACTGCCTGAACGTGTTTAAGGTTTAGCAGAAAGAGTGCTTTATTCGACATATTGGTTTAAGCTAGTGAGAATTTGGATCAGAGATTGGGGTTTAGTGTTTTAGCAATTCAGAAAAAACTGTATTCCTGTTTTTTGAATTGTATGTACGCTGCCAAGGAGACCGTCACTCGTCCCACCAAGCTCCGTTGGTCTCTCATCCGCCAGCTCACTTGGTCAAATAAAACCATTTATCATGCATAAAAGTCGAAGAACATTCGATGCAAACCCCAAAAAGTTTGCATCTAGCTTATAACTTCTGAACATGAAAACACACAAATCATTTGTGCTTAAGTGGGTGGACACCTATGCAGAACAACGTGAAGCCATAAGTTACCTCAACAGGGTATGTGTTCTAAAAACGTTAAATGAAATACAAATGAAGGAAGAAAATATTACCTATATAATCAAAAAAGTATACTGAAAGAAAATTCGCATTTAACTTTGGTTATCAACATTTTTCAAAATATATTCTTTTTGTGCTCAACAGAAGAAAGAATCTCACAGGTTTGCAACTTGAAGATGACACGATGACAGAATTTCCATTTTTGGGTTAACTTTCCCTTACGTAAGCAGTTTTAGTATAAGCAGCCTACAAGGATACTGCAGTGAATGTACAAGTAGTTTTATAAATTTACATAAACATATTTGCATGCTATACTTTGTGATGTAAACATAAAATATCACATATTTTATGAATATGCACATATTGATTAGGTCAAATGGATTAAGCCTGACAAAAGTCCTTGATATTCATGAAATTACTGATATTCTTTTTAAAATATATGATTATTTAAAAATTATCATGTGTAGGCTACACCCATGATTGTTTGTTTATTTATTTACTTATTATTGAACATGCAGGTATTTTCATTCTTAGAGGTGTGTTAGTTAAATGAAAATAAAGAAATAAAAATAAATAGAACGAAGTAAATATTACATCTGTATAATAAAAAAAAGGTATACCTGAAAGAAAATTACACATTTTTTGAGGCCCATAGTATTCAAATGATTTCATATAATAATGTAAATGTAAACTCATTACAACCTGAATTGTAATACCGATTGTATCAACAAAAAATGCTTATTTGTAACATGAAAATTAAATTTCTTTGGGAGAGTTTGCCTTCGCCAGGCTTCCTGGAAGTAGGGGTAGGAACTTGACAGCCTCATGTGACAGGAAGGAAGTGAACACCCTTTTTTTTCTTTCTTGAAATCCTTTATTTGGTTGTTTGCTTGCATGTAATTGAGAAATAAAACATGGATAACATCTACTTACAAAAGGAAAATGACAACTATAAACTGCAGCAACTATAGTTGCCGGTGGGCTTAAATGGGTTTTAAAAAGGCCTGAAAAAAAAAGTTTTTAGCTTCTAAGCAACGAAGATCTGTCATGACACCCTAAATAAAGTAACAAACTAAACTTCACTGTCAAGGTTCCCTTGTTGTTGTTGTTATTATTATTATTATATAATCCCTTTAATTTATATTAACTTTCATAAAACTGATTAAATCATTCAGGCACTCATATGTAAACTATTACAGAGCAAATAGTTTGAAAATACAATCAAGAAATTCCAGAGATTCCTGCAGACTCAGTGGTTTAGTTCTCTAGCTGCTTTCTTGCATCTGATTGTGCTTATCCTGCTCTCTGCAGGAGTTTGATTAGCAGGATCAGGTGTGTTGGTGTGGGGATAAAGCCAAAACCTGCAGCCCCCAATTCCCCCCTGCAGAGTACAGACCACCCCTTCTTTGAGAGATAAAGATAACTTTATATTCCGACCATATCTGGGTTATTTCATAATTCTTGTGATCTCAGACAATAAGCCCACCCATGACAAAAAAGAAAGAACAGCTTCTTTTCAGTATCATATTAAAGATTAGTTTTTGACCACTGCATTGTGAATTGCTTCAGTCACCAACTCCAAAAAAAAAAAAAAAAAAGTTTTACTGGCCAAGAATCCTGTTCTGTCCAGCAGAAGTCCTGATTTTTTGTCTGACAGACACCTGATGGAATTTATTAGGAGAGCTGAGGGTTTTATGTGAGCTGAGTGAATGATACTGCTTCTTCAGATTTGTATGAGAGCTAAAACTTCTTTTTCATGCTACTTTACAGTGATTTCCAAAAGCTTATTTTACAGCTTCATCTTCCTGAAGCTTCATCTAATGCTGAAAACTGATCATGTTTAAACAGTAATGTTGAGACAAATTCTCTTCAGTGTATTCGTCATGGGTAGTCATGTTGATATATGAAATCCTTTCATGACGTGTGGAATTTACATGCAAGGATTCCCACAGAAATCTTTTTTTTTTATTCTGTTATTTTTCCTCTGTTCCCTCAGTGCTGTACAGCTGCTCTGCTCTGTCTGCACGCCAAATCGGCCAGAATGAAGAATAGAGCTGTTAGGCACCTGTGCAAATGAGGACCAGTTGATAAAGTCAGACCCAGAGAAATATGCGTTCTTATCCTGAGGCATGTCTGTGGTTTTTCTCAGGTAGGAACCTGTAGCACCTTGGGGTGTCATACCATGATACATAGCTTTAAAATGTCTGTTTCTCACCAGCATGCAAGCTAACCTGTCAAATATTAAAATAATTAATATTATGTTAATTTCTGGGTGAACTATTGCTGTAAAATAAATGCATATTACAAATTACAGATTTCAACTTCAAATAAATGCTGTTCTTTAAAACTTTATCAAAGTATCTTAAAAAATGTATCATGGTTCTCTCAAAAACAGCTGCCACGCAGCACAACTGTTTTCAACATTGATATAATCGAGCAGCAAATCATATGATTCTGAGGATCAGTGACACTGAAGGACTGGGGAGGGACCAAGGGGAAGTTAAAAATTTGGGAGGCTGAAAATTCAGCTTTGATCACGGGAATAAATGACTAATATGCGAGTATGCATTGAACTGATCGTCAGCTTTTAAGCAGCAGTTTGTGTAAAGCTGTAGTTTGACCTCAGGCAGGCAGGCAGGCAGGCAGTTGTCACTGGTAATTTGTGACCAGAGACATGGGTTTAGACCTCCGTCAGAATAAAAGCAAGGCACTCTCTAATTTGACACTTAGCACAGGCCATCGCAGATAACCCAGAGCATTAAGGTTTCATTTTACACCAGCCTCTTTGATGGCTTTCCTTACGGCAATTGAAGCACAGCAGTGACAGAAAACAGACACATTCTGTGACCCAGTGGGAAACGGCGCCTTCGTCCTGCATTTAAAACACAAGAACGCTTTCAAAAGATCTTATTATAAGTGCTTTTATTTGTACAAAATCTACATATAGGCGACAGTCAGTTGTTGAGGATTGATTATATATTAGACATACAAATCACAGTTTTGGCCAAGGTAATTGTAAGCATTAGTTTGAAAAAAAAAAAAAAAAAAAACAGTGTACCATAATCTCAAATTATAAAATGCATCTGAAAATCTGACAGATTAGAATATTTCAGATATTATTAAAAAGTAACGTAAATAAAAATGACTCCCCCAATAACATGCAATCACATCTGTGACCAAAAAAAACAGCACTTTTAGCTGTGTAACACACCTCTCTTCACAGATGATGACTGTATAAGTAACTAGAAATTCCCAATGTAACCGGCTAACATCTCTGACATTTGATCAAACAAAATGAATCATTTGTAGGAAACGTGCGCCACCTAGTGGCTTGAGATGAAATAGGTTTACAGTCTTCAATTTCTCAGATTAGCAACGAAATAAATACATCCGATGTGTTAGAGACAACATCATTTCAACATCACATCTATGTTTGTGATTCCAATGTTAACACAAAAGAAATGTTTTTTTTTAGCTATGTAGTTTATAAAAATCTGAAGAAAGTATTCAAATATTTCTTTTTTTAAACAAAAAAAAAAAAAGTCTGAAAAATTGTACAGCTTGTCACTGGAGAAATATCCTTAATGGGACAAATGTACCTTATTTACACCAAAATGTCTCTCAAAGGAACTAATATGCACCTCTTAAAGGTGCAAAGTTGTCATTTCAAAGGTACTGCCCCAGTGTCAAGCTTTTATACACCTAAAGATACAATTTTTGCACCTTTTTTTCTGAAAAGTAAAGTTTAAGGATGCTTCCACTTAAATTGCTTTAAGAAAGATTGAAAAACGTTTTTCATTTCACTCACATTTGAATGTAGTTACTGGTAACAGACATGATGTTAAAACACGGAATGCTCATTTGCGTTATAATGACAGTTATACATTAAATAGTTTAGTGAGAAAAAAAACAACTTATAATAGTGACAGTTGTAAGTAAATGTAAGACGGTTAGATTGGAGAGTCATACATTATCAACTCTTGCAATGTGACCTAATATTGGTAAGCAGCGAATAACACAATAACTAGTCTGTTCTGCTTATGATTGAGGAATAATGGAAGAACTAATAGTCAGATTTTTTGAACATTGTAGCACAAAGACTGTGGAGTCAATTATGGACCAGCGCAGAGAAAAAAGTATGTTCGTGTGTATGGACACCAAAATGAAGTCTTGGAGCTTGTCAAGTCATTTGATCCTAGTCATTAAGCTTTATATATTCTTGAATTCTTCACACTAATGGGCGCAAGACACTGACGGCAAGGATTCTTGTCACCCAAAGAAAATCAAAATACATTCATAGTTTTTCCTCCCATCTCGTTCTCATGCATAATGCTGGTTCCCAATGCTGCTTTCTCCCTGAATGCTGACCTGGAAAGCTACAGGTACGTGTCTTCTGAACCCACGCTCTCACACGAGTGACGTAAACCAGGAACTCTGGGAGCAGCGACCGAGTTGCCGTTCATAGGCGTGTCGTCTGGAGGAAGCGGAGTGGAGTCTGTAGTGGGTGGAGGATCTGTCAGGTGGGCTGAGTTGTTGGTGTTGCTCGAGAGTGGCTGGACGGTGACTGCAGGGTTGGAGGAGTGAGGGATTTCGGTCGGATGTGCAGGGTTGGGTTTTGGTGAGGGTTGGGGAGAGAGATTTGGAGACGGTTGAGGCGGCTGTGGATCAGAGGAGGGTGTGTTTTCGGGTGTAGTGAGGTGGGATTGCTGTAGTGATGGAGGAGGATGGTTGGACTGATTGCTTGAGGCTGTCTCTTGTGTTTGATTATTAAGAGCGGCTGGTTTGGGGTCTGCTGACAGGGCATACGGGTTTGGGATGTCCACTGTCGGATTGGGGGCTTTTCGGATAGTGCTTCTCTTCTTGACGCGAGCGAATTCGGATTGAGTGTCTGAGGGCAGGGGGTACTGGACGATGATTGTGGGTTTCTGACGGAGGTCTTGGCGGGTGTGTGGCTCGGCAGACATGATGGCGTGAGCGCCGTGCATTCTGGGAGGGGACTTGTAGCTGAGCTCGCCGTGAATTTTCCGCCAGCGCTTGAGCTGCACGCGGTGCTCTCGCTCCACATCCCGAGAAGATATGGGCAACTCTAATACCTGCATGTGCAGAAGATAAGCTTCATCATCGTCATTATCCTTGTTGTTTTGACCACTACAACTCAACACCAACATCATGCTCATAAACACTTCAACATGACACAAATAAAGTGCATCAATAAGAAAAGGTTCCTACATAACAATTAAACCTGTTTATTATGAGTTCTCGATTTAATATCCAGTAATGCAAAAAAAATGGTGCCACCTATTGGGATTTTAAAGAATAGCACCCAGCAGAGTTCATAGTTAAAGTAATTTATTTAAGGCATTGTTCATGTTAATAACATTACGAAATTCAGACATGTATGTTTTATAAATTATTATTATGATTAAAAACAAAACCCACTTGAGTAAAAGCCTTCACATTATATGAATGTATGAATATTTGATTATTTAGTAGTGACGGTTAATAAACCTAAACCTTTAGTTTAACATGGTTTATTATATTTATGCAAAGTTGTTTGTAAATAAATTAATGCTTTTATTCTGCTAGAATGCCTTAAATTGATCAAAAGTGACAGTAAATACATTGATGTTACAAAAGATTTCCGTTTAAAAAAAATGCTGTTCTCTTGAACTTTCTATTCATCAACAAATCCTGAAAAAATGTATCACAATTTCCAGTTTTCACAAAAATATTAAGCAGCACAACTGTTTTCAACATTGAAAATGTTTCTTGAGCACAAATCAGCATATTAGAATGATCATGTGATACTGAAGAAAAAATTCAGCTTTTCCATCACAGGAAAAAAGTATATTTAAAATATATTCAAATAGGAACCAGTTATTTTTAAATCGCAAAATTTTTAATTTTTAAAATTAATTTTGTAATTTGATTTTATTTATGATTCATTTAATGTAGCCTTGGTGAGCATACTAAGCTTAATTTAAAAAAAACACCAAAAACAAACTTGAGTCCAAACATTTGAACAATGATGTGTGATTAATACTGGTAAAAACTTTTAAAGCTGAAGTTTTATTGTAATTATTTTTTAGTTACTAATGTGCAAAACAAGCATTAATAAAACAATTCATAAATACTGGTTCTGCATATCCTGCTTCAGGTATTAGTCACAAATATAAAAATTATTATCTACATCACTTGCAAAATAAATAAATCAAATCAGATCTACTCAAAACCCAAATGCAGTACAACAGATTGAGAGCATGTGATACCTGATGTACGAGAAAGCCCTCCTGCATGTAATGTGGCTCCAGGGCCCTGAGAAGCTCCATAGTCTCGTACTGACCAGGACAAGCCTTCAGTTTCTCACGAGATCCCAGCATGCTTTTCAGCAACACCAGGCCAACACGGAATATTATCTTCACTCCTATTGTAACAGCAAAGAACATGCAGTCAGAAAGAAGACAAAGCTGCATGTGTGGTAATATGTGTAAGCGAATCTCACCGTCACACAGGAACATGTCCCACACTCTGAGCACAGACGACCAGGGTAGAGTTCTGGAAAACGCACACATGAACCACTCCGTCATGTAAAGGATGGGCTCCATCTTGTGTTTCTCAAGATGGCGATATGCTGGAGGGCTCACGCGCTTTAATAACGCATTTAAGATCTCTCCATCCAACTGTATGGCCTCCTACAACACAAACAACACTGGCATTAGGACGGCGGTTTTTTTTTCTTTGTCTTGGAGGAAGCAGTGCCCTTCTTTACAGATTATATAACTCACATGTTATATTTACAGCAGCAACTCCGCATTCACATTAGAAATGCATGAAGGATCATAGATTAGATCTAAATTAATTTTGCCCACAGCTATTTAATTTACTACCCTACATTTGTGAAACTTTTGAGCAAAAACAAAAGAAGCTTTGTTTTGAATTTTACTGGCACCTAAATCATATTTTTTCGTCTCAGGAAACATGACTCAATGCTTGCAGATTGAAAATGGGAACCTCAGATATGAATGCTATGAATAGAATGCAAACTATGAACTTGAGAACGTGTGTGAGGAACCCAGATAAGGTTTCAATTACCTAAAACTATGAAGTTCATAATAGTTGGTCTTCGTTCACTATGCTCATCATTCAAATGTTTTATTACATGGTTGTAAAATTAAGGCCCTTCATAAGGTCACCAGCCAATAGATAATGAACTTTTACACACAATGTCACCTAGGTCTCGCAAGCACTTCCCGTTTCCCCTTTTTGGATTAGATTTGATAAGTAGTAGCATTTATTTCTCAAACAGAAAGTAACATTTAGAGGTCTTACCAGGCCTGTGCTGTAATATCCAGGGAGGTACTTCTCACAAATCTGAACCAGCCCCCAAAATGCATCCTGAATACCAATAAAACAAACAAGAATTTATAATTTTAATCATTACTTAATCAATTAAGCATTGCAGCTGCTGCTAATGAGAATGTGCGCTAGAATAAGCATTGCAAACAACTTTATAATGCTTTTTACCTCAGCAGGCATGTGCATCAGAAGCACTGCTGCTATAGGAGCCTGAGCCTGGCAGTAACCCTCATCCGGTCTGTACAGGGTATACGCCTTCAACACCCGGAACAGGTCCTGCTGCCTGTTCAAACAGACAGACCAAATATAATTTAAAATAAAATACATAAAAAATATAGGTCACATTTTATTTCAAGGTCCAATTCTCGCTATTAACAAACCATTAACTACTACTTTTGCCTCCATAAAATACTAATGTGCTGCTTACTAATAGTTAGTAAAGTAGTTGTTAAGTTTATTGGGTAGGATTAGGGATGTAGAATATGGTCATTCAGAATATGTGCTTTATAACTACTAATAAACAGCCAATATGTATATAATAGGCATGCTAATAAGCAACTAGTCAATAGTGAGAATTGGTCCCTATACTTAAGTATTACCAAAATATACATACAAATGTACAGTATGTATATGAAATTGTGTTGACTAACCCATGACCTCCTCGGGACACAAACATCTCATGGAAAGGGAACTGTCTGTGTAGATCTCTCTCTATCACATCAACCCACTTAGGGTCTCCATCCATGCTATCCAACTCCTATTCAACAAGGACAGAAACACAGGTTCATCTCATTCATAGTCATAAACCAATAAACATCCTATATGTGTGCGTTTTCATAGCCTAATTTCAAGCTGCACAGGTTTAACACATGTATAAACATTTAAAAAAATAGTGGGGCTGTGACTAAGTTTGAGGAGCTTTACAGTAAGAGATGCATAATGATACAACAACCTCTAGTGTGACCTCTTCAAATCGGCCATAATCATGTGTACACCTGACTCACCTTGAACTTCCCACTGTTCTGTTCTCTTTTCACTTTTCCGCCCGACAGGTAAAGCCAAGCTCTGCCTCGCAATGATGGCGGGATTCCTTTCTGACATCGCAGTCGCACCTGTGGGTGAAAGAGGTCTGAACGTCACACGCGTTCATGATGTGGAAAGATTTAGATAAGCAGGGACCAGCATGCGTTCACAGTGACTACACAAATCTGAGACTGGGCAGGTAACCTAGACGTTTCCCTTTACACAAAAGCCACTTTATGATTTAACATTTTAACTATGCTGGCTCTGAACCTATGTGATCTATTTGGGTTCCCTAAAGATTCTTGTCACACAACACTGGCTGCACTGGTTTTGTTGTTACATGTGACCAATAAAGGCAAGAACCAACAGAAAGATGGATTTTCTGCTTATTGCCTTTACATTACTATAGGATGCACAGTACGAAATAAGTGGTTAATAAAGGCCTTCTGAAGCTAATTGATGCATTTGTGTAAAAATAATATCTACTAAAATGTCTATACCATAATCTCTAGCTTCCGTGAACTGTTGTAAGCTCTGGTGAGTATATGCTAGTCTCATGAGAACCAATTTTTGTTTACAGCAAAGGAAAACCAGTCTCCTCTTGTCTTGTATCAAAATCCTCTGGCATTTTTCTTTACAAATCCTCGTTTTGTACTTCTAAATCATGACCGGTGTTTTGTTTTGCTCTCTCCTATGTGCTTCCACGTTCGTCACTTCTCACCTGAGCTTATGCTACGCCTATGGCATCTGCTGGAACGCTTCTCTCTCATGAATGAACACAAACATATCTTTTTTTAAATCATATTTTGATTTAAAATCTCGACCACCATTCACTGCCAAGCTAGGCAGAGCCAGGACATTTTTTAATATGTAACTTAAAGGGGTCACGACATGAGAAACCAAATTACCCTTGATCTTTTGATACAGAAGAGGTCTTTGTATACTTAAAGGGTTGAAAAATTCTGTCATAATTTACTCGCCCTCATGTTGTTTCAAACCCACAAGACTTTTGTTTTATCTTTGAAACACAAATGAAGATATTTTTGGTGAAATCCGAGAGTTTTCTGACCCTGCATAGACAGCAACGTAACTGAAATGTTCCCAAGTCCAGAGACGTAGCAAGGAGATCGGTAAAATAATCCATGTGACATCAGGGGTTCAACCACAATTATACGAAGCTATTACTTTTTGTGCACAAAAGAAAAAAAATAACGAATTTATTCAACAATTAGTCTCCTCCACGCGGAGGGTCACCCTGGTGCCATTTTGGAGAATATCCGTGGACGTTAAACAGTGTATGCTATTCTGTGTCGCTGCGTCACACGGTACGCTGTAGCCATTCAGATCACATCACAACAAACATAGGAAACAGATCGGAGGATTTCTGGACTTCGGGAAACATTTCCGCGTATTGGTCATACAGGGACAGACAGCTCTCAGATTCCATAAAAAATATCTTAATTTGTGTTCCGAAGATGAATGAAGGTCTTACGGGTTTGAAACTACATGAGGGTGAGTAATTAATGATATAATTTTCATTTATGGGTGAACTATCCCTTTAATACATCCTGCAAGTTTCATAGCTTAAAATGTCCTCATCATCAATAAAAAAGAAAAACATTTACGTAATAACCCTCAGAAAACAGCTCGTTTTAGATCCTATGGGACAAGGTGACGTCAGCTGGGCAGTCGTTTGCATAAACACTCCCTCCAGAGCAAAACATTGTCATAGGCCCCACCCACTGCCATTCAGCCATTAATGGCTTGACACTTGATCACGCTAAATGTGAGTGTCGCATCTCGACAAAAACAAATAGAAATTACTTTCTGACACAGTCCATGCGCTCAAGTCTGTTGTCAATCGGACAAATGGAGTGAAAGAACATTCGCTTTGATGCGTTTGATTTAAACAGCTTGTTCACATCTTTGTACAGATATAATAAGGATCCCAGCATAAACAACAAGTGGATGGTTTATTTTTAACCCTTGTATTATTTTCGATTTCTGGGTACGATTTTGATGGAGCAGGTCAAATTGACCCTAACTGTCTTCAATGCAATTCCCTAAAAAAATCACATTAAAAACAAGAAGGAATCAGGTATAAACGGAACAATTTGAATATCAGTATTTGTCACACAGAACAAACAATTGAAATTAAAAAGTATGATTTTTAAAAATGTGTTTAAGAAAATTTTTTAACCCCTTAACTTTTACCGTCCCGCTGGTAGAAGTTTACTTCTATTACTATATTCTATACTACTATATTACAGTTAAATCCTAATCTAATCATGACAAACTATATATCGTTGGAAAGGTCTAAAACTCCTAAACAGATATTTTATCACTGTTTTGTTACTAATTATGTAGGAACAGTAATAGATTAATTTATGACAAGAGTGCACCTCAAAAAATCTACATCATAACAGGAGTTCTGACCGTCACAAAAAATACTTTTTTGTTTCCTTTTTCCCATGTTTTCACATGTTTTAGTAATCGTCATAAATTATATATAATTTGAAAGCTTAAAACCTCAAAATTCATCCTGTGAAAAGCATTTTGAAATTGGACATTGCGTTGCCATGGAAATGGTACTTTTAGAATCAAAACTTTTTATAATCTTGACAAAATACATATCGTTGGAAATGTCTGAGTTTCAAGATTACATATTTGGTGGTTATTTTGTGACAGAAGTAATACTGAGAGAGAAATTTATACATTTGTGACAGAAAAATGCATAAAATGGAGTTTGAATGGCACCCGGTGGCTAGTTTTGGTATAACACCTAAACAAATTTGCATAGGAACCTCAATTTTTTGTTATCAACTTCAAATTTGGAACACAACTTTAGACATGTTCATGGCCCTAAATGAGAAAAAGTTACAACATTTCTGGAATAAAAAGATAAGTTAAATAGTATTTCATATACACTGAAAATAGAAATGATAGCGCACTTTTATCATCTGAGTCTGAGAAAGTCTTTTTCAGCACTGAAAATAATGCGAAAAAGCTAATTTTTTCCCTTTCCAGAGAAGTAAAACACCAACATAACAACCTATACCCAAGAAATATATTTAATTTGGGTCTGTACAGTTGCCTTGAAACAAAAGAAAAAAGAGGGTCAAATTGACCCGCAAACATCAAAATCATAAATTTGTGTGTGTGCACTTCAAACACATCAGTGTATCCTCACTTTGCATGCATGTTCATGGCCCTAAATGAGAAAAAGTCACAAAATATCAAAAATAAAACCACAGATTAACTGGTATATCCGACAGCTCGAAAATAAAAATGGGCCAAATTGACCCGGAACATAATACAAGGGTTAAAAGGCACCCCGGATCGTGTCAGAAGATTGATCGGAGCATTTTGTTTTGTAAATGAGACACAGTGTCACGGAGAGTTCACAAAGAAACATTTGTTGAAAGATGAAGCAGTACTAGATCTGACTGCATCAACTGTAAGTAAGTTATTTCATTTTGCTTTGGATTTCATAATGTCTGGAAATTACCATTTAATTTTGATTATGTTGTCAAAACACTCAAATCATGCCATAGGGAGGGGGCGTTGATACTGATTCCTATGCAATGACGTTAGCTAATCATAACAATGGCCGATTACTGTGAAGTCTTAAAGGACTCACCCCTAGCTCTTTTGCACTACAAATCATTTTTTTGCACTACAATCATTATATCTGCACTGTTGTTTACTTTACTGGTTTTGCACTCTATCCTCCATATCCCTTGTGCTTTATATATATATTTTTAAATTTTACCTTATTTGTATATTTGTATCGTTGTATTTTGTATTTTGTATTTAATATGTATTTATGTTATCTGTATGCACCAAGGGTCTGAGAGTAACGCAATTTCAATTCTCTGTGTGTATGTGCTGTACATGTGGAAGAATTGACAATAAAGCAGACTTGACTTGACTTGACTTAAAGGGTGAATCCCCAATGATAATGATCACTTTCTCAGATCAGGCTGTTCTGAGATTCTTGGCAGAATGACGTAGTTTTGCACAGGCCCCTCCCACGTCTATTGACTGACACGCCACATTGACGTAGACCCGCCCTGAGTGAGTTGTCATCAGTCCGCCATTGTTTCACCCGCGGAGCAGATGTAGACAAGAATGACTCCTAAGAGATTGAGGTGTTTTGTTGTTGGATGTAATAATTAACATATCAGTCGTCATTTACTCCCGACATCTGAGTTGCTGAAGACGCAGTGGATTACATTTGTTTTTGAGGGGAATGCACCCCCGATCTGCCTAAATCTACTATGTTCACGCGAATCATTCGTGATCCAGCTTCACCTACAGAAGAAGTGAGTACAAGGGTTTTTATGAATCTGTGCAAATCGCCTTTCCTAATAATGTGTTAGTTAGCAAGTTCCGCGGCTAAATGTGGCTAAAGTTAAGAGTCTCTCATGAGAACGGCTCGTCACCCCATGGAAGAGAGGGGTGGGGTGAGCAGAGTTCATTAGCATTTAAAGAGACATGCAATGGCTCGCTGTGAAAAGAGCTGTTTTTAACAGGGTAAAAAAGGTGTTTTTTTACACTACCATTATGAAATTTTAACCAAAGTATGTTATAGACTTTTCATTATGAATCATATCAACTTGTGGAAAATGGGCATCTTATGACCCCTTTAAAAACAGCCGGTTTCTGAGAGCGGTTCAGAATGAGGGTTGAAAATAATAATTTTTCAACATATTTATTTGTTTTTTTTTGTGTGCAAAAAAAATGTTATTAACATAATAAGTAACCCTCAAGGAACATATTAAAATAATTTAAAAATCCATGTAATGACCACTTCATATTCTCTGAAAGAAGAAAGTCATACACATAGGATGGATTGAGGGTGAGTAAATCATAGGGTAATTTTCATCTTTGGGTGGCTTTAAGCAAACGTAAAAATGACAGTAAAGGTAAATGCAAAAATAGGTGAAAATGAGCATGCAGTTAAATATCTAATGTGTCGATATGAATAAAAAAAATCTCTAATATCAGCCAATAACTGTAACAGTAGAGATATATCTTGCATTAATTTTTTTAAATTTTGTATGGGATCTTATATTTAGTAAGAGTTATTTTACATCATGGCAGAAAGAAAGAAAGAAAGAAAAAGAAAAAAAAGAAAAAGACAGAAAGAACGAAAAGACTCCCAGCCAGGAAAGACAGAAAGAAAGAAAGACAGACAGAATTTGATAATATAGTAATGTCTATTTCTTCATAATCTTCATTATTTTACCAAAAAAAGTAACATTATTCTGGATTTGCCATGAAAATGTCATGAAATTCATCTGGTTTCAGTAAGAACCGGTTCTCAGTTCCCAACCCTAGAATTGCATGTCATTGCTTTCAAACCCTGTGTGACACAAGGACGAGCACACACAGTTGCACAGGCATGCAAACATAAAAGCCAACAAAGACTGTTAAAAAATCCTTTGGCAAAACTCTTCTGTTGTCTTTACCTGAAGATGTCTCACTCCCAGTGAAAGCTTTATACAGCTTGAGAGAAAAACAGAGGTGAACACTCAGACTAATAGATACACACATCACTGAAGAAGACCTTATAAGGAGAGCTGATGCGATATCAGGCTTGTCCAGACAGGGCTGCGTTGGAACGACTGTGTCATGGTGTCATTCTGCTGAGGTTTTTAATTAATCCAAGCAGCAGTGGGACTGTCTGAGCAAGTCAATGAGAGGAAAAACGAGAAGGGGAAGAAAAGAGAAGGAAGATGACAGTCATAATTTAAAGCCCCAAGCCCTGATATATGGAGATGATTTCCTTTTGTTTTTTATGGTTTGGTGTACCTATGCATCCTCTCTCAGTTCTAGTGCTTACACGCAAGGCATTGGCAAACATCTTACATCATTGATCTGTTCCTGGGAACATGCAGTCGAAAAGAATACAACTGACTGAAGAATCTACTGAACTTTGATCATAGCTCCTACCTTCTTGAATCTTTTACTGATCCATTTGTCCCAGTGGTTCAGCATATCCAACCATTTGGCTTCCCTGTGCCTTAACACTTCCAGAGGAACTTCTTGAGCCCTGTGTAAGAGAGAAAGAAAGAATAAGAACTCTAATTTGTGCTTATCAAAGAAGATGGCAAATGTTATTAGTTCTCACAGTTCTCATAACCAACTACAACACGGCAAGATGAAATATGCAGAACTGCAAATTAAATTTGAATTAAATTGAATACAAATAGACTTCATTAATAATACTTCTATTCTTTAACATTACTGTATGGAAAATAGCTTCGTAAACATCCTGCTTAACTTCTCCTTTTGTGTTCCATGAAAGAAAGAAATGAAGTCATAAGGGTTTGGATATGAGAGGGAGTAAATAGTGACAAAATCGTGACTTTCTTTTGGGTCAACCATAAAACTATAAAAACATACTACATTTTTTTGAGCTATTTGCAGGAAGAACTATAGCCACTAAACCAACAACTAAAATAGCTTCTTGTGAACTAGAGACAATGTCATAAACATGTCACTCATCACATGACTGAAGTCCTTCATATAAATAGATAAATATCCCAAAAAGAGCTGCTGCTAAATCTTTTGAAGTTTCCAGATGCAGCACATCTAATTTCAACATTGATAAGTTAACAAATGTAATCCTTATTTTCGAAGGATCATGTCACACTGAAGACTGGAGTAATGATGCTAAAAATTAGGTTTGCATCACAGATAATAATAATAAATTACAACTTATACTAAAATAGAAAATATTTATTTTCAATTGTAATAATATTATTTCACAGTATTGCTGTTTTTACTGTATTTCAATCAACTAAATGCAGCCTTGGTAAGCATAAGAGCTGTAATCTGACACCAAATATATGAACAAGAAAAAATAGTAGTTGAAACTATCTTAATTATCAGAAATTTTAGGGAAGAATAATCTGAAACAATTTCATGACTAATGTAAACAGCCATCCAGTAGATGACTAGACACTTTCATCCATGGAGAACCTCCCTGGGTTCGACCTGTGGTGAACTACTTTGCCTACAACGGTGATGAACAGGCCTGTTATCTTTCCCTTTGTGTTTGCTCTATTCAAATTTGAACCATAGACATTTAAATATCAGTTTGCCAGCACACCAACCACCAGCTAGCTTCCCCTTTACTTAGATACCGATCCTAACCACTAGAAATTTGATCTTAAAGCAATGTGTCTTTAAATATTTTTCCTATCAAGTTATAACTTGCAAGTTTTACTTCCTTTTCATTTTGCAGAGCAATTTTGACCAAAAACTGAGGAGCCTAGAACCGTATTCATGAGAGTTAGGTTTGGGGCTGCTCTCTCTCTCTCTCTCTCTCTCTCTCCAGTAGTTGGCAGAGATGGTGTAACCTCCCAGCACCAGCACTCCCATATACCACAGGAAACGGAAAGCGGCTGTACACTCAGTACAGAGGGACAACTATCACTTACTCATCTATTCCATGCTCTTTAACAATTCACAACGAATAGCCAGGCCTGCTGCCGTCTCAGGCTACTGTTTAAAACCGTTAATTCTTCACAATGGAGTGGTGACAATCCCAAATCCAGGCATATCTGTAAACAACATGAATGTGTTCTTCTCTGTAGACTTCAGTGTCTTAATTTAAGACGGCAACCTGGGGCAGATGTCTCGCTGATAAAAGACAGGAAGCTTTAACAGGTCTGCAACTGCAGAGCAAGTGAGGATGAAACGCCCTGACACTCCATTCAAACCACATCAATGAAAACTAACATTCAACTTTTTAAGCCCATTTCCAATGAAAAGAAAACTGTCAGTTTCATACATCCGTCAAAACTGGTTCAACGAGTTAGCTATATAAAACAGACTCGTAAACTCTGAAAGCAGATTGCTTGAGTTTAAGATACTTGGTTGCATGCTATGTTTTGATTTTGTTTGCTTTAGTTTGACCAGCCATCAACCTCCCATTTATTTATTTTAAAAGGGAGGAATTGTGCTGCTTTGCAAAAAGGGTGTAGGAATGTATTACGCACAATTACTGTTCGATTACTAATATCATGTGAACATTTCACATGGCTAGTGTATACAGTATATAATTATATTACATTCAGCAGAAAACAGATATGAAATAATTTTGTAATTGACAACCTTTCTGTTTTTCGGTATACATTAATTTATATAGAATTATAATCATTTGATAGATTTTAAAATGTAATACTTTATCTTTTTTCACACACAAAACAGAACATGGATATTAAAATAGAAAACAGCTATTTTACAAACTGTTCTTTTGTAATGATAATTGTAGAATGAATAATCGACAACACACACACACAAACATTAGATAGTAAATAGATTTTTTTAATTGTATCGATTTATTACTGTTTTTACTATTTTGGTTCAAATAAATGCACCTTTTGTAAGCATAACACAAAAAAGACTTGAACAAATCTTTAATGATTCCAAACTTTTGACTGCTAGTGTATATTATTATTATTATTATCATTACATTCAAAGGGTTTAACTAAAAGGCTACATCTTCTACTGGGAATAAAGTATAACGTTACTTCAACTAACTTTTTGTAGAGATGTCGTTATTTATTTATTTGCATTGGGCTACATATTGAATAATAAGCCTGCAAAATATATATATATAATACATACAGTATGGCATTAAATAGGTTAAGCAACAGTAATTCATTAACACAGATTCTTCAGTTTTGAATGCCTCTGTTTAAGTGCGTCAAGAATCTAAACTATGCTGCTTTCAAATGCTTTCCTAATAACGTAACTCACACAAACATGCAGTATTTTCCGCTCCACGCTTCATCACGTGAAATCGATCTCCCAAAACCAAGCAACACAAACAGGATCTGATGGGATCCACCGAACAGCCTTGCAATCCAGTGCACTTACGATTCGGTTGAATACTTCTGGGCTCCTCCGATGAACCCATACTTGTCAGTGTGTCTCGAGCTGGTGAAGCCGTTGATCTCAGAGTCGGATCCGAAAGAGCTCTCCTCGTCAAACTGACTGCCCAGAGTCATCACACTTACAGTATCCTCAGACGACAGACGGCCGTTCTCCTGCTGAGCCATCATGATCCTCGAAGTTACTAACACACGCCCGATGAGAAGTTCACTTACAGGTCATCACCTGCACCCGTCAATAAACATCCCAAGGGAAAACGTGAAATTAATGAGATGATTGATCCCAAAACAGGCCAGCCAAAGCTACAAAGCACGACTTTAGTAAATCACTCCGGTTCGCGTTAACATTATTTCCCGAGTTTTGTAACGTCACGTAGCTTTGTGCGTCTTTTAAAGCTAAGCTACGTCTTCTAAACGGATTATTGCGCGTCTAAATCACCCGAGGTAAATGCTAAATTAGCTTAGCGCGCAACGTGTCACTATCCGACCCACAGTAAACAAGCAACGATCACTGAAAATGTACTTTACATGAGCAGAAACGTCGTCCGAAAAATGTGTAAACAACCGGACGAGCGACACTACGCCTGATTTCCTGAATCACATTTTTCCAGTCCACGGTTTGTCAGCAACGGCTTCAGAGGACTGTTTATTTCCATTCAGCACGCAGAGGTTTGAGGAGGAAACCCGATTATATTCCCAGTCAAGATGCACCAGCAGTGTTGTTTCCGTAATTTAAGTCGAGGTCCCATGGTTGAAAGGTAAATAATAAAGTAATTAACACACACCAGTCGAGCCGTGTTTTTAGTGTTAGGGTGGTGGAGGTGGTGGTGGTGATGACATTAGCGCTGTTTGACAGTTCTGCACATGCGCGTCTGTGTCACTTCCGGAATCCACAGGTTATTAGCATATGTTTTTCTAAGGAATGGATTTGGGCCGTTTCTCGAGGTTTAGTCTTTATGTGACATATGTCAGTCTTTCTGTGTTCACCTGTTTCAGAGCTGTATGATTTGCGAAAACCAGTCATTAGTCATTACATAATCTGTAAGCTGAATAAATAAGCTTTCCATTGATGTATGGTTTGTTAGGATAGGACAATATTTGGCTGAGATACAACTATTTGAAAATCTGGAATGTGAGGGTGCAAAAAAAATATAAATATTGAGAAAATCGCCTTAAAGTTGTCCAAATTTAAGTACTTAGCAATACATATGACTAGTTTTGATATATTTAACGTAGGAAATTGACAAAATATCTTCATGGAACATGATCTTTACTTAATATCCTAATGATTTTTGGCATAAAAGAGATAATTTTGATCCATATTGTTGGCTGTTGCTACAAATATACCCCAGTGACTTATGACTGGTTTTGTGGTCCAGGGTCACATTTTCTGTCTTGTTTGTTCCATAGATTCTTTTTTCAATCATTATTCATAAATGTGTTCAGCAGAAGAAAGAAACTCTTTATTTGACTTGATTTTAATGTTAATTCCTAATATGTAAACAGCCAAAAAGACAGCCAGTCTATGAATATGGTAGCACTCACTTTCATTGCATAAAATGGCTATTGTATATCAATAATGCCATGGTAGCAGTAAAAATAGAGGACATATATCTCATACTGGCAGTAATACACATTCTAGCTGACTGTTTTACAAATGCACTGAATAAAATGGCATAGAAATATTTGTTTAATATAAATTGCTAATACATTTCACAATTGATTACAAAGAAACAGCAAGTACCACAATTCATTAAACGTGAAAATCTGTATAAAATGTAGAAAGACTGAAAGTTTTTCCTCAATAAACTCATAATTTGCTGCTCATTAATAGTTAGTAAGGTATTGGGTCAGGTGTAAAGGGAGGTAGGAATATGACTCATGCAGCTAGGCATTAATATGTGCCTAATAAGTACTAACAAACAGCCAATATGCTACTATTACACATGCTAATAAGCAACTAGTAAGAATTTGTCCTTAAAATAAAGTGTTACCATAATCTTTGTTTTATTTACAACTTTGCAAAATCATTTTTTTACACTGTGGCCACTCTTTTGAACAATGACTCTTCAGTGACATTTAAAGGGGTAGTCCAAGCTTATGTATTTCTTTCTGAACACAAACGTTGATATTTTGAAGAACATTCACAGAAAGAAAAAAAACAGACAGTTCTCAAGAAATCTTTGTTAGTTTTCAACAGAAGAAAGTCATACTGATATCTCTTGACCATTTCTGAAAAGGTTGAGTTTATCATATTTAAAACACCATTTCCCTCTCACACATAATGCATTATTTCATCTACATTTGAAAGAATTAAACAAAGCATAGCAACTGTGTATAAAGTTTATTAGAGGTTTGAGAAAATGTGCCACTTGCAGTCCAAGAATTCAAGGGCCTCACAAAGTTCCAGTTACTAATTGCAGTTTAACAAACCATCTGTAGGGGGCAGCAATTACAGACAGAATTTACAAGTGAGCAAATATCCTATAATGTTCAGTTAGTTATGCTCGGTATAATATGTATGTATTCTGCTTATAATAATATAATGGAAATGTAATTTTATAAAACTGAAATCAATGAGCTAGCCTTCATATCATGCAATTTTTTTCTGTAATTTTTATTTTTTTCCATTTTTTCTGTGTTGTCTTGTAGTGCACTGCTCTTAACAGTACAATTACATGTGACAGCAAGCAATAGATTTGTATTACTCCTTGCCTTTATTATATCTAGTTTTAATAATGAAAGCTGTTGATATGCCTGAGGGCTGACATGAACAGAATTGCAGACTGAGGAAGTTCAAATGAAAGATTTGTCTTTATTCAAGACTCCTCCTTTTCATCACCATGCGTGATAATGTAGCAAAGTGATTTATAGTCAATATTCCCAGTCACATCTATTTTTTTTTTTAAATCTGTTTTATACACTTACTCATCCTTATTGACAACTCCTGAAGCATTTGGTTCAAACAGTTTAAAAGCAGCAAGAATGGTTTCTTCTGGGTCTGTGCCTGTTTGGAGATAGGAATATTGCACACATTATAATAAATCCTCCATTCAAGTCCCTTATAGACTTGTTTCTTATTCATCAAGGCCTTAAAATCTTGAATGTTTAGTTGTCATACCATTGAGCTTTTCTCAGAAGAGAGTGAGGAAGACAGTAAAGTTGATGGGCCCTTTTCCCTCTGTTAACATAGACTCCAGCTCTTCATCACTCACATTCAGCTTTCCTGCACAAACACAGTAGGCTACTCAAGGCTTATCTAAAAAGCTGTCTGCTTCTGATGTTTCAGATGTATAATGAAAGTATTCTGAAACTTTCCAATGCATTTTATATACCTAGTTGTGCATAAGTTTCCTTCAGATCAGCTTTGTTAATAATTCCATCCCGGTTCTGATCTATGCAGCCAAATGCCTGTAAAAAGCATAATATAGTTATAATATTTAAGCAATCCTATCAACTGCTGCTGGTGTCTATATGTGATTTTTTTTTATCAAATCAAGTACATTTTATTCGTAGTGCTTTGCACAATACACATTGTTTCAGAGCAGCTTTACAGAAAATCATGATGTTAATGTTTATAATTCCTTAAAGGGGTCATATGATGCGATTTAAATTTTTCCTTTCTCTTTGGAGTGTTACAAGCTCTTAGAAGATCTGTAAAGTTGCAAAGACTAAAGTCTCAAATCCAAAGAGATATTCTTTATAAAAGTTAAGAGTCAGCCACACCTACCTAAAATGGCTCGTTCTAATACGCCCCCACATACCTACGTTGCTCTGTGGGAAGATTTGCATAACGCCGCCCAAATGTTTGTTGTTTCCACTGCCATGTCGTAAAGATGCTGTGTGCTTTGTTGTGAAAGCGAAACTACTTTGTTTGGTCTTCCAAAAGAGGACGATATCTGCTTCGTCATGCCTGGAGCTACAACATGCCTATACTACAACTTTGCGCTGTTGATCGCCAGATCAGCTTTCACCGTGGACGAAGCGGAGTCCAGCCCAGAGTCGTCACATGTCCTTCCGGACGCTCCTTCGTCGAAATCGCCGGCCGTGCCGTTCTCAAGCCTGCGCCTCTGTTCACTCTAACCCTCCGGCCATTCCTCACACTAGAACCGGCCTCGGCTAACTGTAGGGCGCGCTCACTTCTAACCCTCAGGAAGTTCTCACGTAGCCCCCGGCCTTGCTCACTGAAGGCCGCGCCGCGTCGCACTCTAGCCTTCCGGCTGTTCCTCACGCTAGCTCCCGGCCTCTGCTCAATGTAGGCCGCCACCGCCGCTCACTCTAACCCTCCGGCCATTCCTCACACTAGAACCCGGCCTCGGCTCACTGTAGGCCGCCGCTCACTCTAACCCTCCGGCCATTCCTCACTCTAGGCCGCCGCCGCGTGTGACGCTGTTTCGTTGTGAAAGCGACACTACTTTGTTTGGCCTTCCAAAAATGGACACGACTAGAAAGCAGTGGTTAAGCTGTATTAACAACACTGTTCCAGAACACTTCAACCCAAATATTCAGAAGTGTGCAGCACATTTTATGGAGGACTGTTTCCTGGAAGCGTAGACTACAATGCCGGCTGTTCTGACTCAAAGACTGTAAGTACGTTTTTTATTTAAAGAGTGAAGAGTTTTTATATTTGTTATTTAAAGCGAGTTTTTTTGGGCAGTGTTAGAGTAGGGCTTGTAGTTTGTCATTTCTCCGATCACAAATGCAGACATGGTTTTCATTAATGTCTACGCAACGCGTAAAAAGACAGTATAAGTCATTATAATCATTAATTATTACTCACTGGATGCAACAAATGCCTCGTTTAAAATGGATTTTAATGTTTTTGTCTCGTCGCTCAGGCCTGACAGGGCATCATCACAATATGGCAAGGGGCGAAACATTTCCGTCACACGCTTTAGGTATTCGGCCAATCACAAGTACTGGATAGCTGGCCAATCAGAGCACAACTCGTTTTTTTAGAACGATGAGCTTTGTAAAAATCGATGCGTTTCAGAAAGGCGGGGCATAGAGGAGAAACAATAATGTACAGTATGTGGAAAATAATGTTTTTTTTAAACCTTAAACCGCATAAACACATTTCATTACACCAAATACACAAAATATGGTCTTTTTTAGCAGCATCATATGACCCCTTTAAGATTTTTTTTTTATTTTACATTTTTTTCCAAATTTGGTTTTTAGATAATATAAAGACTGACCTCTTTAAATTCCTGTATTTGTGATTGCTCAAACATGGAGAAGACATTGGAGGAGTCCCTTTGAGCAGTTTTACCCCTCTTAGCTGCAGCGTTCTTACTAGCCTGTAAGAAAGACAGAAAAAGAAAAGAAAAATAATAATTAAAAGCACACAGTAGAGTGTTTAATCCACAGCAATAAATGTACATATTTAGGCTTTTTAAAATTACTTTTTTTTAGATGAATGTCACAGTTTGAGAAAATATTTATGATTTCTAGATTATATTTATATTTATGCCTATATTATCCATCAGTATTAATAGAAGAATTACATATCATTCAAGAATTACATTATATATCCATTATACATTTCACATTAATTGTCATTATAAAAGTAGCTGTGTTCACTCACCATGTTGACGGTCTCTGTGTTTGTGCTCCTGGGTCAGTGGTGTTGCTAATGCAGTCTTTAAGTATGAGGACTCTTATCACTCATTTCTCTATAAAAGTCTGCAGTGCTTCTGTTAGTCCCCTACATGGGCACCCAGAGCCTCCTAAATACAGGAGCTCTGATAACTGCTCAAGTACTCAGATTCCAGTGGGGTGGAAAATTAGGTAAAATGACTGGATAGGAAGGGGAGAGTAAATGGGGAACTTTTTAAGAGATGAAAATACTGGATGGATGCAATGAAAATGAGAAAGTGAATGAGAAAGAGGGAAGCAAAGGCCTGAAGCAGTGGTAATATGAGAGTTTACGTGAGTCTGGGTGGCAGTACAAATGTTACATGTCAAAATTAGGGCAGCTCATGACCTGGAGAATTACAGAGCTTGCGTATCAACATAGTGTCCTTGAGTTACACGCACAGTCCTTGTGACTGTTATGTTTTGGGTTTGCCTGGATTGTGTTGAATCGGGCATGTGTGTGAAGAAAATAGACTGTGTGACAGCATTGTGCATGTGGAGTCATTTTTAAGAACTAAAACCCAACTTAAAAATCAATCACTCTTTTGAGTCAGTTCATTTTATGAATGGGTCAAACGGGTTAGATTCAAAATGCAGTTTGAATAATTTGGACAGCTCACTTGTGCACTGTATATAGCAGTTTCTTAGGGTCATTCACACAGAAAGTGTTTTGGCATTTTAATACATAAGACACATGACAGTGGAATAAAAATGAAATAAAAAGGAAGCACTATTAAGGACTGGCATTTTTGCCAAAAGCAATGTTAAAATTTAAAGTTAAAATGCCTTAATGATGAATTCTTTTTTTCTTTTTTTTTACAAACATGCATTTTTGCACTTCGCAAGATGTTAACTGATGGACTGGGGTCATTTGAATAACTTGTGGTGGATTATTTTGATGTTTTAATCAGCTGTTTGGACTCTCATTCTGACGGCACCCATTCACTGCAGATGATCCATTGGTAAGCAAAGTGATGTAATACTAAATTTCTCCAAATTTGTTTTCCGATGAAGAAACAACCTCATATACATCTTGAATGGCCTGAGGGTGAGTATATTTTGAGCAAATTTTCACTAGATCACTCAAGTATTTATCCATGCAAAATGCTAGCTGTTCCTCAATCAGCTGGGCATTTTCAAAAGCTATCTGATTCACTCTAATCTGTACTGGAGCAGATTTAGGGGTGGGTTTAGGGATGGACCTTCAGGATTTGAGCAAGTTAGCTAAATCTAATAAAACACTCGGATTGTTCTGCATGTACACTTAGTCGTCTAATTATTCTTCCTCATCAGATAAAACACATGTATCCTATACAGTAGTCTTGTTTGTTTAACTGCATGCCTGACATATAGTATGCATATGACTTTATCATATTATTTCTCTGTTCTCCACTTTTACTGGTTTATTTTGTGTGTGTGTGTGTGTGTTTTGCAATTTGTTTTATTAGTAACTGTAATTAAATGCACTGATTTTAAAGGTTATTAAAGTGTTTGAATAAAACTTCCAGAAGTGTATTAGGTATGTCTTGATTAACAAAGGTCCAACAACATTTGTGCAAGTGGCATAAGTGAGCACTTGACACATGGCACATGTCTGATTATACATTGATTTGTAGTTGACAGCTATGTGGTTAAAAATGAGCTGAGATTCATGCAGAGTTCAGCCTTAAAACACCTGCCTGGATGTTTCTACAGATCCTGAAGACCCACATTGGCTGCTTCAGTTGTGTTTAATTAGGCTGGAGATAAATTCGACTGGAAAGTGCCTTTAAGAGTGAGACTGTACACCCCTGTCAAGGTGCTTCCATTGACAAATATTAAATATAGAAACTGTAAGGGATACTGATGTTGATATAAATTAAATAAAAAGACTTCAATGCTGCTAAATCCATAGTTCTAATTTTGTTATTGAGCAAACTAAAAAAAAGTCAATTATATTGTTAACATTCCTGTATCTGACCATAAACAGCTGAATTGATTTTCTTTTAATAATCATTCTTTCTTTTTCTCATTTCAGAGAACTGAGAGGAAAAGAGGGAGAAGTCTGATGTAAGCCAGATTTTTACAGCTTGAACCACGTTGCGTGACCTCAGACTCTTGAAACAAATTATGTTTTGTCCCACTTTTACTTTTCTAAGAAAGTTCCTTTTATCATTGATTGTGTTAAACTGTTCTTAAATACTAAAAATGACTCAAGTGGAAAGTGGTTTTCACTTTGTAATGGTCAGGAATATGTTGACGTAGTACCGAAATGAATTTGAATTGTTAATGCTGTTTTAACTAACTCTTTTATTTTTAAGTGTTTCAACAAAACTGATTTAGAATCGGCATTGCAGTGTTGATTCAGCTTTTTTTTTAAATGTCAACATTTTCAATATTACCTGACGTCGCAAACACGATGTTGAATTAACAGCACATTTTAACATTGCTTCAACAATATTATTGATTATTTATGTTTTATGATTATTAATTTCAGCATTGAATCAACAGCAGTGATGTAGAATCAACATCACAGTATAATATTGATTTAGTGACATTAACATTGATTTGTGCTGCTATTGTTGAAATTTCAATGTTTGATTCAACACCAGTGTACCAACATAATTTTGTAATGTTGATTCAGTGAGATTACCATTGATTATATTGTTGAAATTTTTATTGTTTCAACATCAGGGTGCAAAAGTGATATTGAACCAATATCACTTTGTAACATTAATTCAATGCAATTAGCACTGACACATCAGCACTGATGTGCTTTCCAGTGTTTCAATAGTTGCTTGCTATCTGGGTAAAGTATTTGCCAACAACCATTTTTTAAAGAGCTTAAAAAAAACTTGTTTGGTAATAATTCAGTTCAGTCAGAGTACAGGCACTGTCATTGTAATTTACACACTTAATGCAATTTTACATTAATGCTATGATACATAAATGTACTATAAGCAGTGCTTGTCATAGGGTGCAAACTTGGCCCTCAGTTAAGCTTTAAATATGACATCTCATCTTTTGTTTTTATTATCATTGGCCGATATAGTATTGCACCACAAGAATGTCTCTGTAATTCCATATTACAATATGAACCGTCCTACTGTCTATGAAGGATAGAGTTAAACGAACACATAGACTGTCACTCATTTTCACCAAACAAGACTCATACTCCTCCAATGTTTTCCTAAGTAATTTTGCCTCATTTAACAATTTCCCTTTGGGCGCTTAACCAAGGGCAAGCAAAGTATTTTCCATATCAGTAGTGTGTGGTCTTCACAGATATCCAAGGTGACGAGTTTGCCACAACAACAAGAAGCAGCCTGCGGTCTGGATTGGCGTAGAAGTATACAGGTGTGGGTATTTTTCTACAAAAATAGGAGGAAACAGTCCTTTTGTTGCCTTAGTTACAGGGAGTCAGGGAGGGAGAAAATCATGAATGAAACCTCTTTTCCTCAACAGAGTATTAATGTTTCAGAAAACCCTGTTTTTTAAGTTAAAAGTAAAAAGTTTACTCATTATTGTATCATTAGGTCAGACAGCTGTAGTGGTGCAGGGTACGCTGGTCAAGCATCATTTGTTGGAACATCTCTCATGCCAGACAAGGACTTGGTAACTTGGAATGAAAACTACTAAATTTAGGCTACAAAAATATTTGGATTTTGGTTTTGGGACACATCTTGGATGACTGAAAATGGACCACACAGAGGACCATCCGGTGTGACGCTACTGAATATCACAATCTGACCCTGACAAGTGGATAAGTTGCAGGACGATTTAATAGAATATATATATATATAATATATATTATATATATATTCTACATTTATTGAGCCTTGCATTGAGTTTTGTTTGGTCAGGACGGAATGGAGTAAAAACCTGCACCTTATGCAGTTTTTCTTTAAAATGATGCACCCATGAAGAAGACACACCATGGACCTTCATACCATGGATAAGGTCAAATATATTTGATTCTCTCTTTTTTTGCATGGTCAGCATGTGTTTATGAAGCTTTACCTATAATTTACTTTCTTTAAAAGTATCATATCGTACCAGTAGGTGTAGACCATTTTTACTATGTAGCCCACATTGTCAAAAGCACATTCTTAAATCAGATATCTTTTTATTATCTATACTTAATTGCACCTGGTTTCTGTCCAAGGCATTGCCAGGAATGTAGTGTTTATTAAAGCATGCTGCAATGTCCTGCAAATATCTCTTGAGCTTGCATTGGTCCTCCCCCTCACGCCACAGTAGATGTCTTTGTTGCGAGTTTGCTCTTATGACAGTCTTATATGGCTCATGACCTTGGACGAACTCCGTGTGTGTGATTTGTGTCACTCTTGCTTCATCTTTAATTCAGAGATGGCATTATTGCAAATTATGTGTTGGCCTGCCAACTCCATTGGCCTGCATTTTTATGATATAAAAGTGCATTGAATGTGTACCAATAAACAGTTCTTATGATTATAAAAGCTGATAATAAGCGATGAAATCTAGCTAGAGTTGTCACGGCCTCTCGTAACATGATTAAAATTGAACATACTTTTTTTTCTGGAATAAGCCTAGACAAAATACAGAAGCCACAGCGGTAAAAATATTATGATACTGATAGCTGTCTGTCTTGATTATGTTAGACTGAGGACGGGTCTTCTTAGAATAACGCAGGCTAGTGCAATGTGTGTTTAATAACAAAAAATAATTTGCGTTCCAATCAGTTGCATATCATGTGTTTAAGTGTAGTGTTATGATACAAATTCATATGATTTGTATGATAAAGATTCTAGTGTAGGGAAGTTCTACAGTGTTGGATCAGTTCTTTAGTTGAACTATTTAAAGCAAGAATAAATGATAAATGTCTCCAAAAATAACATTCTGTTTGCACTGATAAGCACCTTTCGCAATGTTAGTATATTGTGACCGTAACTCGGCGTGGGATGGTTCAATGGTTGTCTGACCATCCAGAGTACACATGATTCAGTCTGATACATACACATAAAAAGGCATTGTTTAAATATGTAGCACACATTTATATATTATAAAATCTGTGTGTGTGTGTGTGTGTGTGTGGTGTGTGTGTGTGTGTATGTTAATGAGTGCAAATTACATGATCAATATGGTCGTTAGGTACGTAATTTGTAGCGTTACACATTTTTAGTAATATAATCGAACTACTTTCTGATCAAAGTTGATTATCACATTGATTTGAATAGGATAATCTTGTCCCATATAAAGGGGCTATTTCAATGAACATATTAGGTCAGATAGGTTTGGCTGAAAAAAGTTTGGTAATCCCTGCATTATATGTAAGTACCATATATGACATGGGCTGCATTTTGTAAGCCTAAGTAGATCATAGAACCATTGCAACCAATCTATGATCAACTTAGCTCCCAATGCTTTTTAGAAATGAATGCAGCCAATGCAGCCATGAATTTCAAAGACATAGTAATACATTGTTGAGAAAACATTTCTTGTAAGTAAAATGATTTCTGTATAGACTATCAAATTTCTGTTTAATTATGATAGGGATTGGTCTGTGTTTGCAATTCCATAAATGTACTTAAACATATATGTGACATGCTTTTTTAGGAATGAAAATTTAAAAGATTAAATAGAAGTATTAGAAAGAATAAATTATGAACAATTTACTTCTAAAGTGTGAATAATACACAATCCTGCAAATAATAAAAAGTAACTGCAATCTGATTATGAGTACTATAAAACAATCTACTTACAAGTACTACACACATAGGATTACCCCCCCATACATATATTGAAAATGGTCATAAGGAAATTAAATATAAATTTGTTACCTGATAATAATTGCGTAACTAACCCAAAAATGATAACATTTCTCTATTGGGCAACATATGAGCCAAAACCATGTGGATATTTGGTCACACTTTAGTTTGGGGACTAATTCTCACTATAATACAACTTTTGCTTCAATAAACTTATTGATAGTTAATAATGTAGCTATTAAGTTTAGGTACGGGGTCGGATTAAGGGATCTAAAATGTGCTAATGTGCTTTACAAGTACTGATAAACAGCCAAAAGGCTAGTAATATGAATGCTAATAAGCAACTAGTTAATAGTCAGAATAGTTAATAGTCAGAATTGGTCCCCAAATTAAAGAGCAACCAGAAATTTGAACCATGTAGTGTACAAAATCAACACGCAACAGCCTTCATGTTATCGCCATTTAGACATAAGTCAACAGGCAGCAGAGTTCAATTTTTACCACGCAATTCTATAAAACTTAACATTGATCTTAAAGCTTCAAGTCTTCGCATATACAATTGTAATATCTGTATCTTTCTCTGAAATTCCAGACAAGTTCAAGATAACGTGCCATTTGACAAATGCAAATTCTTTTTTTTTCTTTTTATGCTTCGAAGCAATTAGGACAGTTGTGTAATCACATATCTGACTTTTAACAGACCTTTTGTTTTTTTACCCTGTCGACCACTAGGTAACTCTTCGAGTGCAATAAACTTTTAATGTTGGACTTTCCAAATTACATCATGCAGACATATTTTCTGGAAAAAACTGTTTGCCCCTTTGCAAACCAAGTCCATCTAACATTTAGCAAGGGTTTTAAGTTCAGTCGCTATTTTTAAATGTAACCTAAATCCCACTTTTAAAAATTTAATTATCTAAGTACATACCAAATATAGATATACAATATGAGACACATAGTAATGTAATATACTCAAAATTTCGTGGCAAGGATTAAACATATGAGGAATCATCATGGCAATTGTGCATCTGGTTATAATTTGGTTAAAATTGTTATTTTTAGCATTGTACGAATGCATTGCACTGCATCAGGAATGATGCTTGTGGTTTAAAATATACTCAATATCAAGTAAAAATCTACCAGTAAAAATATAATAGTACTATAATATGTTCATTGTTGTTTCATATATATTTATTTATATTATGGAGATTGCATTGTGTCAATCTCATTTTGAATTTCCCATGGAGGCAAAGGTCAGGTCATGTTCGCTGTGAAGCGCGTGATCATGCCGAGTGGCCTTGACAGCTAGGTTTCCAAGGTGATGGGTAAGATTAAATGTGCATATGTGTGTGTGTTTGATCAAAATGTGTGTGTACCATGTGTGTGTGTACACAGAGGGCAATGATCTTTCTGACCACACCTCCCTACCTCCTTCACTGGAACATAAAAACAGCTGAGCATCTCCATGCTCCTCACACACATTCAAACTTTAGCAAATAAACGCTCATCATACAATTATTTGAAAAGACTGAAATGCCGTGCCTCACTTCAGCTCGTAGGCAGAGGATGCCGAGTGACTTTGAGTCAGTACTGGAGAGAATTCTCATGGTAAGAGACAAAGCAATGAAACTGTATCTAGACTGACATAAATCATAATACATGCTTTTTGTCTATTTTGTGATTCATTGGCACTACTGTGAGTGTTACAAACACATTTGAGATAATGCTAATATCAAATTAAGATGGTTTAAAACTATCCACTTATTTGAATCTCTGTTTCTGGCATATTCTACAGGTGGACCAAATTCTGTCTGAATTTTTGCTTAGTAAAGAAGATCTAGAGGAAGTGATGAGGAGAATAAGGAGAGAGATGGAGAGAGGACTGCGAGTGGAGACACATGATGAAGCCAGTGTCAAAATGCTGCCCACTTATGTCCGCTCCACACCTGAAGGATCTGGTAAGACTTCTGCTTGGATCCTCATGTTGGAAAACTACATATTGATATAAATTGTAATTAGAGATAACAAAAGCACTGTATTTCAGATTTTTTTTGGTTGGTTGAGTATAATTTATATGCTGCATTTTCTAAATTATTGTTTAAAAATATATTAATTCAATTTTAAAAAAAGTTTTGTTTAGGACTTTTATGTTGTTATTTTGTTGCATCAGACATCTGATGCTCTTAGGAAGCATATATTCATGGTAAAGTAATTTTGTTACTTTTGTTAATTCTGTCATCATTTACTCACCCTAATGTTGTTCCAAAACTGTATAACTGACTTTCTTTTGTAAAACATAAATTTTTTGAATAATGTTTGAACTATTTTGTCCTTACAGTGAAAGTCAGTGAACAATATTTGACCCCATTGACCTTCATTGTAAGGACAGAAAGTAGGCAAGAAGAACAAAATGTTGTACTGGTTTGGAATAACTTGGACTGGTGGATTGTTCCTTTAAGTGACGTAAAGTAAAATCTGACCCACCGGACCGCAAAACAGCCCCAAGGTCAATTTGATGAATTGAGATTTATACATAAATATAATTAAAATATAGAATAAATAATCTTCCATTGTTGTATGGTTTGTTAGGATAGGACCATATGTGGATACACACTATTTGAAAATCTGGAATCTGAGGGTGCCAACAAATCTAAATATTGAGAAAATCGCCTTTTAAGTTGTTAAAATTAAGATTTAGCAATGCATATTACTAATCAAAAATTAAGTTTTGATATATATTTACGGTAGGACATTTACAAAAATCTTCATGGAACATGATCTTTACTTAATATCCTAATGATTTTTGGCATAAAATTAAAATCTATAATTTTGCCCCATACAATGTATTGTTGGCTGTTGCTACAAATATAATATACCCGTGCGACTTATTACTGTTTTTTTTTTGTGGTCCAGGGTCACATATATTGTAGTGTGCTATGAGTTTAATCAATATTAGCTTCTTATTAGGTAAGTTTAAGTAAATAACAGATGAGTACATTGACAAAAAGCCCTAATGGGCTTTCTTTCCTGGAATCAGGTGTTGATTCCTATGACTCATGATGTTGCTGATGCTTATTCATGTGACTCATCTCAGAGGTTGGTGATTTCCTTGCACTGGATCTTGGAGGGACAAACTTTCGAGTGATGCTGGTGAAAGTAGGTGAGGATGAAGAGCGAGGCTGGAAGGTGGAGACGAAGCATCACATGTACTCCATCCCTGAAGACGCCATGACCGGCACAGCTGAAATGGTGAGATATCAAAAGGTCAAACACTCATAAACATATTCTGACATTTTAGACTCATTGTACCCCCTTTTCTTTACATATAGTTGTTTGACTACATTGCCAGCTGCATATCTGACTTCCTGGACAAACATAATCTGAAACATAAGAAGCTTCCACTGGGATTCACCTTCTCTTTTCCAGTACGTCATGAGGATTTGGACAAGGTCAGTGTCTGTATGCATATAAACATGAGCCTCTTAAGGGGATAGTTCCCCTTCAGTTGCTGGTCCCCACTGACTTGCATAGTGTTAAGTCAATGGGGACCAGCAACTGAAGGGGAACTATCCCTTTAAGGTTTAATCACATTGATGTTATGGCAGATGTGTGCCATATTTTTAAACTCATTTCATTATAAAGTGAAGTTGACATGCATTTTAATGGATGTGAACTTTTTAATGTTTTAGGTTAACAGCCATACTATTTTAATATTAACAGGGCATTCTGCTTAACTGGACTAAAGGCTTCAAGGCCTCTGGCGCTGAGGGCAATAATGTTGTTGGTCTACTGAGAGATGCCATTAAAAGAAGAGGGGTTAGTATGCATGACTTACCGGTCATACTAAAAATTTCCAGCAGAAATTCTGTTCTTGGATCTTGCCTAACTGGTAATGGAAAGGTTATGAAGGAGAACAGAAAGCTGCTTTCACACCAGTAGTACATTAGACACAATAAAAGCTTATAATACAAGGTTTAAACCACTGTCCTATAAAAGTGAATGAATAATTCTTTGTTCAGGACTTTGAAATGGATGTGGTTGCCATGGTGAACGACACAGTAGCCACCATGATCTCCTGCTACTATGAAGACCGCAGCTGTGAAGTCGGTATGATAGTAGGTAAGAGGGACCGCACACACTAAGTAAATATAAATATATATAAAAGTAAGACCCATGTAAATATAATTAGAGCTCGGACATAAACTTTATAACAGGAAGATGGAATATTTTAACAACCATTCAGGAAAAAACAACATGGCAATAAAGCAATAGGCCTGAAGCTTTTAGTTTAAAGGGGTCATATGATGCTTTTTTAAAGATCATTATTTTGTGTATTTGGTGTAACAGAATATGTTGACATACTTTAATGTTCAAAAATTATTATTATGTTCAAAAGACTTTTTCAAATTACTGTACATATTGAGGCCTTATCCCCCCTCTCTCAAACGCTTCGTTTTTACAAGCCCCCTACTTCGACAAGTGCATATGCTGTGATTGGTCAGCTTTATCCAGTGCATTGTGATTGGCCGAAGACACCACAAGCACGCATCGGAAATGTAGTGCCCCTTACTATAATCGTGAGCTTCATCTTTCAAAACAAATGTAAAGACAGTTAATAATTTCATTAGTTTTACCATCAGTTCAAGCACGAAAGGGGAACAGACACAGTAATGATGCAGTACACAAGCTGTGGTTAAGACAGCTGACTCTACTGTGATGTGAGTGGACTCTGTCACTCCTCTCTCTCTCCTCCTCCTATCTCTCACACACACACCGCGTATGTTGGCGCACACACACACACACGTGCGCAAAACTCATTTGAACAGTCAATAGCAAATACTTAAACTAGTAACAAAAACATACTTACAGTAGCTGATTCAGAAGCACCAGAATGTCATAGCAAAGTCAGAATTACCTCCTCTCCTAGGTTCACGAAACGTGCTCCATAAAAGGCATTGCCTGTTATGTTTAAGGGACTTAAAAGAGTCCTAAATGCATCTACTTGTGGAAGGCCAAATAAAGTGCTTTTGCGTTGAAACACAGCGTCTCCCTGACATGCCTGCTTCAACACTAACTGCGGTTACTAAAACCACACCTTCTTTCTTTGCATGAACATTTAGGTGGCATTATGTTAATTGAAAAAATATTCCCACATAGTGACTTAGATATGTGGGGGTGTGTTAGAACGAGTTGTTTTAGGGGGGCGTGGCAGAGTCTCTTTGGTTTTGAGACTTTAGTCTTTGCAACTTCAGGAATCTTATCAATGCACAATCAGCTTGTAACACTCCAAAAAGAAAGGAAAACTTGAAATAGCATCATATGACCCCTTTTTTTTTTTTCTCTCTCTCTCTCTTTTTCTCTTTCATTTTTTCATGGTTTCTCAGGGACCGGCTGTAATGCGTGTTATATGGAGGAGATGCGTAAGGTGGAGCTGGTGGAGGGAGAGGAGGGGAAGATGTGTGTGAACACAGAGTGGGGAGCGTTTGGGGACAATGGTGAACTGGAGGACTTCCGGCTGGAGTACGACCGTGTTATTGATGAGACTTCACTAAACCCTGGACGTCAGCTGTAAGTGAGCTTTAAAAAATTCACAAAAATTCCAAAAAAAGAAAAGGTGGTCCCAGAAGGTATGATACCAGTTTGATAATGACAGGATCAAATGCATATTTAAAATTTGGGGGGGGGGGGGGGGGGAGGGTTGCAATGTCAAATTAAAGAAAGGTCATGAGGTAATTCAATTAATAAAATTTAATAAGTCAATTTAAATATGACTTATTGCTTATAGTGGATCACACGATGCACTTCAGAACCTGATATGATATACGTCATAACAACATTTACTACATTATCAAAATAGAAAAATATACACAAATATACAAAATATGCACATTTTTAGTGATCTCAGACTTTTGAACTCTGCTTAGTATCTTCAGTCAACTACAAAATATTTTGGACACATAATAGCAGCACAGCAAATGAGAACATTTCATAATTTAAACATACATTAAAGTAGTATTCCCAAATTTGTATGGAGTTATGCATCTTTTGTTTGATATTTTAGGATATTTGGATTTAAAACTATCACATGAGCATTATTTCAGTATCTCATCTATGAAACAAGCATTTGACGCATATATTTTGTACTGTGATCAGTGCACGTAATTGCATTGAATGTGCACTCATAGTGTACTTCAAATCTCAAAAGTCCATTAGAAAAAATGTATATACAGTGGGTACGGAAAGTATTCAGACCCCCTTCAATTTTTCCCTCTTTGTTAAATTGCAGCCATTTGCTAAAATAATTTAAAAAAAATTTTTCCCTCATTAATGTACACACAGCACACCAAATTGACAGAAAAACACAGAATTGTTGACATTTTTGCAGATTTATTAAAAAAGAAAAAAAACTGAAATATCACATGGTCATAAGTATTCAGACACTTTGCTCAGTATTTAGTAGAAGCACCCTTTTGATCTAATACAGCCATGAGTTTTTTTGGGAAAGATGCAACAAGTTTTTCACACCTGGATTTGGGGATCCTCTGCAATTCCTCCTTGCAGATCCTCTCCAGTACTGTCAGGTTGGATGGTAAACGTTGGTGGACAGCCATTTTTAGGTCTCTCAGAGATGCTCAATTGGGTTTAAGTCAAGGCTCTGGCTGGGCCATTCAAGAACAGACACAGAGATGTTGTGAAGCCACTCCTTCGTTATTTTAGCTGTGTCTGAGGTCCTGAGCACTCTGGAGTAGGTTTTCGTCCAGGATATCCCTGTGTTTGGCCGCATTCATCTTTCCCTCGATTGAAACCATTCGTCCTGTCCCTGCAGCTGAAAACACCCCCACAGCATGATGCTGCAACCACCATGCTTCACTGTTGGGACTGTATTGGACACGTGATGAGCAGTGCCTGGTTTTCTCACACACATACCGCTTAGAATAAGGCCAAACAAAAAGTCGATCTGGTCTCATCAGACCAGAGAATCTTATTTCTCACCATTCTGGAGTCTTCACATGTGTCTTGCACTGAGGAGAGGATTCCGTTGGGCCACTCTGCCATAAAGCCCCGACTGGTGGAGGGCCGCAGTGATGGTTGACTTTCCACAACTTTCTCCCATCTCCCGACTACATCTCTAGAGCTCAGCCACAGTGATATTCGGGTTCTTCTTTACCTCTCTCACCAAAACCCGATAGCTCAGTTTGGCCGGATGGACAGCTCTAGGAAGGGTTCTGGTCATCAAAAACGTCTTCCATTTAAGGATTATAGATGCCACTGTGCTCTTAGGAACCTTAAGTGCAGCAGAAATTCTTTTTTAATAAATCTGCAAAAATGTCAACAATTCTGTGTTTTTCTGTCAATATGGGGCGCTGTGTGTACATTAATTAGGAAAAAAAATTAACCTTAAATGATTTTAGCAAATGGCTGCAATATAACAAAGAGTGAAAAATTTAAGGGGGTCTGAATACTTTCCGTACCCACTGTATACTTTCAGATAATGTATTAATGTAATATAGGCCAATTAAGTGTACTTTAAGGGTTTCTTTCATGACTGTTTCTTAACACACTTAAGTACCCTTTTAGTGCATTTTGTAATAATATCAAATTAAAAGTTTTACTGTAAAGTACATTTTAAGTCATCATAAAAATATGGTGCTATGCATCTGTCTTTGATATTTTAGGATATTTGTACGCAATTTTCATCTAAAACATTTACAGGAGCATTATTTAAACTCCTCATCTATGAAAGAAGTATAAGAAATCAGTCTATGTTATGATGTCACATATATCCTATCAAACAACTCTTTAATAAAATGTGAAGATGCATGCACAATTTCTTCAAATATCACATCTGTAACTAGATTAGACACTTTAGGAGCAGCGGTGTGATCAATGTCTGAATCTGAACCGCAGATGTCCTTACATACTTGCTTCTAGTTTAAGGGCTTAGTTAGACGGCAACCTGGAGCTCTTATGTGGTCTCCAGGTGACGAGGGTTGTTTTTCTGTACATGTGGAGATACTGACGGTAGCCACGTCAGTGCTGGAATACACACGGCTGGATTAATGGCCAGGGAAAGAGATCATTAGTGAAGCTGCTCGCTTAATGGGTATTTACAATGTATGCTAGAAGATACTCAATGGGCTGCTCCTCTGTCTACGTCGCTTTAGGCCATTTGCATTTCATGATTATCCTCAGGCTTTTACTTGCATTCAAATCTTTCCTTTTGCTGCTGAAATTGATGACTCAGTGTCAGTTTTAACTTTGAAAGATCTAATATCTATATTTTCTGTTCTCATGACTCTAGGTATGAGAAGCTGATTGGTGGGAAGTATATGGGAGAGCTTGTGCGTCTTGTGCTGCTAAAACTAGTGAATGAAAATCTGCTGTTTAACGGCGAAGCCTCAGACCTGCTGAAAACACGTGGAGCTTTTGAAACTCGCTTCGTCTCCCAGATTGAGAGGTATGACTGATGATTTTAAAAAGAGAACTGTAGATTGTATTGTTTGTTTAAACATTCTTAAATCAAGATACATTTGTTTGAGAAGCAAAGTGACATAACATATTAAGTTTTGCTGTCTGAATATCGTAATTAAGTGTTTATACTGAAAACGCGAAAATATCTGCCAATGGTGTTCTTGTTTTCAGCATGAACTCACTTAATTTTGATCACTGTTTTCAGAAAACAAGGCTTTACGATCAGCAGCTTCAAAAACCCTTGTGAAAAAGAAGTGCACTTAATTGCATTGAATGTGCACTTAAGTGTAGTGCACTTCAAAACTACATAAACTGTACTTACAGATAATATATCAGTGAAATGAAAGGTCACTTCATTGCACTTAAGAGTGCATTTAACACGCTTAAGTGTTTAACTTTAAAGTACATTCTAAATCATTGATTTAATAATCTTTTATTGTGCTTTAAAGAAGTACACTTATTTAATATAAATTTTAACTAGTGCTGTCAAATGATTAATCGCGATTAATCGCATCCAAAATAAAAGTTTTTGTTTGCATAATATATGTGTGTGTTCTGTGTATATTTATTATATAAATACAAACACATGCATGTATATATTCATGTTATGTTTATATGTTAAATATATTTATATATAATATAAATATATTTAATATATAAACATACATTTTTTTTTTATATTATACATGCATGTGTGTGTATTTATATACACACATAATAAATATACACAGCACACATACATATATTATGTAAACAAAAACTTTTATTTTGGATGCGATTAATTAACGATTAATCGTTTGACAGCCCTAATTTAAACAATAATACATGTCCATTTAATTTCAAATAAGTATCTGAAAATCAATTCACACAAGTATGCTCATCTAAAGTATATTATATCTGAAATAAGTAGTAAATCTATGCTAAAGTATACTTCTTTTTCACAAGGATGATGAAAAGATGATAATACTATCTCAGCAAGGTTAAGAGAATCAGAATTTATATAAAAACATATGCTTGTACTTAGGCTACACATTTTATTTGATTAATTTCAGTGACACGGGGGACAGAAAGCAGATCTACAACATCCTAAGCTCACTGGGAATCTTACCGTCTGAGCTGGACTGTGACATTGTGCGTCTGGTCTGTGAGAGCGTGTCTACGCGAGCCGCTCACATGTGCGGGGCCGGCCTTGCTGGAGTCATCAACCTAATGAGGGAACGCCGCTGTCAAGAGCAACTGAAGATCACTGTGGGAGTCGATGGCTCTGTCTACAAACTACACCCTCAGTGAGTACAAGAAGAGTGAGAGGGATTATGGGAAGGCAAACAAAGAGAAATTAGGGGGGAAATTAAGAGGAAACAGAGATGAGTAAAGCATATAACACTATGTGATATCAAATTTTCCAAATTCTCCCATTCAGTTTCAAGGAGCGGTTCCATAAGCTTGTGTGGGAAATGACTCCTCACTGCGAAATTACCTTCATCCAATCAGAAGAGGGGAGCGGTCGGGGTGCGGCTCTCATTTCCGCTGTGGCGTGCAAGATGGCCGCCTGCATGCTGACACCGTGATAAACCACGATTCGGCCTCGTCAGGTGGATCTCATGAATCACAGCTGACCCGCAATGTTAGAGCGGCCTCTCAAAGCCTCTCCATATGGTGAAAGTGCTATTCTCCTTTTCAGCACTGCATTGCGTATGTAAAGTGGCCGGCTATGGGGTTGTTTGGCAACATCTATTAACCACATGCATGCAGCCCATTGAAATGTTTAACATATGTATTATTTTATGCCATAAAGTCAGATGTTTGCAGTTAAATATGCTTTTAGACACAACATACATCTTTTTCTTGTTAGCTATTGGCCTGAGCACATTCAGGTGGTGTTACATATACTTGCACCTTCATAGCTCTTTGGAGGTTAGGAGAGAAACGGAGGGAACTACGCAGATGTGTTTGTACATATATGAACTGGTCAGGTTCAGCAAGGTAATAGTGCACTGTTTATGGCTTGTTTTATTTATTGACTTTTAAACTATGTTTATATTCAGTGGTAATCAGAAGTGTTCAATTATTTAATGCAGGACTTGAATATACTTTGTACATGTGATTGATTGTTGTAAATAAAGCTGCTGTACTACTGAGTGCTTGAATTGTTGTTTTTAGAGGTCTGTTATGATTTCCTTCAAATTTAAATTAACATTATACTCAAACATGAAGATAAATAGTGAAAAAGAAAGTATAAAGACATTTATCACAATAGATTCAATTATCCATCCTGGTCCAGCCTTTTGTATGGTATAGCAAGGCTAAAGATGAAATACAATAAACACAATAAAATATTAAAATGATCAAATAACATTTAACAATTATAAGAAGGAGCCTTAGATTTGAAATACAATAAAATGTACTTCTGCATCTTATGCCATGAGATTGGCATGACATTTAAGGGATTCTCAAGACCTTATGAGGGATTTATTCAAGACCTCGTGCAGGATGGATCATCATGACAAAAGTGTTGTGGACTAGTTAATTAAATTACAATAGTCACAACTTCTGCTGGATTTTGATAAAACCGGTGTCAAACAAAGTGTCATAAAACTCTATTACATACAGTGTTGGGCAGTGACTAGTTACTAGTAACATATATCCTACACTCTAAAAAATGCTGGGTTAAATACAACCCAGTGCTGGGTAAAATAGGGACAAACTCAGCAATTAGGCTGTTTTGACCCAGCGGTTGGGTTCAAAACAACCCAACCGCTGGGTCAAAACAACCCAATAGCTGGGTTTGTCCCTTTTTAACCCAACATTTTTTTTAGAGTGTACATATATGTTTATGATTAAAATCTTGCATCCTGTTTTGGAGCAGAACTTTATTACAGCGTTCAGGTGGATGACATAAGAAGTGATGTGATACTGCCACCTGATGCTTCTTACATGCAAATATTTGTATCCTGATGCAAGGGTCAAAAATGAGCCAAAATATAAACTATGAACTGTTTATTTTTTGTTTAAATACAAACCTCACAAAATTGTATATAACAAGAAAAAACATATTTGCTTAAACACTTAATTAGTCTGACGCCTTGTCTTATATATTTTTTTGCTTCTTAAAATATTTTTACTTTTTTTAATTGTATTTTTCCCCCCTGGAAAACCAGACAAAAATATTGATAAATTATTTTTTCAGTGAAATAATGAGGTATGCAAACTTCTGGACATACTTAAATCATCTTCATGCACTGTACTAGAAAGTGGGCTTGTTTTTTTGTGGTCACAGCAGGCTGTTGTTCATAACGGATTTGGCTCTAAACAAACAAAGGTTAAAGATGATCTTCATAAGATAAAGGTTTACATTTTGAAAGGCTTAACTCCTTTTTCCACTTTTATGATGCATTGGTTTACCTCTGAACAACTGGGAAAAAAGCTTCCATGTTTACATGCTTGTTGCCCAAGACATAAGTAGAGGCTGACTATTCTCCATTTAGCAATGCTAATTGCAATCTTCAGCAGGGAGAACTAGTAATTTGGCCTTACATAATATTGCTGTATGTGTATAGGCTATACGTCACCGAGAGCGAAAGCCTTTGGTCAAGGGCCGTTTCTCACTCTTCCATTTCTGCTTTTCTCTGATGTCAGACCATCAAAAGCAGAACTGTGATTTTGAAGTAAATTGATGTAATGGGTCACTTGCAACAATTAACAACTCTCTTTGCATGATGGTGTAGACAGTGTGTCATAACCATTTGCTTGATGTCTCTCTTAATCATTTTTTGTATCAAATTTCAGAATAAAAAAAAAAGTTACACAGAAGTCTTTAACAGGACATCCATAATCATACTGCAGGGGGTTAATTATTATTATAATCATTATTATATTTAAATGTATCAATATTTTGTAAATAACAGAAGTATCTAATGTTAATATTAATATCATATTAATAAGTTATGTTATTAAAGAGCAAGTTTTAAATGCAGTAATCAATTTTACACAAAATGCACCAGAGGATTCCTGCAACAAGATGGTAGTGTAACACAGTGAAATGTAAAGTTTCAAACGTAGCACATTGTATTTGATGTGCTAAAGGGATATTCCACACAAAAATGATTTACTCACCCTCATGTCAGTGTTGTTATTTTGTCCCGTGGAACACAAACACATTTTATGAACCATCTTCATGCAGTTCGCGTCCATACAGCATTAGCTCATATAGCGACCTTGTGTCAACCTAACCAAAAAAGGTTAAAAAAGTATTCTGAAGTCATATGACAGCTTCATATATGACGAATAGACCCAAATTTAAATAGATATTCCCGAAAAAAATTCTCCCCTCCCTCCGTGGAACCTTTTTCAAATGTCATTATTGGCGTGCCAATCAATGGGGTCATTCATTCATTCAATTCGATTCAATTCAATTCAATTTACGCCTGTAAAGACAGATTATGAACAACGTTTTGTACAGTTGAGAAACAAGATTATCTGATTGAATGGTTCTGTTTATACAAGCCAGTGTTGCCAACTAATTTTCAGTGTGGCTAAAAGTTGCTAAAGGATAGTGATGTTACATTCAACACTGAAGCTTCGAAGCTTGTATAAAAACAACAACACATTTCACACTGAAACACTGTATCAGAGCTTGATTCGTTTTGAGAAATGCACTTGATCTATGACGTCCGAAGCTTAATTCGTCTGAAAACCACGTGACTGCTTCAGTATCAGGGCTGCGTTCAGCCTGACAAATGGTGCAAAACGTTTTTTAAACGGAAACGGTGGTGCGTTGAACACTCTGTTCTGCTGATGCAAGAGTTGCAACTATGGCAGCTGAGAAGGCCATTCTTTGTTCTTTTTGAAGAATTTCCGGAGCCTGACGAAATCGCTATAAATACGTGTTTAATGTTGCAGAATACGCTCGATGTAACAGTCACTGCCCTTGCAGTCCAGAATAAAAGAGAAAAGATCCCAATCAAATGAAGGGATTTGTGGAAACTGTGGTTCCTAATTATTGTGATCCAACATTTGCCTCGCATTTCAGGATGAAAAGACAAAACATTTCAGGTGAAGGATAATCCACTTCTTACCTCCGAGACTGTGTTATGATCTATATGACATTTTTATTGTGAGTATTAGGCTTATCATTATTGCCGATCACTGTTGTTGTGCTATGATATTGTAATATTTACCATTATATAATCAGAGGAATATAGAAAAGTTTATGAAAGTGTCACTCCACAATACAATAGCAAAATATATAAATATGTATAGTATTTTTATGTTACATTAATCAGTATTTAGCACACCTTCCTAAGGAAAGGATATGGACCAGAAGACATTGCAGATACTAAATTATATTTAGTAAGACTTTGTTCTGCAGAACAAAGACATTCATACAGGTTTGAAACTACTTGAGGGTGAGTAAATGATGACAGAATTTTCATTTTTGGGTGAACTATCCCTTTAGCTGTAGAGGCGGATGGCCGGAGTGTTGCCCCGCCCACAAGCTAGATGTACCCCGCCCACTTTAAAAGTGAGCTAAGGGGTATTTTACATTGTTTTGTTTGAGCCTCATTCACAATTTTGCTCTCTTTATTCTGGGCGACTCGTGATGATCACGGGAGGAAACACAAACAGGCGCTGAAACATGTGGACGGAGGAGGGAGACAACAACAGCTCTGTTCATGAAGAACCACAGGAGCACAATCTCACACAGGTACAAGCAAACACTGGAGAAACAATGCAATGCAACACTAAACTCTACTGCTGTGCATCTGTTATAAATGCTCCACCTGTTTACAAGCTCTCAAAGACAGGACCTTTTTTAGATAAGGAAAATACAGTTTTATTGCAAATGTTGAAATTAGGTTGGTGTATCAGAATGACACTTGTTTTTATTAGTATTCAGTGAAGTAAAGTTACATTTTGAGAGACTGCATTTACAGCACAGATCAAATGTTTGAGAAGCAAGACTTCTTAGGGAAACAGTAAATCTCTCTTGCTCCCTCTCTCTCATTTCTGCATGTTTTGGAAACTTTCAGTCATGGCATAGTTTCTTATCTTTGTTAAACAACAGTGCTGGGACATGCTCCCCTCTCTCACTGACACATTTCAGTGCTTGGATAGGCTCTACAGAGGTAGCTTTTCCACAGTTTTACCTCTAAATAAATGAATACTACTTTTGACAGATAAATTAAAAATGATGTACACTTACATTTGATAAATACTTGACTCTACATGGGGCAGGTCCCCCATCATGGGAGCTGCCATGTTGGAATCACCTGACTTTATCTTTATTACCAGACATTTTCTGTCACATAATAGATTAATCACAGGTGAGAAGTATACATGTGGATAGGTAATGTCTACAATGACATCCGTATCTGAAATCTTGCTCTGGTGTGATGTTGCATCCACACAGTTAGGTTTCAGTGTAAAGATATAAAATCATTGTTGTGAAATGTCATACTCACGTTTATGAGAGAGTGAAGTTCCAGCAGGTGGTGTTGGTTGTAGGCGTAGCATAAGCTCCGGTGAGAATATGCGAGTCTCGTGAGAACCAAGCTTTGTTTACAGCAAAGGAAAACCAGTCTCCTCTTGGCTTAATGTCGAAATCCTCTGACGTTTTCCTTTAACAGATCCTTATTTTGTACTTCTAATTTGTGACCGGTGTTTTGTTTTTTTAAATATGCATATTTTTCATACAAAAATGCATCTTACATTTCAGAAGGTCTTTATTAACCCCCCAGAGCCGTGTGGAGTACTTTTATGATGGATGGACACACTTTTTGGGCTTTAAAATCTCGACCGTAATTCACTGCCATTATAACGCTTGGAAGAGCCAGGACTTTTTCAAATATAACTCTGATTGTATTCGATTGGGTATATACAACTTGGATGACTTGAGGGTGAGTAAATCATGGGGATTTACATCACTTTTCAATTCATTCCGTCCTAAGGATTAAATCAAGCCCCAAACATTATTTTTTACATTGAATAGCCTGTGGTTTTTTCTCTCAGATAGTTTCCCCAGTGTCTTCATGGCTCCGCTCCAACTCCGATAGAAATGGTAGTACATCAAACAGCCTTAATTACATCATGTTAATGATAGTTTGTATATTCATGCTTTAAAGGGGTCATATGATGTTGCAATTATTTTGTGTATTTGGTGTAATGGAATGTGTGTATGCAGTTTAAAGTAAAAAAACACATTATTTTCCACATAGTACATTATTGTTTCTCCTTATGCCCCGCCTTTCTGAAACGCGTCAGTTTTTACAAAGCTAATCGGTCTGAAAAGCGATGTGTGCTCTCATTGGCCAGCTATCCAATGCGTTGTGACTGGCCGAATACCTCAAGCGTGTGACGGAAATGTTACGCCCTTACCATACTGTTGATGCCGTGTCCCGGAGCGACGAGACAAACACATTAAACCCATTATAAACCAGGCATTTGCATCCAGTGGGGACATAATTACAAATTATAATGACTTATACTGTCTTTTTAACGCGTTGAATTGCATCGCATAGACGACCCGCGTATACTGTCTTTTAAAACCATGTCTGCATTTGTGATCGGACAGCAAGCCTACTCTACACTGCTCAAAACCTCGCGTTTGAATACAGTGGCAAATTCTTTAAATATAAAAAACGTACTTACAAACAGTTTGTGAGTCAGAACAACCGGCATTGTATTCTACTCTACCAGGATCATGAAACGGTCCTCCATAAAATGTGCTGCACACATGTGGATATTTGGGGTTAAACTGTTATGGAACAGTGTTGTAAATACAACTAAACCACTGATTTTCTAGTTGGGTCTTCTTTTAGGGCCAAAAAGTAGTTGCGCTTCCACAACAAACACCACAGCTCTCACGACATGGCGGGGCGGCAGGGCGGCAATGCAGGGCAACAAACAAACTACAGCAAGAATAAAAGTTACGCCTTTTTTCTTTGCGTGCACATTTGGGCTGCATTTTGCTAATATTTCCACATAGTGATGTATATATGTGGGGGTGTGTTAGAACGAGCAGTTTTAGGGGGGTGTGGCAGAGTTTTAACTTTGATAAAGAATATCTTTTTTTTTGAGACTTTAGTCTTTGCAACTTTACGATCTTCTTTATGCACCAAGAGCTTTGTAACACTCCAAAGAGAAGGGAAAAAAAAAGTGAAAATCGCCAAAATTCATGATGACCTTTAACATAATCTCACATGTATCTACAAGCCTCCAGCAGCATACCAGTCAACCCCTCTTGCTGAGACCACCATGAACAGAGAGAGGGGATGGAATCATACCAGGTCAACTCCATATCAGTTTTTGCGGTCACAACAGAGGCAACAGTGACCGACCCTTTTTCTTTTTTTGCAACCAGTACAATCCAAAAGTGTGGGGTCAGAAGATTTTTTTTCATTATTTTTTTTGTCAACCAACTTATTGAGCAAGGGCAAAAATTGATTTGAAAAGTAATAGTCAAAAGACATTGATCTGTTACAAGATTATTTAAAATAAATTGCGGATTTCTATTTCAAATAAATGCGGTTGTTTTGAATGTTTTAATCAAAGAATCATGAAAAAATCTCGGGTTTTATAAAAATATTAGCTGTTTTCAAACATTGATAATAATAAGAAATGTTTATGAAACACCAAATCAGCTTATTAGGATGATTTCTGAAGGATCATGTGCCACTGAAGAATGGATAATGATGCTGAAAATTCAGCTTTAAAAAATCACAGGAATAAATTACATTTCAAAATATAATAAATTATTTAAATGGGAATAAATGTTAGGGTTTTTCCGGAGTATGATTAAAAAATGCAGCCTTGGTGAGCATAAGAGACGTCTTTGAAAACATAAAAAAAAAATCTTTTGAACAATGCACATTTCTCAATTTATTTTCTCCTTAGGCATTTACAAAAACACTTAATGAGTTTTATGCCATGAACCAAAACCGCCAGCTCTGAGATACAACAGAAATGACAGCCTGAACCTGTCAGTGATCTGACCAGCCGTTCCTCTTTTATTATTGTCTTTCTCACTCTCATTCTGCAAGTCTTTGCCCACCTCTCATCAAGTTTGTTATCCATTTATTGACAAATGTAAGTACATTTATATATTTTTTTCATATCTTTCTTATCAGTCCATCCAAACTCCTTTGCTGACTGAGAGGCTTTTTATGACTTAAAACTTTTTGTGTGTGACTCTCACATGACTTATTTCTCCACAAAAAAAAAAAAGTCCTGTCAAAACAAAACCTTTGGAAAACATGATTTATCTGTGACCTCTCCACTCTTTGTGCTCTTTCTTCTGTGAATGACGTTTGTCTTTTTCTCTTCATGTTCTGAGAAGAGTGGAAATCAAGTGTGAAATTAATCATTTGATTTCGCAACTTGTATGACCTTTTGCCGGGAAGAAACGGCAAGGGGTTATTTTGTGTAAAAATATCAAACTCAATGAATTCTCAAAAAAAAGAAAAGAAATGGCATATACATTTCTAGAGAAATCTGGTTGTACTGAGAAGTGTTCGAGGGTGTGTGGGTCTGTGAGAAAGGACAGAGTGTCAGAGGATAAACAGATCATTTATTGAGAATATAAACTCAGTTGTTTACTAAATGTATATTTGATAATGTAATGTATTGACCACACAAAGTGAGACCTTAAAATATCTAAATTTCATTGCATTACAAAAAAAAATCAATAAATGAATAAAATAACATATAATGCATATCTTTGCTGCTATAAATTTTGTCAAAAATATCTGATAATCTCTTAATCCGTTCATGAATACATGATCTGTCATTAGAGATTAGCTGATATGGTCTTCTGACCATGCCCTAAATCAGATTTTATTTGTTTTTAAGAACTAATCTAAAAAGCAGCATGTGAAAGAGTGTTAAATCATAGTTCAGGATTGATTTTCCCGTGTTTCAGCTTCTCCACTCACAGGCTCAAACAGGTTTCCAAGTTATCACTGGAATTTTCCACCTCCCCCGTTTCCTCATTACACCAAATATCTCTTTAAACACACACTGTTTATGTCTATATATGTCTTGATTGTCAGGGTTATTCTCCTTGATGGAAAAACACTAATGAAAAACAAGCTGACTGTTCTTTTCCATTTAGTGGGACCTTTGAGCTCTCACATGCTTGAGATCAGTATATAATGCAGCTGTGATGTTTCATAAATAGGAGATGTTTACTAACAGTACCAAAGTGTCCAGGCTGCATTTTTCACTGGAAATACCAGTGATTTTGAAGTGCAGACAATGAAACAGCAGCCTGTCATGCTCTATATCAGTGTTACTGATCTCATCTCTGGGTAGAGGATACAGATTAGGTGCCTCTGTGGACAAATGTTTTTTAGACTGCAGACAGCGGTGCAACAGGTGTATGTGTGTGTGTTTGCAGGTGCGATTGCCGCAGCAGTGTTCATAGGCTTTCTGTTAGCCCTCTATGCTGTTCTTTGGAAATGCATGGTTACGCAACCAAAAAGGTATGAACTAAACAAAACTTTCACAAGGTGCAAGTGCAGTGTTGTGTTTTGTTACATTTTGTTTTTTTTTTTCGTTTTGCTTTGTGTTTTTGTTTTGTTTTAGTTTTTGTTTGTTTTTTGTTTTATTTATTTTTTTGTTTTGTTTTGTTATTGGTTCCAAAAGTACGTACTACATTTACACAAACAAATAAATGTTGTTGTTTTTTACACTGATAATAAAACTTGAAAAGGTTTTTTAAATGTACACATGTATTCATTTTCTTGGTATGTATGAATCAAACAAACCTTTCACAAGGTGCAAGTGCAATCCAGTTTTTTGTTTTGTTTAGTTTTGTTGTCCAAAAGTATCAGACCACATTTAAAAAGTAAATAAATATTATAGCATCAATGCTATAATATGACATTTTTTTCAAAAACGATGTTGTTCCCATTAAAGGGGAACAAATCAAATTCTATTATAGTCAGAAATTAAGGTTAAACTTTATTTTAAGGTGTCCTTGTTACAGTGTAGTTATACATTTAAGTACTGACTAATATTAATTAACTACATGTTCTTACTATATGGTTAGGATTAGGGTTTGTCTTAGGGTTACTTGCATGTAATTATGCATAATTAATTGTTATTATAATAGTAAGAACATGTAATATGTGTGTAACAAGAACACCTTAAAATAAAGAGTTACTGAAATGAATGATAATTTGTCAAATCAACTTTCCATTCAATCATCAATAAAAAAACTTAACAAAAATTATAATACTATTGGACCAACTGTAAATACATATAAACCACAGTGTTTAAATACCATGTTTCTTTGTTCGGTTTCACTGTCTCTGTTAGGAGGAAAAAGAGAGTGAGTTTGAAGTCTCGTGAACAGGTCTCTTACATGCTGACCTCTGGACGGGACGTTACTGATGTCAGGACAGACTAGAGCTTCTCTTGCTTTGTATAAGAACCCTTATGAAATGTGTTTAGGTCTTAACGCACAGTTTGAGACATTATTTCATGCATGAGGGAACTAGATGCTTCAGTTCTACTACATGGTCATTAACAGATCAATATCTGCTGTGTTTCATAAGTCACCCATCAGGTTCTGGATTGGTCCGTTTGACAGTCAGACCGGAGAGTTCCATTTTAGAAAATGGTTCTAAAAATGTAAAATTTAGTCATTAAACTGAATTATTTTTTGTATTTTGTGTGTATATATAGAGTATAGCAAGCCCAAATCTGCTCTCGAGGTATGTATGAATAGTTTACTTTGTGACAGCACCACAAATGTCCACTAGATGGCAGAGGGCTCAATGTTTTTTTTTACTTGATGGCACAAGGAAATCAGCCAAGATACACAGTAGAGTCTTTCAGTCTTTAGAGGTTTATCTTTATAGACTTATGTGTTTGGGACGTTCATTTTATTGCTGATAGCTATGCTAATTAATACATAAAAGATATAACACATTTTAAGAGACTAGGCCCTTGTTTTCCTCCAAACATCCCCTTTGACCGTCGTGAACTCCGCACCAGTGAATGAGTGCATGTGTGTGAGTGAGAGAGATTTCCCTTATGCAGCAAGTATTGACCAGAGAGCAGCAGATTTCTAGGTCAAAGTCTTTGTGTACATGCGTGTTTGTGTGTGTGTGTGTGAACATAAGAATTGCACATTTTTATTGCAGGTGCTTTGTTTGCACAATTTATGCACTTTTATATTTTTTGTTTTTCCTGCATGTCATTAATTTCAGTGGTTTTCATTAAGATTTGATTTTGGATTAGAATGTGTTCAATTTCCTTTTAGTCTACGCTGTGTAAGTTAGACTCAGTTGTGTGCCTGTATTAAACTTGTTTTTCACTGCACAAATGTTTAATATAGAATGTTATGAATGATACATGCCAATAAATGTGAGCTTCGATTTACTGTAAGATGTATTTGAATACCTGCTAGATAATTGAATATTCATATGAGAAGGCAATATTACAGTTCAGTATAGTTTGTGTGTATGTACAAACCTGATTCCAAAAAAGTTGGGACACTGTACTAATTGTGAGTAAAAAAGGAATGGAATTATTTTTACAAATCTCATAAACTTATATTTTATTCACAATAGAATATAGATAACATATCAAATGTTGAAAGTGAGACATTTTGAAATGTCATGCCAAATATTGGCTCATTTTGGATTTCATGAGAGCTACACATTCCAAAAAAGTTGGGACAGGTAGCAATAAGAGGCTGGAAAAGTTAAATGTACATATAAGGAACAGCTGGAGGCCCAATTTGCAACTTATTAGGTCAATTGGCACCATGATTGGGTATAAAAAAAGCCTCTCAGATTGGCAGTGTCTCTCAGAAGTCAAGATGGCCAGAGGATCACCAATTCCCCCAATGCGGCGGGGGCGGGCGGCGTAAAATAGTGGAGCAATATCAGAAAGGAGTTTCTCGGAGAAAATTTGCAAAGAGTTTGAAGTTATCATCATCTACAGTGCATAATATCATCCAAAGATTCAGAGAATCTGGAACATTCTCTGTGCGTAAGGGTCAAGGCCGGAAAACCATACTGGATGCCCGTGATCTTTGTGCCCTTAGACGGCACTGCATCACATATAATGGAATGCTACTGTAATGGAAATCACAGCATGGGCTCAGAAATACTTCCAGAAAACATTGTGTGAACACAATCCACCGTGCCATTCGTTTTGCCGGCTAAAACTCTATAGGTCAAAAAGAAGCCATATCTAAACATGATCCAGATGCGCAGGCGTTTTCTCTGGGCCAAGGATTATTTAAAATGGACTGTGGCAAAGTGGCAAACTGTTCTGTGGTCAGACGAATCAAAATTTGATTTTTTTTTTTTTTGGAAAACTGGGACGCCATGTCATCCGTACTAAAGAGGACAAGGACAACCCAAGTTGTTATCAGCGCTCAGTTCATAAGCCTGCATCTCTGATGGTATGGGGTTGCTTGAGTGCATGTGGCATGGGCAGCTTACACATCTGGAATGGCACCATCAATGCTGAAAGGTATATTCAAGTTCTAGAACAACATATGCTCCCGTCCAGACGTTGTCTCTTTCAGGGAAGATCTTGCATTTTTCCAACATGACAATGCCAGACCAAATACTGCATCAATTACAACATCATGGCTGCGATGAAGGATCCGGGTACTGAAATGGCCATCCTGCAGTCCAGATCTTTCACCCATATAAAACATTTGGCGCATCATAAAGAGGAAAACGCGACAAAGAAGACCTAAGACAGTTGAACAACTAGAAGCCTGTATTAGACAAGAATGTGACAACATTCCTATTCCTAAACTTGAGCAACTTGTCTTCTCAGTCCCCAGACGTTTTGCAGACTGTTATAAAAAGAAGAGGGGATGCCACACAGTGGTAAACATGGCCTTGTCCCAACTTTTTTGAGATGTGTTGATGCCATGAAATTTAAAATCAACTTATTTTTCCCTTAAAATTATACATTTTCATAGTTTAAACATTTGATATGTCATCTATGTTGTATTCTGAATAAAATATTGAAATTTGAAACTTCCACATTGCATTCTGTTTTTATTCACAATTTGTACAGTGTCCCAAGTTTTTTGGAATCGGGTTTGTATTTGTAAATATTTACCCTGAACTATAAAAAAAAAAAAAAAAAAAAGGTCCTAGTTTGCCTACATACTGCTTTAAAAGTGCTTTATGGTTACTTTAACGGTAAACGGTAAACTTTGAATGCAAAGTTGAGATATTGAACTATTCAGATAATATTGAACATTCAATGAGTTTATACAGAATGTAGAAATACAAACAGTGCATTTAATATTATTACAGTAATGCTTATAATACAAGAGCAGATGCTCTTTATACTGGAGTGTTATTTGAGTTGCATTGCCTGCTTTTCAAAGTTAAGTGTTTCTGTCCTCAACAATACAATTAGTTGCATGCAAAAATTACAATATCATACCTCAACAACAACAAAATGAAATATAACATTTAACAAATATTACACAAAAAAGTAAAACAATTCTAAACTATTGTACTACTTTCCTTATTTCTAACACAGTGGCATTGAGCTCCTCAATTGTATGCGTTATCACTTTGTGTCAGGTGTGACCTGGGCGAGATAATCACCGCTAGAGATGATGGTGAAGGACTGACAAGCTGAGTATCTCTCATGAACATCTTCAGAAGGCGATAGTCCGTTTTATAGCAGTAACGCAACACTATAGTGTCCTCATACATAAGGAGGCATAGAGCTGACATTGTTTGGTTGTTTTTTCCCCTCAGGTCTCATGCAGTACTATAAGTAATAGCAGGTGATTCCTTCATTTGGAGGAAACTCTCATACTACCAATTCAGTGTAATAGTAGAGGTAAATTAACTGGAAGGAAGAGGAAGAGCAGTTTGTAAGAGGTCTTGAGCTACAAAATGTCAATTTCAAATTTGCTGGGTTATTTGGTGGTCTTGGAGACAATGTCAGCCTTTACTGTATATGAGGGCTCTATGGGGATTTCGCCATTTGACTTTTCATGGTTTTCGAAGCTAATGTTGTCATATGTAGCTTTGCTATTGAGTTCCATTTCCTTGGCTTTCTTCTCTTGAATCTGTAGCAGAACGGCGTTGTTCACACCAGGACCTGAGCAACACAGACAGGAGTTTTGTTTAACCAAACCATGTTCTAATACACCAGATTTTATTTGGTTGCTTCAAGTGTTTGGAATGGAATACTAGTGCTTGCTACATAGTCTTTTATTGTTAACTAAATGTAACTTTACTCTTGATTGTAATGAATATATTGAAATAATATCCTAAGAATTATATATAGATTGTATATAATTTTATATTAAACTACCATATTTATTTTATGTATAAATCTAACATATTTTTCCTTAATATATGCATGTATGTGTGTATTTATATACAGTATAAATAATAAATATACACAGTACACAAACACATTATGTAAACAAAAACGTTTATTTTGAAGCGATTAATCTCGATGAATCCTTTTGCAGCCCTAAAATTAATACACGTAATTAAAATAAAGCTAAAATAAACTATGAGATGAAAAAAAACTTGGACATAAAATAAGCTGAAGTTAAGGTACTAAAATGAAAAAAATAAATAAATAACTAACTAAATGGAAAAAAAGCATATAAAATTACGAAGTTATTTTAAACTACATTTAAAATGGAAATATACAAATAAACACTAATTCAACATTTTAATAAATACTACCATAGTATATAAATAATACTAAAATAACATGTATTATTAACATTTATTGGCAATGTGCTAATAAACAACTATTATACTGTCATACTTTATTTCTAAATAACACTTCAAACTGTGTAACTATTCAAATCGCCTCATTATGTTGCATTTATTTCATCAAGTGGTCTGTGGTAATGTAAAAAAAAAAAAAATTGTCATCCTTCATGGATCTCTTGTTCTGACATGTTTGATTCCTCCCTCTCCCTTATCTGTTCTTACTGGATAATACAATACACATTTTTGGTCATTAGTTTAATTGTGTGTGTGTGTGTGTGTGTGTGTTTTTTGTGTAAAAACTTTTAGCAATCAATTTTGTATTTGCATTTTGGGATACTTAAAACCAGTACAATTACAATACTTAGAATTTTAACTAGTCTCTTTGAACTTAAACTCTTTGGGATTGAGCACCATGTGCATAAAGACTGCACATTTAAGCAACTATACATACCTAAGAAACTGAGCAGCACAGGCAGAAATATGAGGCCGTGGGCCATGCCGAGCAGAGTGATGACCAGATTGAGTCTGAAGAAGAAGATCTGGATGAGCTGTGCTTTAGCTAATGCCAACACCACTATTCCAGGTAGATTGGTCATCACAACTCCAGCAAACACCTGGAAAAGAGAACATACGCACTCATGAAACAACACAACAACTGGACATATGAACTAATGCATAACTGAGGAAGTCATGGTACTCACCGCACTGCCCATGTTAGCTGTGGCTTCCTTTGCCCTCTCCACCTTCGTGGGGCGAATACTGAGAGCAAATGACCGTGTTAAATGAGACACAAACTCCACTGATATATCAACGGCCTGAAAAACAAACCCACAGTAAGATGAGAATGTTATCCTGACTACCGTCACTGGTTTTATGAAGTGCAAACATGCAGACCATATACAGTGCTTCTCTGAACCACTCACCGTCACAAGGTTGATAAGCGTCACAGTGTCATGACTCCAACCGTATCCACAGTGATCATCACTATGGTGAGCAGGTTCAGAAAGCCTGATCTCAAGTCCATGCCGAGCAGGATACAACACACAACGAACGTGGGGAGCAAACACACGGCAATGTTGAACAAACCCTCGTAATACACATACGTCACACTGCGAAATAAAAGATCAGAGTCAGTGCTGAGAGAAAAGTGCACCTCTCTTAAAGTACACTTAAGTGGTCTTTTATATTTTCTGCAAGTAGAGTTTATTAAAAATAGACTTTTAAGATTTTAAGTCCACAACAAAGTGCACATTCAGTTCAATTAAGCACACTTTTTTCCACTGGTGCCAATAGGTGCTAAAATAGGCTAACTTCCGCCAACATAACCAACGTGACCACCTGCTTGCACAGGGAGCATGCTGGGGAATATTTTCAGGCGCTGAGTAATATCATTGCGCCTGCTGCACCCATGGTACGGCAGCAAAGTTCCTTGATTATTACGCCGGATGAGAGTATAGTTCCTAGCCATATCGGCCTAGAAAATCGCAACTTTTAATTTTCTGTCGGTCTTAGTACACGATGTAACTACAGAAGAGTCAAGTTTTAAATAGGTTACTCTAGTAATTTTTGAGGAGGGCAAATGCTAACGGTCTAATCAGATTCAATGATCTATGCTAAGCTACAGCTAAAAGTGCTACCGCCAGACCCGGAGATCGGCTGAATGGATTCGAAAACGCTAAAACTCAACTGTTTAACTCTAGGGGAGTTGGAAAATGAGCCTATTTTAAAAAATAGTGGAGTGTTTCTTTAAGATATACACTACCATTCATCTAAAAGTTTGGGGTTGGTAAGATTTTTTAAATATTTTTTTAGTATACTGTATTACAGTAAAATATAGTGAATAATATTTTCCCCCCTTAAGAATAATATATTCCCCTTTCGGGGGAAGTCGTGGCCTAATGGTTAGAGAGTCGGACTCGTAACCCAAAGGTTGTGAGTTTGAGTCTCTTTCCGGCAGGGATTGTAGGTGGGGGGAAGGAATGTACAGCACTCTCTCCCACCTTCACTACCACGACTGAGGTGAGACCCTTGATCAAGGCACCGAACCCCCAACTGCGCCCGGGGGGGGTGCCCCCAGCCACAGCATAAATGGCTGCCCACTGCTCCGGGTGTGTGTTCACGGTGTGGGTGTGTTCACTGCTCCGGGTGTGTGCACTTAGGATGGGTTAAATGCAGAGCACTAATTCCTAGTATGGGTAACCATACTTGGCCACATGTCACTTCACTTTTTCACACTTTTTTATAAAACAGTAAAAATTGCAATATAGCAAAATGTTATTAAAATTGAAAATAACAGTTTTTCTTTTAATATATATATTTAATTTATTCCTGTGATTTCAAAGCTGAATTTTAGCATCATTACTCCAGTCTTCATGTCACATAATCCTTCAGAAATTATTCTAAGATGCTGATTTGATGCTCAGAAACATTTCTTCATGCATTATTATCAATGTTGAAACAGTTGCTCAAATTTTTTTTTAGACAAATTCACAGGATAACCCTTTAGTTAGAATTATTTTGATGAAAAAGAGTTCAAATAACAGCAGTTATTTGAATAGATTTTTTTTCCCTTTTGATTATTTAATGCTTTCTTTGTTCTTGCTGAATAAAATATTCTCATTTCTAAAACAAATGACTGACCCCAACTGTGAATGGTACAGTATAAGGTAGCTAATAATGTGAATTCAGAGTGTGATTAAGAGTTAACCAATGTGATTAAAGTTGACCCGAGAAAGTATGTTAAAATAAGCAACAAAATGAAAAATATATGAATAAATAAACTCTTAACATACCTGTTACCCAAACAAAATGCAGATGTTATCAGCTCCACCACGCAGCAACAAGTACAGGTAACGACCTGCAGAATGACCATGCGGATGGAACCCCATCCAGGCATAGAAACCGATTGAGCCATGCCCAGCAGCCACGACCAAATACCACCATTACCAACCAATACCTTTTGAATCTACTCTAAGAGATCAATCAATGACCATGTCAAACTAGGCCAGTTCATCTGAAATTCTTTTGGAACATGGACATGTCCTGAAGTCTGACATGCTAGTGTATGTATACTCCATCTAAAACTCTTTTATAATAATAATAATAATAATTGGATTATCGCCGCCTTTAACAGGCACCTTTCACATACACTTTTTAAAGCTTTTATTAATTTGTATTAATTACGCTTTTATGACCTAAATATATCATAAATATTCCACATCTGTAAATATTCCATTTACAGTTTTGGCAATATCTACAATGACCCTTTAAAAACATCAAAGAAGATAAAACGTATTTAAAAACGGTTAAAATGGTCACTATTTATATGACTCATAAGTATATTCATATCCATGTTAAAAAAGTCTATTATATATATAAAAAATATTGTTATCAAAAATGCATTTCTATAGCTAATGAATCTATACCTATTTTTTTTTAACTGTTAGTGGGCCTAGACTATTTTAATTCAGAATGTATTGATTCAAATGCTCATAACACACTTAAATCATGCTGGAGTTTCCATTAGGCCTTTATTTTGAGAAAAGTAGTGCTTCCTCCTTTATTCCCGTTATCAGAAATGAGGAAATTCCCAGTAAGCCATTAACCACTCACATTAATGCACTCACCAGGATACGCTTGCAAGATGAATATTCCCCAAGAGCTATGTAGAGGAAGATGACCGCATAGCTTATCATGAATATGGGGATATCCTCTGCAGTTGTTCTGTTAATCTCATCCTCCAGGGACCTCTACTGAGCACCCAGACAGTTCGATTATGAAACTGCTAAACACTGACATCTCTGATCATTACAGCATATGGTCAGCAGCGTCTCACCTCAACCATGTAGGCAAATGTGACATTTGTGTTTGTGTTTTTCTGATACTCCTGCACAAATTTAAGGAACCTTCTTTCCCACTCTTCAACCACCTTAAATTTAACATCAGTTCGTGCGTAATTGTTCAGGGAGAAGGTAAGGATCAGGGCCTCAGCAGTGGTGTATTCCTCATCTGAAAATACAATAGAAAATGAAAGTCAGCCCAGTGAATCTTTAAGATAATGGTGAGATGTTAGCCACCAGATTTGTGTCTTACTCTCATATCCTCCTACAGCCAGGAAGGGGAAAACAGGGCCGCCATAGTCTGCCATACAACTCATGCCAAGAGCTGTGATGTCTTTAAATGATAATGGAGAGCTGTGGGCAAGCAGAATGTAATTATGTTATGAATAACATGAGCAATGTTTCCACAAATAAAAACACTTCAAAATGAAGCCACACTCAGTAGGTGGCATTTTGTTTCAGCATGAATCAGTGTTTTAGAATTATCTAAATGGTTGAGTGAATGTTTCAATGACTCTCTCATTAATGCAGTAACAGAATTATCATAGCATAATTTGTGGTTAGCACGGTTTAGCTATATTAACCATGGCTTTTTGGTTTTATTTGTAGTAAAACCATGGTTCATTTTCGTAAGGTATACTATCTTAACATTTCTTGTATATTATAGTAATAGTATGCTATTATGCTAAACAGGAGCTAGTCACTGGCTGTATCTGAATAGGCATATCACGTCCAGATTGCTTGGAACTTGTTCAATGGAACCTCAAAAAGCTGGAAATATCTCTGTGCAGTCTAGGTAATGTGACAACTACAGATATCTGGCTTACTTTACGCAGTAGATGAAGTGGTCCCTCCAGTCCACCTTCTTAGTCACGCCTAGCTCTGTCATGTTTGCTTTGGCGTTCAGGTTGTCGATGCTATTTTGGAAGTACTGCGGTAGACTGTTGACAGCACAGTCGGTTAACGAGGGGTTGCCTGGATTTAGTGGAGCGTAGCAAACATCTTTAAGAGGTGCAGAGCGGTTTAGTTCATCTGACCAGAATTCAATTGCCTGGATTTTCTGCTGAAGCTCCAACAGCTCTATGATCAAATCTGTGAGAAAGAAACGTACACAGTATATTTTAATATGACTGAAGAACAGAAAATTCTCAAAATGGAAGCATTTCTACATAAACAAAAAACTGATTAGCACTGCATGAATAGCCTATGAAAAAAACATAAACAAAACATAATAAATGTTATTATATTGCAACTGCACGGCATGTTCTTTATTTAAGATACACATCCAAACTTCACCATGGTTCTCTTGGCAGCAGTTCACATTGTGGATCAATTATATACAAGACTAGTATACTAAAGCTATACAGTATACTAGTAATGGCTGCTTTGAAACACTGCTTAAAGAAGCTTCGAAACATGTATGAATCTTTCGAATCAGTGTTTCAGAGCTCGAATCAAACTGGCCAAGTCACGTGATTTTGATTGTTGGCTGCTAGGTTGATATTGTGAACACATGAAACAGTGTCTAAATATGATTTTAACCGATCTCGAATAGTTTTAGACTTTAGACTTTTAATGACAAAAACATTCATATAATACAAAAAGGAGAGTAATATTTAAGACCTCTCAAAAAACACAAACAAAACAAGAGAATGAAAGAACAAACAGAACCAAGTTCCTGCTTTAAAATGTTGGTGTTTTTCCATATTCTGTTTTTCTCAGGTGAACATACTGAAGAAAAGATCTGTTACTACTTCTGTTACACTGTGAGAATAAATCTAAACAGTAATAATTCGACACTTTTCATGATCAATTAATTTTGAGGTAATGTCACCTTTAGAAATTATGCCACTGAAGTTCTGTTCGCCAAAGAGTAAGGAGTTATAGTAGTGGCTGGGCTGGGCTGGTCTGGAGCGGTCAGGATCAGCTGATTGGTGCGGTAAAATGGATCAAAATGTGCATCATGGAAGGCCTTCTCTCGCATGGCACGACTTTCGGGCGCTGACCAAAGCTGGACAGGATCTGTGGTGAGTTCTATGTCTTTTATTCCCACTGCAAATGCCAACACAACCACAAGGCAGACTGGGAGTACTATGAGAGGATATCATGCCATTATGGTTCCCCAGGCCTGGAAAAGAGACCCCAGGATCTCCTGAGTGGCAAGACTGGCTTTATCAGAGCACGTGACATCTTTAGAACTGATTTTATGTTCAATCTCATTTTCATTTTGGTCCTTATTGCTCATGCTCTTCTGAGTGCCCTTTGACTTTCGGATGTGGATAGTGCACTCTAAAACGACGTAACATTATAAAGTCAATATTTTTTATAATTAATAGTTTATATGGTCTGTATTGTATTTTTGCTTGTTCTTGCTTTGTAAAAAACAACAAAAACAAAAAAAACAATCCTCAAAAGTGCTAAATGTTTAAAGTGCTGTTTTTCTTTTCTTGCAGTGCAGTCACCTAACCATTTATTGATAGAGAGCCTGTTGAAATGCATTCAGTCAAGACCGCTGGAGAAGCTTTCATTTGCACTGAAAAATAATTCAGAGAGGTAAGATTTATGACACAAGACTGAAGAAGCATGTAGGTCTTGTTTGGCCATACATTTTTAATGTTTTTGAAAGAAGTCTCTAATGCTCACCAAGGCTGCATTTATTTTATAAAAAATACAGTAAAATTGTTAATATTGTGAAAAAGTATTACAATTTAGAAGAACTGTTCTAGTTTAGATACTTTGTGTGGGTTTTTAAAGTGATAAGTTCATTCCTGGTTTTAAGGCAAAGCTGTCGAATTTTCAGCATCATTACTCCTTCTTTCAGGTGTCAGCATTGATCCTGTACAGGAAATCCGTGTCTGGTATGCTGATTGTGTTTCGATTGGAAACTTTCTTCTTATTATTGACCAATTTACACAGTTAGCTAACTTAATGTTTTATGTGGGAAAGCCATTAGAGGGCTGTTTTTTATATAGTCTGTTGATGAATTCTATAAGGTTTCACAGAACAGCATTTATTTGAAATCTTAATTTTTTTTTTACCTTATATATATATATATAATATTATATATATATATATATATATATCTATATAATATATATATATATATATTATAGATCTTTAGTTTGCCAATTAATCTGCATCCCCCTGCGGACAAAATATATATCTATATATTTTTTTAAATAACATTCAATAAACTCACCCTAAACTTTTGAACTGGTATTTTGGACACTATCTGCCTTTGTTGCTGTAACAGGACGAATTGATCCAAGAAATGTTATTGATCAATTATCATATATATTTCATGTCTATTGATGTGATCATCTGTGGCATTTCTTCAGGCTTAAAACTAATCTACAAGTAAGCTATTATAATTATCTAAACAATAGTCCAGTTATTTATTTGGTAAGTAGCTTTGAAATAATCGCTTTTGTTATAGCATTCCTCATGGTAAGTGGGCTACAAATAAAAGTGTTTGCTAAAGGAATAGAAGTAAACTATTAAAGGACAATATACAGTAAAGCATTATTACAGAACAAACCCAAAATATTTCACAAACCAACAAATGACAACAACAAAGAGAGAACACAGAAATAGTACAATAAATAGTAATTGTACTGCAGGTGTTTGTATAAGAAATCTGCAAAAAGGTGTGTTTGTTTATTCTAATCTATCTTTTTTTTTTTTTTTTTTTGATTTCAATGAAAGTGAAAATGTTATTTTGTCTGTGTAAAAACATAAACGGGGGTTATATCCTCTTTCCTTGAACCAACACCAGATAGGACAAAGTTTTACATAATTGTCCTTCAGGATTGTCAGTTAAAGCAATCAGATAAGGTTCCGATCGTTGATAAGATTAAACATGCAACTTCATAAACTTAATGTGCCAAAATTAAGCTTGTGGACGCATTGGAATCAATTCAGATTAGTTTAACACAAACAGTACAATTGTTTTATTCATATAGTTTGATGCCGATGTCTGTATATATGATGTTTGAATACAATTTGAGCAATTTTTGGATTCTGCATATTATATTAATAGAGTAATATTAAAGGGGATAGTTCACCCAAAAATGAAAATTCTGGGCCCTATTTTCACCTTCATGTCGTTCCAAACATTCGTTCATCTTTGGAACACAAAATAATATCTTTTTTTGATGAAATCCGAGATACGAGAATACGTTTTGTGCGCAAAGAAAACAAAAATAACCACTTTATTCAACAATTTCTTCTCTTCCACATCAGTCTTCGATGTGTGTTCACGACAGTACCACAATGCGTGTGCTTTCTCTGTTTACAAACAAAGAGCAGCACATGCGTGCTCTACATCAGAACGCCGACTCCTGCATCAGCAGCACCACATGTATGCGTCATGGTACTCTCGTGAACGCGCATTGAAGACGGAAGACACGGAAGAGAAGAAATTGATGAATAAAGTTGTTATTTTTGTTTTCTTTGTGCACAAAATGTATTCTCATAGCTTCATAAAATTAAGGTTGAACCACTGATTTCACATGGACTGTTTTAAAGATGTCCTTACTACCTTTCGGGGCCTTGAACGTAGTAGTACCCTTGCTGTCTGTGCAGATCCGAAAGCTCTTAGATTTCATCAAACATATCTTAATTTGTGTTCTGATGATGAACGGAGGTCTTACGGGTTTGGAACGACATGAGGGAGAGTAATTAATGACAGAATTTTTAATTTGGGGGGGAAACTAGGCCTTTAAAGTAAAATACTTATCACAGCAGTTTAGACTAACGAATTTAAATTTGGTTTAGTTCATAATATTCTAGTCCAGTAGTTTTTGTTTTTTTGTTATACTCATCAATACACAGTGTTGGGAAGGTTATTTTGGAAATGTAATAGGTTACAGATTACAAGTTACCCCATTTAAAATGTAATAGTAGTATATCTATTTCAATGATTTTATTAATGTAACTGATTACTTTTTATTACTTTTCTAAATTTCTAACGAATGTTTGCAACTCTTAATCATTTTGAAACATTTAAAGCAGGCATGGTTAACCTTACAGTAGTACTCAACAGTGATTACTGTCAGACTTTCCAAATCCTTCATCACTTGAATTAAGAGTATCACTAATCTCATTTTAAAGCACAGCCCCCACAAAATCAGACTTTAGCAACTCTTTTTACGTTAAGATCGTTCTGTGGTAAATACAGATTTAAAATCATAAGATATAATTTAATAGCTATGATACTGTTTTTGAAGTCAAATCTTTGCATAGCTATGACAGGATACACTGGCATCTAACGTCTTGGGGGGGGGGGGGGGGGGGGGGGGGGGTGGGGGGGGGGGGGGTTTGGGGGGGGTGGGGGGGGGGGGGGGGGGGGGGGGGGGGGGTGGGCGTGGGGTGGTGGTGGGGTGGGGGGGGGAGGGGGCGTTAATCTTATAAAATAAAGCATATAAATAAACCCAAATAGGAAATAAAACATTTATCGAATAAGCATGTGTCCTATTTTAAACTCCTGAAACATTGGTGTCTCATTTTTTAGAGCTGTCAGTGCAATTTTGAAAAGACATCAATCATGTCTTTATGTGTGTGAAAATATTCAGATGTCACCCCCTTTGTAATCGTTAACATGTTTATAAGTTTTTTTTTTTTCTCATTAACTGTACCAGATTACATTACATTTATTTGTAATTAATTACTAATTCCGCTACTTTACCTATTTACTCCCAACAACTGAAGACACATACAAAATAGTTTTTACAATGCACTTCACGCTACATAGTTTTGGAACATTTTGGATTCTTGCACACTGTTATAATAATGATAAGACAATTGAGAGCTCCTGCATGTAGGGTTGGGACAATTCAACAGATTCGTTTTAGTTAGTTTTAAACCATGAATAGACATCACTTAAATAAATTAACTTCACTTTATAATAGTATGTATATTATTAATTTACTTATATAGACTAAAAGAGAAAGAGCTTTGAGATTTATTAAAAAAATAAATATTTTTATTTACCTTGTGATTACTGTGTGAAAAGAGAAGACCATTGCTACTTTTGAATGCCTAATGTATGTTTAGAGAAAAGGCTAGATTGAAATTGCATTATGAATCCATTATAATCCTGCACCACACCTCAGCATTTTGCACAGATGTTAGTCATTCTGCAAACTTGCATGCATGGCATATGTGTGTGAGAGTAAGGCAAAGTATAACATAACATAGAAACAACAAAAGAAATGTATAGTGTGGCATCATACCATCTTTATTGCTCACATAGTTTAGACAATCTGAACATAAAATAGTTATGTTACTGTTTTTTTATAATGTATTCATTGCATGTTATAATTAATAACAGGATTGCTAAGCTAATTAGCACAATGGAACAAAGCTTAAGAAACAGAGTGATATAACTGATGAGACCTTTTACCTAGTTTTACCTTTGCAACAGTAATACAAATAAAAACTTTGAGATTTTTTTTGTGCATCTTTGGCAGCTGGCACCTTTTAAATAACTTAAATAGTTCAGTAGATATGCTATCATGCTTGTCTTTTGTCACTTAATTACTTACTTAAGGCCTAGACATTCTGCACTGTATAAACATCCACAGTTTTCTATGCACACAGTGTATAATGAGGACAAATGGTTCATGTGACCTATAAATAAGTGATTATGACAATATTTGGTTTGTGAATATAATTCTTTAAGCATTTTTAAGTGAAATTTGGAGTGTGGCAGGAAAGGACGTACAATTGTGCATAATCAAAACAAATTAATAATAAGAGATGATTGAGGTATTGTTGAATCTGACAAGGATAGGATATGTCTGTATGTAGGACATAGGAAGAGTGAAGAGTTTGGAGACAGAGATAAATGTGTATTATCAGACATGAGAGAATATAGTGAATGCGAATGGAGACTGGATCCATGAAAAGTATGCACACCTAAATTGTATTTAATATAATAGTGCTCAACAAAAATAACAATCAAAAATGTCAGCACACTTTTGCTCCCAAAAACACTTCCTAAGATTTGAACTAGAACATAGCCAGACTTGTGGCTTTCACTCCATTGTGTTTATAGGCTGATTAGTCATAACCACATAGATTTTTTTTTTATGTAAAGATATTTTAAGTATTTAAAAAGCATGCCAATGTTTTTGAGCTTCTGTGCCTCTGTGATTTGTAGTAGTTTGTGTAATTCTGCATGAGTCTCAATGTGCTGAATTATCCTGTAATTGACGATTATTTTTAGTAATTAAATCTGCATAATATAAAAAAGCTATATGAATGAGAATGACGGAATGAATATGAATTCTATTAATGAGAATAACAGAATGAAATAGAAAGACTTGTTTTGTTTTTAATGGAAAGATGAATTTCAACATGAGAACAATCACTTCAAGAAACAAGAAACTTATAATTTTTAAGTCTTCTTTTTTAAAAGTATTTTAATTGTGATGCTATAAAAACAAATGTTCCCTCATATTAAAAAAAATAGAACATTTAACCTTTTATTTATCAATTTATCTTCTGAAAATTCTGAAACTTACTAAAAACTTACTGTTGCTCTGGTCTTCTATAAATAATATCTATATATATAATACATATTATTATATATATATATATATATATAATATATTATATATATATACAGTGGGGCAAAAACGTATTTAGTCAGCCACCAATTGTGCAAGTTCTCTCCCACTTAAAAAGATGAGGGAGGCCTGTAATTTTCATCATAGGTAATACCTCAACTATGAGAGACAAAATGAGAAAAAAAATACAGAAAATCACATTGTAGGCTTTTTAAAGAATTAATTGGTAAATTCCTCGGTAAAATAAGTATTTGGTCACCTACAAACAAGCAAGATTTCTGGCTCTCACAGACCTGTAACTTCTTCTTTAAGAGGCTCCTCTGTCCTCCACTCGTTACCTGTATTAATGGCATCTTTTTGAACTTGTTATCAGTATAAAAGACATTTGTCCACAACCTCAAACAGTCACACTTCAAACTCCACTATGGCCAAGACCAAAGAGATGTCAAAGGACATCAGAAACAAAATTGTAGACCTGCACCTGGCTGGGAAGACTGAATCTGCAATAGTTAAGCAGCTTGGTGTGAAGAAATCAACGGTGGGAGCAATTATTAGAAAATGGAAGACATACAAGACCACTGATAATCTCCCTCGATCTGGGGCTCCACGCAAGATCTCACCCCGTGGGGTCAAAATTATCACAAGAACTGTGAGTAAAAATCCCAGAACCACACGGGGGGAATGACCTGCAGAGAGCTGGGACCAAAGTAAAAAAGGCTACCATCAGTAACACACTGCAACGCCAGGGACTCAAATCCTGCAGTGCCATACGTGTCCCCTGCTTAAGCCTGTACATGTCCAGGCCCGTCTGAAGTTTTGCTAGAGAGCATTTGGATGATCCAAAAGAGGATTGGGAGAATGTCATATGGTCAGATGAAACCAAAATAGAACTTTTTGGTAAAAACTCAACTTGTCGTGTTTGGAGGAGAAAGAATGCTGAGTTGCATCCAAAGAACACCATACCTACTGTGAAGCATGGGGGTGGAAACATCATGCTTTTGGGCTGTTTTTCTGCAAAGGGACCAGACGACTGATCCGTGTAAACGAAAGAAAGAATGGAGCCATGTATCGTGAGATTTTGAATGAAAACCTCCTTCCATCAGCAAGCGCATTGAAGATGAAACGTGGCTGGGTCTTCAGCATGACAATGATCCCAAACACAACCGCCCGGGCAACGAAGGAGTGGCTTCGTAAGAAGGATTTCAAGGTCCTGGAGTGGCCTAGACAGTCTCTAGATCTCAACCCCATAGAAAATCTTTTGAGGGAGTTGAAAATCTGTGTTGCCCCAAAACATTACTGCTCTAGAGGCGATCTGCATGGAGGAATGGGCCAAAAAAACCAGCAACAGTGTGTGAAAACCTTGTTGAAGACTTACAGAAAACGTTTGACCTCTGTCATTGCCAACAAATGTTATATAACAAAGTATTGAGATGAAATGTGTTTATTGACCAAATACTTATTTTCCACCATAATTTGCAAATAAATTCTTTAAAAAATCCTACAATGTGATTTTCTGGATTGTTTTTCTCATTTTGGTCTCTCATAGTTGAGGTATACCTAGGATGAAAATTACAGGCCTCTCTCATCTTTTAAGTGGGAGAACTTGCACAATTGTTGGCTGACTAAATACTTTTTTCCCCACTGTAATATAATAAATAAAATATATCGTGTGTGGTGTGTGTTGTGTGTGTGTGTCCAATTTGATATATGTTAGTTGTTGATTAAGCTGATACAAATTGGAAAAATTTACTTGAAATTAATGAATGTTTCAAATGCTGAGTAATAAAAGGGATTTTCCTAGCAAAAAGAGGTCTGAGAAAGTAAAAGTGAATTAGAATCACATTTCAGGGGTTTTCCAGCTGTGCTGCTTAGTTTTTTTTACCTTTCAAGGGTGAGTGTCCCTTTAACAGTTATTTGGATCTTCAAAAGCGTGATACATCATGCCATCAGAAAGCAGAAATCTTCAGCAAACAGCTGTCTGGACACTGAAGATTGGGCACAATAACTTTATTATTTTAGGTGTGGTGTCACAGTGATTATGGGTTCTGGGAGGGCGTGTGAGAATGTTTTTTCTTTAGTGTCTCACTGTTTGTTCTTGTGTCTCAGAGTCTTATATTGTGTAGTCGCTGTAAGCGTTGTAAAACTGTTGTAAAGACTGTAAAAACCAACCAACAGTCTCACGTAAAACATATCTATTTTACAAGGGGGTGATTTCACATGAATTTGTACGATGTGAATCATACGAAAATGTATGGTTTTTAGAAAACCATTAGCCTAAGCATGAAGGTCCACCTCCAAAACAGATATTTCAAATTGTACGAATAAGATCACACAAATTAATCTGAATTAGCCACCTTTTCACCAAAATGTAACAGTTACTAGGCTGGGTAAAATTATTGATATTTCGATATTAATCGATTCTCATTTTTACGGAACGATATCGATTCTAAAATCCCAAGAATCGATTAGTCTAGCCTGTTTTCAGTTAATGGACGGAACGTTGAAGGGCTCTTCCCATCCAATATATCGCAATAAGTGTTGTGCTTTGGTACTTTTAATATAAAAACAGTCTCACATTTCAAATTCTGTCAATTTTATTGCAGTATTCAAACAATAAATGCAGTTTTTGGCGCTGTTTAATGTGGAGTGACCGATCTCTGTAGCGCCTCAGTTCAACAGACGAGGCGCACGTGAACTGATCGTCTCCTCCGCTTTAATAGCAGTTACAGTGTGAAATAAACATGAATGAACATCCGAATGTTTGTTAAAAGAAAGAGTACAACTTACTGAAATCCGTATCCTGTCTCAGGTAATCGCTCAATCAGTGTTTCAACCACGCAAAGACGTCAGTATAACGGCTTGTAAACAATGTCACGTAACGTCACATTTACCTCAGAAAAACATATTTGGTGACCATTAACTCATTAGTCAGATAGAAAAATTATCTGTAGAGAGGGGCATTTTGCTTAATATATGCACCATATAACATATTCATTATCATTTTTACTGTTCTTCAATGTTTAATTTATGTTTGAATAAATCCATCAAGTTTTTATGATAGCCACCATTATGTTTATATTTAAAAAAAACGAATTAAAGTAGAAATATTTTTATGTAATTGTAACTTTATTATTTTAAAAACTTCATTAAGTGAAATTTTAACAAATCAGTTAATTTGAACCTTCAGTGTTATAGTAATGTAGTACCAACTGACTCTCGTGTATATTTTACAGCATTAGTTGAGAGATTTTTTTTTTCCTTGAGAAAATTTGGCATGTACTGTACCTGATATATAACCAAAAAAATCGATATTGAATCGAATCAAATCGCAAGCTTGTGAATGAGAATCGAATCGAATCGTGAAATTTGTGTCAAAACCCAGCCCCTAAAGGGTTCCCTAGTGAAAAATAAATATACTAAATGTATTTGAAATACATTTGCCTTACACATTTGTGTCTACTGAATACCCCGCAATTGTACTTTTAGTATACTAAACTGGTACACTTAAAGTCTGCTAAATTGGAGTAATTAATTTTGTACTTAATGCACTTTAATTGTATGGAAATAGTGCTGAAGTCCAACTAAAGATATACTGAAGTATATTTGATTTGTGCTGACTGGAACTATTGCAAGTATAATTCAGGTAAATATCTTGCATTTAAAGATCAATATTACTCAAAAATCATACAATCCTCATCAATAATGACATTAAAACACATTTCAGGCTTAATATTAAGAAATGTGCATTGTTCACAATAGTACTCCAAATAAGTTTAATTATAATTTTTTATATCAGTAAGTCTTGAGTTATCTGTCAGTAAATATTTTAATAGATTTTAACTATACTTAGTATGAAATTAATTTATTTTAAATATATTACATTTTTACTAGGGTATGAATTGCCATGAGATTGTGTTGTAAAAACACCATAAAAAAATCATGTCAAAAACAATGTTCTATTCTTCTAACAATGAGGAACAACTATGCTCTTTTTCTATTATAATATAATCAGATTGTATTATTAATTTATTTTTAGGTAAATTGGCTTAATACGTTCTATTTAGCTTATTTATATTCAAATAAGCTTAATTTAAAAAAGAACTGCCTCCTTCAATGTTTGCAGTTTACTAGTAGTGTCTTTACATTGTTGTGGATTTTCTTGTCACAGAAGCTTCTCGTGATGTTGCTTCCCATACTTTAACTTCAGAAAGTTACTCAAAACAGTTACTGTAAGCAATAATGATAATGAATTGAAATGTTAAAAGCCAATTTCATGCTTATTCTTTTTTACAGTGTTGAGTCTTCTAAAGTGAGTGCTTGGATGAAGATTTTCATTGTACAGTATGTGCGCTGCAATATTTTACACACTTATGTATAAGCACACATGTAAACGCATGGTTAAGGGCACATCAATTATCTTTTCAATGTATAGTTTCTGTGGAGGTACCATATATGTTGAACTTTATCCAAGATGTTCGGTAAGTGATACTATCCACGTAAATCTTTTTCTTGCTCATAATCTTTTATCCTTTAGTGAATGTTATCTTTTTGGTGTCCAAATACCTACATTTGGCTAAAATTAATAATTTCTTGATTGCAGTGATGAGTTAAGCATTTCTGCTTTTTGTACCAGTTGGTGCCAATATTACGTAGTTTTTGACTGATTTTGAAAAAATCGTTTTGGATTATGCTGTGTGTGCATATTTGTATGCATGTATGCATTTTTTTTTCTCATTTTGTCTCTCATAGTTGAGGTATACCTATTATGAAAATTACAGTCCTCTCTCATCTTTTTAAGTGGGAGAACTTGCACAATTGGTGGCTGACAAAATACTTTTTCCCCCACTGTATATACATAATAAATATAGTGGGTGTGTGTGTGTGTGTGTGTGTACAATTTGATATATGTTAGTTTGTTTGATTAAGCTGTACAAAAGTTGGAAAAATATTACTTGAAATTAATGAATGTTTCAAATGCTGAGTAATAAAAGGGATTTTCCTAGCAAAAAGAGGTCTGAGAAAGTAAAAGTGAATTAGAATCACATTTCAGGGGTTTTCCAGCTGTGCTGCTTAGTTTTTTTTACCTTTCAAGGGTGAGTGTCCCTTTAACAGTTATTTGGATCTTCAAAAGCGCGATACATCATGCCATCAGAAAGCAGAAAACTTCAGCAAACAGCTGTCTGGACACTGAAGATTGGGCACAATAACTTTATTATTTTAGGTGTGGTGTCACAGTGATTATGGGTTCTGGGAGGGCGTGTGAGAATGTTTTTTCTTTAGTGTCTCACTGTTTGTTCTTGTGTCTCAGAGTCTTATATTGTGTAGTCGCTGTAAACGTTGTAAAACTGTTGTTGAAATCTTGAATCTTGAAACTTTAGTGAATGTTATCTTTTTGGTGTCCAAATACCTACATTTGGCTAAAATTAATAATTTCTTGATTGCAGTGATGAGTTAAGCATTTCTGCTTTTTGTACCAGTTGGTGCCAATATTACGTAGATTTTGACTGATTTTGAAAAAATCGTTTTGGATTATGCTGTGTGTGCATATTTGTATGCATGTTTGTGTGTAAGCGTATACAGTAAAGTCAAAAGTCTAAGTCCACTGCTAACAAACAATGCTTTTATTTTTTAAAACCTGATGATCATGTTTTTTAAGGACATGGAAACTTCAAAACTTTCCGATGTCCTCATGTGCATACGTTCATTGTCTTCACACCTACGTAATCATTGCACGTCATGAACGAAGCAAAAGGATCTTGCAGTTGTCACCTACATCAGGCCTGTGCCGAGGTGGGACAGACCGCCGCTGTCATGGTTAACCACTGAGTGAGCTAAGCTTAATGTGATGATGTACTTTGACAGCAGGACTCTGATCTAGAGGAAGTAACCTGCCTCAACCCTCTTGTCTGCATTAAGTCTTGAAACATTCGTTTAAAGGAATAGTTCACCCAAAAATGAACATTTGCTGAACATTTACTCACCCTTAGGTCATCCAATATGTAGATGAGTTTGTTTGTTCATCACAACAGATTTGGAGAAATGTAGTATCACATCACTTGCTCACCAATGGATCATCAGCAGTGAATGGGTGCCGTCAGAATAAGATCCAAACAGCTGATAAAAACATTGCAATAATCCACAAGTAATCCACATGACTCATAAATCCCTAATTTAACGTCCTGGGGCCAGTTGCAAGGTTTAGACTAGTCTTAAAAGTAAGTCATATAATGTTTTCCTTCAAGACTGGTCAACATTTTTCAAATTCGGTTACATTAAAACTTACAGTAGATTATTCTAAATTGAATCCAAAATATAATACTGATTACCCCTTGGTTAACTGCTAGTTGGTCAGACTAGTTCTTGAGACACTGTCTTAAACTAGAGTGCCAGGTTATGCAACGGCCCCAGAAGTGAAAAGCTGCCTGTTGGTAAGAAACAAATCCATCATTAAGATGTGTAAACGGTCACTTCTGGCCAAAATACGAGTCCATAACTCATAATAACACTTCATCCAGTGAAATGTCTTGATAAATTTGTTTATTACATGCTGTCCACTTCAACTGATGGACTAAAGTTTTGTGGATTACTTCCCCAAACAAAATGAGAAGTTAGGGATGTCAAATTAAATACAAAATTAAGATAATAATTATTTTTTTATAGCAATATTTAAACTAAAATAAAGTAAAATTGAACTAGAAATTATAAAAATAGATGCAGTTCATTTCCTGTAATTAAAATATTATTTAGTATAAAGTATAAAGGTGATTAATTTCAGTCTTATAAATGTTTATGCTAATTAAATGGCAAAAGCACTAGTATTTGTAAAATTTGTGATATGAAAATGTTTATTTGGGATAGGAAATGTGTTTTTTTTTTTATCCATTGTGACTGTCGTCTTCATATGTGACCCTGGACCACAAAACCAGTCTTAAGGTGCTTGGGTATATTTTTTAGCAATAGCCAAAAAAAAACATTGTGTGGGTCAAAGTTATCGATTTTTCTTTTATGCCAGAAATCTTTAGAATATTAAGTAAAGATCATGTTCCTGAAGATATTTTGTAAATTTTCTAAAAAACCCCTTTTTTTTAAAAAAAAATAATCAGAACTTAATTTTTGATTATTAATATGCATTGCCAAGAACTTCATTTGAACAACTTTAAAGGCTATTTTCTCAATATTTAGATTTTTTTTGCACCCTCATATTCCAGATTTTCAAATAGTTGTATCTCAGCCAAATATTGTCCTATCCTAACAAACCATACATCAATGGAAAGTATAAATCTCGATTTCAAAAAGTTGACCCTTATGACTTGTTTTGTGGTCCATGGTCACATATACATTTCTAAGTAGCATGTGTTGCTATGGCGTTTAGAATGTTTCTGCATGTATGACATCATACGGCTTCTTTGGCTCTCAAGTGACATTACTAAAGAATGCCAAAGATTCACTTTTTATATTTTAAAGGCCACAGTTTGCTGCCTCTCCTAAATGGCTTTTGTATTTCTTTTCGGCTGGCTTTTGATTCTTGGTTCATGCCCCATTGTAAGGTCCTGTCTGCAGTGTGACCAGGTGGTTCGTTATGTGCATGAAGACTTCCTGTCCACAGTTAAAGGAATCACTGTCCGTGATCAGATCGAATTGAAGCAAATCATTGAGCATGCTTACGTCAACTATCGGGACACCAGCAGACGGTTTCGCGGTGTCGTAGGTACTGCTGTAATATAGCTGGGAGATACTGCTATTCATATCTGTAAAATGCTTTAAAATGTAGTAGAAATTAGCAGTTTAGATTAGCACATTCTCTGAACAATTATCTATAAATAACATTGCCCATGCTGATTAGTAGTTGTTGTTTTTTTACGTACTATAATAAATAGAACTGACATAAAACTTAATAAAAACTCATAGACTAATAAAAATAACAAAAACTTTAACTAACATAAAAATGAAGACAAAATGAAAACTAATTCTTATTGAGAGGAAAGTAACCTTGAAAAAGCTCAAATATTAAAAAAAAAGTTTTGTTAAAATTGTTGGTCAATATGCATAATATATTTATGCTATTTTGTTGTTTTGATGGCTTTGCTATTATTCAAAAATTTGGAAAAAGGTGGGAAAATGCTTAGGTGTTTTGAAACAAATACGTGCAAGATTGGCCAAATTTCTATTTTGTCTTCAAATTATATTTTTTCATCATCATTATGCTCTCTGATGTTTGCTTTAGATCCCACAACTCTCTATCGTGCACGGACAGAATACCAGAGTGAATTCAAGAGGCACTGGAAAGAGGACCGAACAGGTGAGCGCTTGTGGATGCAGATTATGTCCTTTTTCATTTTTTAAGAAGAAGAAAAGTTCTAGTCTGAAGTCTATAGAGCAAAAACATCAGAAAAGCTAAGATGCTTTACATCTGACAACATGTAAAACTAATGTTGTGTTCGTCTCGTTTAGGTTCTATTCAGTGGGATATGATTAATATAGTGGAGAAAGGAAAGAGAATCCTTCAGAAACATTTGGAGATTTTTGCTGCCCACGGTATGGCATACATTCGATTTTATATAGCAAAAACGTGTCAGAACATCTAATTCTCACTCATGATCTTTTTCTGTATTATTCTTTTTCAAAGGTCTGTGTCCAAATAAATGTGGTAAGTACAGATTTGAGATTCCTCTATATTTCTCTATTATATTATTTGGAATATCTTAACACAAGAAGTCAAAATTTTGTACACACTTATTCTTTGGAAAAAAATGGTGTAGAAATAATTTTACGCTCAGTAAATTTCACAGATAATTACAGTGAAACAGCAAGTAACACATGTAATAAATGAAATGTGAAATGGTGTATGTGTTACAGGATAAAGAGTGTGTAAAGTATGATATATTTATCGTGTATATGGATGCTTGTTTGCTACAGGGCTGTTGTATCAGAGAGTGATGAACTGCACTTCCTGTCAGTATGGGCTCTTTACGTGTCAGTCAGCCACGCCGCCACTAGACTGTGGAGGTGAGACAGACAAACGCCCACAGATACACACACACCAAGATGATTTTATCTGACTATATTAACACGGCACACTTCTCTTTTGTCCTTCTCTCTTCTTTGTATTCTTTCTCTCACTATCAGAGCATCATCTTGAGGCAGATGAAGGAGAGGAGGTGGTGCTGGACTGTTTCCTGTCCTGGCACGCTCTTGTAGTTGGGCAGACCGAGTACCATTACTCCTGGCATCCTGGAGAAAAGAATGTACATGCACACAGACAAACATACCCATTTGCTGTTTTCAAAGAATCCTGAAGCCATTTTGAATACTGTTTCAGACAACATCAGAAATACACTGTAGTATGGATTTTGTAAAGAGTCCTTATTACAGTTAAAATACACTTTAAAAGAATATGAATAAGTGCAAACTGACTGGAATGTTTTCAGAAAAACCTAATTGCATGTTATTTGCAATTGAATGAAAATTGATTATAGTTTAAATTTATATTAAATGTAATTAGTTGAACTTAAGAGTGCTTTTGACCCACTTAAGTAATATGCAGTGTACTGCATAATTTACTGCAGGCATTTTACTGTATATATAGCCTTAAATGTAATATTGAATAACACACTACAGATAAAATTACAGTCAAGTACTTTACATGTACTTTAGTATTCAGCACATCAAAATAAATGTAGCAACTATTTTAAAAAATGCCAAAAAATAATTTGTCAATAATACAAAGTGCTTTTTCAGCTCAAGCACTCGTCGGAAATGTAACGGCCCCTTACCATAATCGCAAGCTTCATCTTTTCAAAGAAATGGTACGACAGAGCCCGAAGCGGAAGCAGAGTTGCTTGACTGGACAACAGGATTAGCGGTGGTGTTTGCAGTACAACAAGCCACGTTAGACAGCTCACTCCAACTGTGAGGTGACCCCCCTCTCTCCTCGGGCTCTCTCTCGGGGGTGCTCTCTCTCTCTCCTCCTCTCTCTCCTCTCGGGCTGGACGCAGTCGTCTGTCCCTCTCTCATCTGCCCCGATCATTCTCTCGAAGATCTCCTCAAAAAAGAAAAAAATAAAAAAAAATCTCTCTCTCTCTCTCTCTCTGTCGCACTCTCTCTCTCGCTCTCTCTCTCTTTCACACACACACACGATGCGCAAAACTTTTTTTTGAACAGTCAATAGCAAATACTTAATTTAATAACAAAACAGTAGCTGATTCAGGAGCGCCAGATTGTCATAGCAAAATCAGAATTACCTCCTCTCCTAAGTTCACGAAGCGGTCATCCATAAAATGCATTGCTGTCCTGTTGTAAGTGATCTTAAAGATTCCTAAATGCATCTACTTTCTGAAGGCCAAATAAAGTGCTTTTGCTTTTCCTAGAAACACACAGCGTCTCCCTGACATGGCTGCTAATCACACTAACTGCGATTACTGAACCACGCCTTCGTGTCTTTGCGTGCACATTTGGCAGCATTATGCAAATTGCCACATAGTGAGGTAGATATGTGTGGGGCGTGTTAGAACGAGCCGTTTTAGGGGGGCGTGTGAGTCTTAACTTTGATAAAGAATATATCTTTTGTTTTGAGACTTTAGTCTTTGTAACTTCAGGTATCTTATCTATGCACAGTCAGCTTGTAACACTCCAAAGAGAAAGGAAAAACTTTAATTGCATCATATGACCCCTTTAAAACCGGCCATGAAAGTGGCCTAAATACACGTAAGTGCCTTTTTATTTCAGTAATATTAGAAGCAGTACAGTTTTTTAATATATACATTTAAGATTTTTACACTATTTGTGCTTTTTAAATTATTTGTGTATGTTGGAGAGTAGCTAGCTAAAAGTAGAGATGCTCACTTAACTTATTTTCTTAGTAGCATGACAACAGCTCAGCTAATAATGATAGTCTACTTTTCCCAACAAGTACTATTTATATACATTATCTAATGATGTGTCATTTTACAGTAATGTTAAAGAAAACATGTCCCCTTGAATAGCTTTAATATACCATGTATTCTACCAGGTAGCCTACTTTAAATCATTAGCTTTTTGCTTGATAAACTGCAGTTTGAAAATATACTCAAGTGTTGATCTTTCCAGACCAGAGTACACTGATTTAAATTTGAATTATTTCCTAAAATTTACTAAAACCCTGCCTGTTTATTATTCACTGCAAGCTGTCACATGACGGAGAGTATGAAGGGCTGGTGGTGACAAAGGAGTCTAAAATTGTCCTCAATCAGCTGAAAGTCAATGAGGAAGGCATGTACCGGTGCCTCCTACAGGATCAAAAGGGTACTACGCTGTCCCGCATGTATTTCAAACTGAAAGGTAGGCGATGTTTATTGAATTTAATTACTCATTGTGGTCTAGATTTGTCCTCCTCTCATCTGTCTCTCTTTCCCTCAGTCAACCCACTGCCATCTACAACCCCTAGACTGATTGTGGCTTTGCCGTCCCTGCCCTCGGGTTATGATACCACACTTCACGGCCTTCAGAGGAGCAGTCTCATCATTATACTGATTTTACTGTCTGTACTCAGCATCACAGGCAGCCTTGTCATCATAGTGAACCTCAGGTATGTCATAACAGGATGGTTAGAACATATTAAAAAGGGGCTTTTGAATATAGTTCGAACAACAACAAGAACAAAATAGAAAATGGGCGAAAATAAAGATAGGGAAGGAAAGAATGAGTAATTAAATGATCATGCTGTTATTGAGCATTTTGTAGAAAAGGACTTGTGGGTTTTCCCTCGATTTTACTTCACAAAACATTTATTGGATGGCCTTACAGTTTATTAAATAATTGTCTATCTGTGCATATTTTGTGCTACTATTAGCTATATTTAAGTCAAATTTCATTTCATACAAGCTTCCATTTAAGTGTCCTTTGTTTATATTTTTATTCATTTTCATATTTTGCAAGACATAAATGAGATATAATCAGGCCCACATGGAATCTGCACCCGCGGAAGATCAGCAGATTTCCACAGAAGTTGAATGGGATGCCTGTCATTGTTTGTTTATGAAATCATGGCCAGTGTTGTTACTGTTAACTAAAACTATTACAACTCATTTTCATTAATTGCAGTAAAGCTGAGATCAAATCAAGTATAAATATTAGATGAAAACTAGATGAAAATTATAAATGTTGCCATGGCAATTTGGCAAAAATGGGCCGATAATATAAAAAGAAACAAAACCAAATTAAAATTAAAAAAGCACCTAACACAATTACTAAAACTTAAACTATATTATTATTTTAATGGAATATAGTATGCAGCTCAGCATATTATATGCATGCATGAGGGTTGGAGCGAGAGAGAGAATGGGGAGGAAGAAAGATTGACAGTGGGGGATCTGTCATGGCATCCTGCTGATGTTGTCCAAAGAGACAACATTAGGAAGGAAGCACACTTTGTTTGCATCCATTCTGTCTGCTCTGACAGAGTGAGCATGAAGTGGCAGGAGGAGGAGAGAGACAGCAGGAGAGGAGGAGAGGGGGAGGATGTGGAGAACATTGAGCTGATGAGTGGATGTGATCCAAAGAGACACGAATAAATGACTACACACACCCAAAAGACTGATGAGTTTCAAATGCTACAGTGTGAGCGTTTAAAAGATCATATATTTTATTTTATATATATAGATTTTTAAATAACGTTAGGGTCAGTCAGTTTTTTATTTTATTTAATATACTGTTAAATACATTCAAGTAAAGACATTTAGTATTGTGACACTGAAGACTGGAGTAATGGCTGCTGAAAATTCAGCTTTGCAATAAATTCCATTCGAAAACAGTACCATGACGCAATGCTCAAACACGCATAAAAGCAGAAACACATTTCCCCTTCCATTTATTTATTTATTCTCACTTGTATTCATTTATTTTTTAGTATTAAATTTCTATTGAAGTTGATGGCCATTTTAAGGCACACAGATGAAAGAAAAAAGAAGCAGCTGCATTTGGCAAAAAGCTCATACAGAAAATAGTGACATTATTATATGACATGAAGTCATGTGACAAGCTCTGGAGGTAGATTTTCATGGGTGATTTATTTTGGGTTTATTTCAGTGGTTAATGCCATTTGCATTATTATCTGTCCACCAGCTGCTGTCGTATGTTATTCAATTACACACTGAGTTCACAAACACACACATGCTATGTAAAATAGATCCATTCTCTGGAAATGAAAAAGGAAGAGACGTTTTGGTTGGGCAGACACGTGGGAGAGAACCAGAGATAAAGTGAGAGAGCTAAATCTCTTGGATTACAATGTTTTTTCTAGAATGAATATTCCCCTGCCTACTGGTTAATCCTGGGGATTATCCGCTCTTCTGGCCAGAGGAGAGTACGCTGAAAACTCTCAAACGCTTGTTTTCATGTCAAGTTCCCCTTCGGTAACCGAGAGACTGTCAGACTTCCTGTTCAGAATGGCTCCATTACATCTGATTGACTGTTTTTCAGTTCTTTCAGTTACAGTATTGTGTTGTTCGACGTGAACAGGTGGCTCAAATCTTTAGAAGATATACCAGAAGTCATATTTTCACAGTATTTCATTATTTCAAAGCAGCTTCATAGAAAATCACAATGTTAATGTTTATGATATCCTTATATTATCATGTCACTGGGGATTCTGGGGAAAGTCCTTTAAGTAACAGGAAATGATCCATTTTGAAAGTTCTGCTCAGTCGTGATTTTGAATGACTGGTTTGGATGCTTTCAGCTATTGTTTACCATCTTACTATTGTTTTAGCAAGTCGAGTGGCATCATGGGAGGCAAGAAACACTCCCAGAGTAAACGCAGGTCGAATAGTTCTTCCAAAACATTTTTTTTTTTAACTCCGCTAATTACATTAGCTTATTTATTCCTCTAGCTTTCTGGCTTGAACGGGTTATTTGTTTCTCTGGAACAAAACATAGAATACAAAACAGAACACGTACATAGAATAAGTTTTGATTTTCACTGAATTACTCATCAACTTCCTTTATGAGACACAGACGGTTTGATCATTAAACAAACGTGGAGGAGGCATCCCTCAAGCGAATATTTTTTTAGCTACATTTGCAATTTGTGATCAAGATGTAGTCATGAGTATTTATATTAGGCTGTGTCGACATTCATGACGTACATAAATCATTTGATCCACTGGAGACAACTAACACAGGAAATATTCAAATAAATAAATATCTATTTAAAAAAATAATGTTCACACATCTGTAGGTGATTATTAAAGTGTCAAATATTTACATTTCTGTGGTTTTTAATTAATTAATTGGTAACACTTTACAATAAGTTTCATTAACTACTTTAGTTAACATGAACTAATAATGAACGGCACTTATACAGCGTTTAATAATCTTTGTTAATGTTAATTTCAACATTTACTACATTATTAAATCTTGTTAACATTAGTTAATGCACTGTATTGACTAACATGAACTAACATGACCCGCTTTATTTTTATTAACTCCATTAGTGAGATTAGTAATACAGTAACACTGTATGGCTCATGGTTAGTTCATTGTTAGTTCATGTTAACTAAAGTAGTTAATGAAACTTATTGTAAAGTGTTACCAATTAATTTAATGTATTAGAGTTTGTGGAAAATTAGTGTATACACCATTGTATCATATATATATACAATAATACATTGATTATATAATGATGCATACAATAATATTTAGTTAAAAAACAATTGTGTCAATTTTGTATTATTGAATTATTTTCTGACAGTAAACAGGCCCTATTTCTACAGCAAGAAGGGACAGTTCTATATTTTTTTCTCTGCCAAACAGGAAGCTGTGACATTACATGGCTCGTTACACTAACCTCAGCCCACAGCACCATCTTCGCAACAGTTTACACATTTAAAATGACTCTCTCTCTCTCGCACACACACACGCACACACACACTTAGTATACTGCACAACACATACACACACACACACACTTAATGCAACAGGTGTGTGTGCTGAATTCACGTAGCATATGATGGAATAAACAGATGAGAATGGAAACAATGGAAAACTTTATTTGTTATGTATCGACTCATTCTGAGCTGTTTGTTTTTTCAGTTATTATTGACTGGCAAGACGTATTGCCTGTAGTAGCAGCAAGAACATCAACAACAACATGTTATTTGATTACTACCATGGTAAAAAAAATCCCTTTTTGTGTAATCTAGATACAGGCCAGGAGGCATTTTCTTTTTTTAATTAATTGCACTAAATTAACACATTCAATTAGTTAAAACATGAACAGTTAATCTGATATCAACTGTGACGTGAGTCTTCACTAAATAATCATTTGATGCAATGATGGTGTTGCGTTACAAACCAATTATTTGATATGCAAAGACATGCGCTCAAATATGAGGCAAGTACGAACACAAAACCTCATATTCTTGAGCTTAAAAGGTGGAGGAGTGTGGGTTGGAAGAGTGGCCGCAGTTGTGGGAGAAAGTGTAGGGGAAAAAGACGGGGGAGAGACAGAGTGAATGAAGGGAAATTCAAGACTGAGGGAGTGAATGAGAAAGAAGGACGGAGCTGAACTCAGCTGCTCTTTACACACATTCAGGGAAAGAAAAACAGTGCATGGGAGGATCCTCCTCCTCTTCCTTTTACAAAAGTGGTTTTAGTTTTGCTTTGTGATTTTAGGGTGAGCTGAATATGTACACGTGTTTATTTGACAATGTTGAGAAATAGTGTATATTTTGGCAGATAAGAAATCATTTCAATCAATGCACTGCTACTTTTCAATTAAACCATCCAAATGTTTCGTATCATTTTAACCTCTGTTTGGGGTTTCAGAGAAGCATGCTACGAGCTCAGAAAAAATATAACATTGATGTATCAGATTGATATAACAATTGAAAACCTGTTTTATATATATATGTCAAGCGATTAATCGCATCCAAAATAAAAGTTTATTTTTCATAATATATGTGTGTATATTCATATAATTCATATTATTTATAAATATATTTAATATATAAACAAAACATATTTTTCTTAAAAATATATAAATGCATGTGTGTGTATTTATATAAACAATAATAAATATACACAGAACACACACATAAATACCAAAATTTTATTTTGACTGTGAGTAATCGCGATTAATCAGTTAACAGCACTACATATATATATATAGATATAGATATCATATATATATATAATATTTTTTAATCACAATTACTTAGTTTGGGTCTCATAGAGTCTGGAAATCAAATATTAAATAATACAATAAAAAATAATTAAGATAAAGTGTAGAGATACTTTCCTGCCAACTGTATTTTAATTTCTTAGTTTATCATCACTTTTAGCTGTGTCAGTTTGACTGAAACAGAATTACTAAAATCGATACCAGTCACATGATAAACAAGGCAGTTAACGATTCAATAATATCTGCCACCTGGGTTTCGGTGAGGTCTGAGGAAAAATAAGACAAAGACTTAAATATCTAAATTAATGTAATGATATACACGTACATCACCCCACATATAAAAACAATAAAGTCAATTGTAACAGAACATGAAAGTTAAGAATAATCTTTCTTGTCAGCATGAGGCATAATGATGTCCTTTTAAGTCATGCTGGTTATGTTGACCGCAAGGTGTTTTTAGTTATCTTATGGGGGTGTTTTTGAGCAATAGCATAAGTCTGTATTCTTGTGATGCATCACATTTGATAGGCTGTATCAATCATACTTGAGGAAGAATCATTTCCATTCTCAGATATGTGACTCACAGACTCAAACATCCTCTCTCATGTTAGTAGTGCCATATGTTTGTTGTTGTCATTTAAAATAAATAAAAGGTGAGCTCAGACCTGTGGGTGACGTTCCACACTGTACAGAAATAAAAGTGGGTGAACTTTTTTTTTTTAATCACTAGCTATTAGTTTCTACCTTCCTTTAAATTTACATTTGGTTACTAGTTTCTGTACATTCATTTGCATCTACATTTTATTCCTGGCTACTAGTGGTACTTTCACAGTAATTTTTACAGTAGTGGTTCTACAATAAATGACGACTGCATACTGTGACAAGAGCAGGAAATGACTGTGATCAAATGACTATCAACAATAACTGTAATTGTGTGTTGTTAGACTTCCAAGCATGAATAAATTAATTTTGTTTCTTTTTTTCTGTTTGGCGGACAATTTCTTTTAAAATTATGTTGACTGCAGTGACCAGTGTTAAGTTACAGTCCCGGTTGACGAGTCATACTAATACTGTAGCTCACCTGACTCAGCTCACCACAATAGCAAAAAAATCCCCTACCACTCATTAAGGAATAGTTCACCCAAACTGACATTTGCTAACAATTACCCTCGAGGCCATCAAAGATTATTTGGTTTTTCATTAGAACAGATTGTTTGAGAAATTGTAGCATTATCATCACTTGCTTATCATGGATACTCCATTGATGAGGAGATCAGAGTCTAAAACAAACAGTTGATAAAAAACCTACAGTAATCCACAGCTAATCCAACGACCAGTGTATCACGGGATTTTTGTGAAGTGAAACGCTGTGTGCTTGTAAGAAACATCATTTAGGTGTTTTAACTTAAGCCATCACTTCTGGCCAAATAGTCCGATTCCTAACCATAACAACGCCTCCTCCAGTGTAAAAGTCCATCCACTGTTGTCCTCTCACACAAAATCCACTAATATATATTTTTTGAACTGTTTTTGCTTCTAAAACAGAGCTTGATCTGTTCATATTTCTCTCTTGAATCAAAAGCGATGCATAAAACAATATTATGGATAGACGACCTATAGTCGGAAGCAACGGTTTGAAGTTGAAACATCATTTATGATCAGACTTCATAGTCAATCACTTAAGTATCTGTGTTTGTTTTGATGAAGTTGTCCTTGCTTATCCAGATAATGTAAGGTCAAGTATAATTACAGACATATAAAAATGCTAATTAATAAGCTTGTGTAATTTTTGCTACATAATAACCAACTGTGTTCTGTAACACTATTACACTTGCTAGGAGAAAACGAATTCAATTATAAAAAGGTCCAGGTTCCCAGCCAAAGTAAACACTCATGATATTACTTAAACTGTTATCCCACAATGCAGCACAATATGACTATTATTTATTGTATTAATATGACTATTATTTTTTGTATTTACAGTGACTTCTTGTGTAATGGCAGAAGACGAGTCTGCACTGATCTCACTGTCAAATTCTTAATAAAGCATTTTATTATAAGAAATCATTATCTTGAATCTTGTAAAAATCTGGCAGTGTGTGATTATAAATTATTCTGTATATCTTAAATATTGAATGAGAAGCAGAGGGCAAAACAATGGATACCAAATACATCGCATTCAAAAGTAATGATATGAGTCTTTAAAGCTGCAGACAAAGAGCCGGTGCAGAGCCAAAAACAGGGGGAAAGTGCAGAGAAAGACAAATAAACTGTGATAGGAACAGAGAGAGTGTGAATGTGACCTCAGATTGCAGACTGCTGTTAAAGATTATCCAGCCCCTTGGGCCGTTTAATTCCAAACATAATCCTGCATCCAGAGTTCATGTTGTTTTTCCACTTTAAATCACATGGCCTATTTCTCCATTGCACACTGTTTCATTCACAAGTACACCAACCCCACCCCCTCCTTTATAGCACTTGTGTGTGGACGTGCATGGAGAATTGTCCTGGACAACCACAATAAGGTGGATGCGTGGGAGGCCGTGCTATTAGACTCGTTCATGCATCCAGAGAACAACCTGCTCCTTAATGTCTACAACTGTGTTGTTTGTTCTTAGGGGTTAAAAATAAACGTACATTTGAAATTGATCTGTTTGTCTTTGCATTTGTGCAGTCACATATAGCATTGATTTTAGACAACTTAAAAATCATTCGATTACTAAGGAACTAAATATATTGTAGATATGCTTACTGCATATAATCCTAATACTGCATATAATCCTAATAATAAACCTACCCCAGAGCTACTTTAATAGCTCAAAATATCATACTTGAGATTAATGCATCAGGATGATATGTCATGATACATTTCTTAATCTTGTGAGAGTTGATTATAATCAGAATTTCTATTTGATAACCTGTTTATATATCACATTACTTGTTTGGGGTCTCAGAGACACTCGATTGTGATAAAATTGTCTGATATACACTCTTGAAATCTTTAATTTCCTCATTTTTAATGTCTATAAAAACTTCAATAATATCCGCTGATGAGGTCAGATGAACATATTAAAGAATTTGAAGGAAACATTAGGTACATTTCTAAATTACTATTATTATTTTTACACCTAAATGCATTGCACATATGCTTACTGCATATAATCCTAATAAACCTCTAGGATTTTTATGATCAAATCAATTAGAAATGTCTAGGGTTCATTCCAAACAGTGTTTAGATAATATGCCACCCGCAGATGTCAGATTCATTGTCACATGATGTGAAAAACAACTTTTTACTTATGACTAAATATTGGGCTGCACTGCACTTTGAAATGCACTGTTATTTTCAATAAAACAAAATAATAATATATTATTTTAATCTAACCGGTATTTACTGGTCCACTTATTTTTAATCAACTTTTTTTGTTGTTTATTTATTTCTATTTTTCTTTTGTTTGCAAAGCACTTACCTTTATAAACTGTATTATAGCAATAAATACACTGCATTGTTTGTGGGTTTAGCTTTTTCTTAGCGTCTTTTATATCTATTTGTCATTTTAACAAATTGCATCACCCACTGAAACTGTACACCTGTATGGAAAGTTGCAGCGCGGTGTATTTTACCCACACAAAATGACATGGTATGGTCAAGCATGAAATACATAATCGCCTTCAGCGCGTGGTTTGATGTTCCTGATTTAACCTGACCTTGCCCAAAGCCCTCAAGCCAACCACAAAGGTATCATAATAGAACGCGCACTAACGTGTGTGTGTGTGTGTGGGTGTTTGTGTGGGGGGTGTTTGCGGTTCTAACTACGGCTCTATGGTACTGCTTAAACTCGCGTCACAAAATAAAAAACACGGGTAACCCCAACTACCACGTGCCAGTGGGAAAAAAGGGGTGAGCGCATCAAGAGCCATATATGGAATGTCGGTCTAAGTCAACGGGCCATATATGGTGCTTCCGTGCGTGACGTCTGTTCCTTATGTGGAAAACGAAGGCGTGGCTGTGGCGGAGGAGACGCGATACAAATACTGTTTCCAACACCGCCTTACTGTAGAATCACATCTGCTGACAAATAAAGGACTTCAAACTAAGCTTTGATGAAAAACTGAGAACGATTATACGAAATTGACATTTAAAGACAGAATTATTCGTGTCCTTTTAAAAGTAAGATACTGTGAAAAACACTTGAACACCAGACCTTCTCCGAACAAAATAATATATATTATATATATATATATATTTTGTGTCATCTGTTTTTGTTATTGTTTACAGTTCTTCATCTCTAGTGGACGAACGAATTCGGTATGTTAACTCGCGCTGTTGTTGATGCTGTGAAATACCCGTTTTTTTCTCTCACGGCTGGTGTTTTGTCTGGAGAGCGTCATGTGGGTATTGGGGCCCCGACGCCTCTGGAGATCTATGCAGTGAGCTGGTTCATAGTTTGCGGACGCCCTCTTATCTCGGTCGCGTCTGGTGATGCGTCGTGCTGGACATGCCGGCCGTTCCTCGCCTTCTCTGGCCGGCGCACAATCTCGAGTCCCGCAACGTCACCTGAATGTCCATGCTGAGGTGTGACGGAGGGACCAAGATCTGTCCATGGTGTCCTGGAGTGGCTGTGTGCGTTGATAAATCAGTCTCCTTGCCCAGCTGCGCGCATTGAGCGGGGACTTTGTTTCCCTCTCCGGTGGTGGTCCTGGACGACAACAGTCGCTCGGTCAGAGATCTGAAGAGCGAGAGTCTGGCCAGTCTCCTCCTCGGTGCCCTTCAGTCAGAGGTCCAGTCTGCCTCGACGCACATCTGCTTCTTACAAGGTAAACTTCACAGAACTACACATGTTGTCATTGTTTTGGTGGGGGGATGCTTAAATTCAGTGCTGAACTGCTGTATTTTATACATTTCTTTACACTGTAAAATGGTTTCGCAATTAATTAAAAAAGCTTTATGTGATAACATCTAAATGAACTGTAACAGTATGGTTTAATATAACTCAGGAAGACTACAATATCTTACACCAACGAAAACATTAGATTAAAGAACATTTATAGATTAAATAGCGTCACTATTAAAGTCACATGATCTATCTATCTATCTATCTAGCTATCTATCTATCTATCTATCTAATGGATTATTTATAATTCTTACATTTATTTTTCACTGTAAAAATGTTTGGCAGATAAACTACAAAAATTCACGTGGTAACTTCTGATTTGATTTGGAATTATATGATTTAATATGACTCAGACTGACTATATTATCTTATATCAACGAAAGTAATTCGATTCTATAGTAGTATATTCATATTATTAGTTGGAAAACGTAACTTATTTGCATGCTGCATAAACAGCTGCTTTATACACTGTAAAAATGATTTGTCAGGTAACTTAAAAATGTGCGTCATGTGGTAACATCTGCATCAACTGTTTTTATTCCAGTCAAAAATAATTACAAATATATATAAGATATTACAAAAGAGAAATTTACCTCGTTTTACAGTGCATTACATTTGCACCATAGGTGATCTCTAATGGAAAATGTAATTTTTGCTACACTTGCAGGCTTATTACAAATACTTTGAGGTGTTCGCTTGTTCTGTTTGTCGAACCCTGTAAAATGAAATGCACATTATTAACAACAAAATGTTTTCTTTGACCATTTCTATTCGTTCTAAGGTGGTTTTTGATTGACGGTTTCTTTTCGTTCTCTTGTCGGGGGCACTTTATTAGTTCGCCAGAGCTCTGCTTTAGCCCTCCTCTCATGTGCTCAAACCATCCTGCTCTCTGTGATTCAGAGCCCGTTGTTTCCGGAAGAAAGACTCCTCTCTATGATCAGGTTAGCTATGTGAAATCTCAAAATCGTTATGAATTATCCAACGACATTTAATATATCACAATGTGCTTTAAATACACTCATTGATGTTTGTCTTTTGTGATTTCTAGGGTGGTCCAGTTGAAATCCTCCCCTTCCTCTTTCTGGGCAGTGCGCATCACTCATCCAGACGGGAGACTCTGGAGCGATGCGGGATCACGGCTGTGCTCAACGTATCCTCTTCCTGTCCCAACCTGTTTGAGGAGGAACTTCAGTACAAAACTCTAAAGGTGGAGGACAGTCTGGCCGCAGACATACGTGTCCTCTTTCCAGAGGCCATCCACTTCATCGGTAAGTCCTAGTGGCATCAACAAAAATACATTTCTGAATCCTTAAGGAATATAATAATGACCTAAAAACTAAAGTTCAACTTCGTTGCATCTGCAGATTCGATAAAAGAGAGTGGTGGTCGAGTGCTACTTCTGGTCCAACTTGTCCAAGAAGACAAGCATACGCATGAATCCCTCCCCGTCCTTTCCTTCTTCTCATCTTTCTCGCCTCCCGCCCTCCTCTCCCGGTCAGAGCAGAGAGCCACCATCTGCCTGGCGTACCTCATTCAACTCAAACGAAACGCTCCCACGATGCGACGTTGTCAAGTTGTGGACGAGGCCTTTGACCTCATGTCGTAAAACGCCGCAGACCCATTCATCTTCAATCACCCAACTTAGTAAGCCGTTCATGGATGGGCCAACTTTCTTGCACTGTTTCTTCTTCTTTCATGTTCCGAGAGAACAAGACTTTTTGGTGCCCCGCGGAATTTATTCCGTTGGTGCCCCTATTTTCTGTAATAGAACAGCAAAAAAAACAAGAGAGTGGCAAACTACTACTGTCTAAACTCTAGGTCACTTCCTCTAAAACAGAGACAGGTGGCAGCTGCTGACTAACAAAAACTGACGAGTGCAAAGCTGTGGCAGGCACTTACCTTGAAACTTGACTCACTAAAAAACTTAGCTTACTACTCAGAAAAAAACTGAACTTAACTGCGTTTTGAAACTTTTAAGTATCTTGAACTGACCCGTGGGTGTTCCACTACATTCAAGAAGACAGATCATACTTCTAACTTTTGGCCAACGACGGGAGGGGGCGTTGACCTTAAAGACTGTGAAAGATCTGCAAAGGTGCTTTCAGGAAGTTTTAGTATGATGCTATCTATATATGCATGCTTAATAAGGGGACCAAATGAGGCACCGTGCCCTTTAAACTACCCAAACTTGTTTAGGTAATAGATGGCATTAGCTGGCTACCTGTTCTCGATTGTTTATGGCAATACAAAGTAAACATAGAGGAATGGCTTTCAGTGTTTCTGAACAACAATGGCATCGCTGACACATGTAAAATGTAATTTGTCACATGTCATTGTGATATCGTACTACTAACATCATATAACATCGACCCAAGATAACTTGCATATGAGATATTGATGAAACAGACAAACAACTTACCCAAAAAATGGGTAATAAAGCATTTCGCCTTCATTTTGGCTTGAGCGGTAATATAGGGTTAGACTGTATGGTGCATGATCAGGCACAACGTGTGCGCGGATGTTGCATCAGTCAATGTTCCACTTGACTGCAGTGACTGATGCTGTGACCATATAAGGCTGTGATGTGTGGTTAGTCTTCTGTCTGGTAAATGTCAAGTTTTTCCATGAAGTTACTGTCTAATTGTCAGTCTCAAACAAGTTTTAAAGGGCAAAGACCTGACAAACTGTGATCTTAGGTCATTTTAAAAGCAAGTTTAATTGTGTCACGATAGGCACTATTGTGAATATTTATTTATATATTTTCATCCAAGCAATGCACTTTAAATTCGATTTGTTTGATAATAAGATATTTTGTAAGCTATGTGGTTCACTTATTTCAATATGTAAATAAAGTGATGGATTCATTTTTTTAATGCAGAAGTCAATGTTGTCGTCTTGTATCATGTTTTAAATTATTACTCACTGACCAATTATAATTCCAATTCTTATTACAGGTCACCTTCCATGTAAGATATCATAGTCCAAGTAATGACACTTTACTTAAGTATGAGACTATAGGTCACATTAGCCATTATGGAAAATTGAACAGTAATATTTTTAATGCTTTTTAAAGATGTCTCTTTTGCTCATCAAGGCTGCACTTATTTAATCAAAAATGCAGTTACATTATAAAATAGTATTACAATTTATTTACTATTATTTAAATGATTTACTATTATTTATTTATTATTTACAATTATTACGATTTAAAAGAACCGGTGTTTCTTGTAATATATAGCTAAATATATCATTTATTCCTGTGATGCAAAGCTGAATTTCAAGCCATTACTACAGTCTTCACTGTCACATGATCCTTCAGAAATGATGCCTTTTTTCAGAAATGTTTGATGAACAGAAAGATCAAAAGAACAGAAATTGACGTGAACCGTATCTTGAGTCTTGCTAAAGGTACTGTCCCAAACATCTCACTGCAAATTAGTGTTTGCCATAAAAGCGTTCAGATCCTTCGGATGTATCATCAACAGATAACATTGCTCATCCTTCTTATTTATTTTCCAATTGTTAAAGGGGACACACAATAGGATTACTTAGGCACACATGTAACTGATGCGCTGGACAGGCAAAGGGCAATAGAAACTGAAAAGGAAAGGAAAACACACTGCCCATAACAAAAAGAGCTCCCTAAAAGAGTTTCAAAAAAACTGGGTAAAGCAAACTGGAACATGGTAAATAGTATGGAGGGAAGGAGGCTATGTTTAGTTATGGCCACACGTGTATAAAAGCAGCTGGAAATCTTTTTAGAAACCACAAACGGGAGGCGCCATCTACGGACGAATAATAATGGCAAGCTGACTCTTCTTGGGAGCCAAGCATATACGACGAGGCCACAATGGCATTGTTGGCAAATCTATAATAGAGTCAATAAAAGTCATCAATTTACAGACGTTTATGTGTGATTGTATTTAATTTTTTTTGAGGGAAGATAAGCAAAGTCATGAAGAAGTACAAGCGAACAGGGAGTCTTTTTGGTACGTAGGGCATTGTGTGAGTCATCACAGCAAACCAGAGATCACCACATCAGAGCATGCAGGTTTCGTGATCATGTCAACAGAAGCATATGCCTGAATCTACAGCCAGCAGCAAGTCGACAACCTTCAGGGGGAGTGTGTGCATGGGACAGCATTTAAAAATGTTTAGCTATCTCCACAGGAAAGAACTAAATATTAAAGGGAATGCAAACAGTAGAACAGATGGGTTGCCCATGTAGCAGATCCTGGTGAGTGTTTTCATGTATAGATTGAAGATGTATTCCGTGATGGCCTCATGGATAGATGTCGTGATTACAATTTTTACCCGTAAAAAATGTAGGCGATTAGAAGCTCCCCCCCCTACAAAAACACGTGACTGAAATCTTCACGTCTCGACACAAACATTGCGAGTTGACAGCTAGGGGTCTGACAAGCAAGCAAGTGTCTGCCTCGTTGTTGACTTGACCTAATACATAAACACATAAATTAAAGCTCAGGATCTTACACAGGCAAAGGGGACTTGTCAGCTCCAAGGCCTTGGGGCCAGCGAAAGGAGGTGGAAAGCTAAGCGGCATGTATAATAAGCCGTGTTAATTCTGGTGTGGAACTTCGGCCATCGGTTTGCAATCATAAACCCAGGAAACACACAGTGGGGGGTGGTTGGGGTTGGTTGAAAAGCAAGGTGCTTCACTGAGGTGTGTGTGTGCGTAGGGGGGCGGCTGTAAGAATAATGGGTTAGAGGACACAAATGGTAAATGACATGGTAACAGAACAACTAAACAGGTTATGAGACACTTTCCTGTGTCCCGTGAACAAAAGGGCTTAAAAAACATGCAGAGAGCGGGGGCGTGTTTTAGGAAGTCCAGTCAAAAATTGCCAGTGAGGGTAGGTTTATGGGGTAGGTTGGTGTAGGCGGTAGAAAAGTACCGGGTGGTACATAGAACAAACCCATTACGTCGCCTGGGAGTTACCAACCGTACACAAAATACAAGTGATGTGTGTGTGTGTGGTGTGTGTGTTGGTGTGTTTTGTAAAAATGTGAGTTGCTACGGTACTTTGGTAAATCTAAAATAAGAAATAAACGTATATGTATAATTTAGTACCGACATTTAATAGTTACATTAAAGATTTTTATAAACCACTAAAGGGGGTGAAACCCACTAAGACTGTTACTCAATACATGTACAATACACTTTAGGATGAGCAACACCTCAAAATAATACTTGAAAAAAACAAATGATGGCAGGCACTTTAAGGAAAACTTTGAATTTGACAGAGTTTAAAAGTTAACGTGCTAAAGTGGACTGTGACATATAGGGAAACAGAAGATATGAAATGAGTCTCTCAGGTGGTATTTCATTAAGATAGAGATGGGCAACACAGTTGGTTGAATAAGTACGTTAAGATGGGAAGAAACAATGCAAGTATACTGCAGACAAGTTAGAGGCACATGCTGGGGCACAGGGCGGGCAAATGAACAAGGCACCGCGGAAGTAGCTCCGTCGAGCACGACGGTCTAAGAGGGGACTGATAGAGGAAAACAGAAAGAAATGAGACTCGCGCTACTCCGCGGGGGTAGATATTTATTAGAGGATAAGAAGGCAAGAACGGTGGGGAAATCGGGAAGAGGGGGAAGAAACCCGGGGGGGGGGGGGGGGGGGGGGCAAGGATACAGGCAAGACAAGGAAGGGCACATGCGGGGTCAACAGGGCAGCAAGTAAACGCCGATCGATAGGGCAGCCGAGCCCGACTAGAGAAAATGAGGCTCGCCAAGACAGCAGAACCCGCTGAAGCGAGGGAGGGGGGGAAAAAAGTAGAGTAAATGAAATGCAGTCTCCAAAGAGAAGCTTATTCTCAAGACTGCCATGATCTTAAAAGGCATGCAATGGAAAAAAATAATAATCTGACATGCAGTGGGAATTTTAACACCATTAAAATTTAGTAATCTAATCACACATTTTAGTCAATAGACTTTATTAATCAGGTTAGACGCCATACTGAATTTAACACGGATGAAAACAAGGCTGTGAGGGATATACAGTCTTTACAATGGCACACACTGTATAAACGTCCTAGAGCACGTAGGGTTTGCAGTTTTTGTCTACTGATTTTTTTTCGGGTAGACGTTTAGTCAGCTGAACAATTGGTATATTGTTAAACAACAGCAAAATTCATTGCAGGCATACCGCATATCCTCTAGTCAAAAATAAATATGGTGCTACAATCAATAAGATCTATAGGAGTAGGCTCAACACAGTTTTGAGTTATGCAAAAAATTTTCAAAAGAAACATGACTGCTGAATGAAGAAAAAAAATATTATGGTTAAATATTGTGTTTTGTGTTTTGTTGTCCATAAGAGGGCAGACCTCACCACAGGTTTATTAATGCTCAACCTATCTCTTCCCTGCCATCCATCCATCCATCCATCCATCTATCTATCTATCTATGTTAAAAGCAGTTAAATATTTCTGTAAAACCCTGTACTCCACTAAAGAGCTCTGTTCGAAATATTGCTTCGTGCAAATATTTATTTAATATATTGTTTGCATATTAGAAATGGTGCGACTCATTCGACCCTTTTGACACAATGTCCTGAGTTCTTTGCTAAAATCACGACGGTAATACGGGTGATCGGGAAATAGAAATCCGCTGATCCTAATGGATACGCTTGAAGAGCTTCTAAATTGCGTTTGGGTATATGTTGCACTTTATCATCTGAAGAGAGCATTAAACCACTTGATCTTTATGAAGTGAAGCGCGAATACGGTGCGGAGGAAGCGCTCGGCCGTCACGAGTCCTTTTACGCACGAGAGCGCAGTCTGTCATTAAAGTTTGAAACGTTTCAAACAGGTCTCTGTTGCTCTTACAGTTTATTTGCTTTTTAATTTGTTGCTTTTTTGTTGGGTTGGAGGTAATCAGCAACACGATCAAATGTAGTTCTGAACAGTTACGCACCATTAACTAAAAAAAACACACCAACCTTTCATTTTTCATACTTGGTGCTTTACAATACAGTTTGAGGAGGTCATATGCCTATAAAGTAAACTTCTCAAACGAACATATAGTCAAATGAATCCTGCACTCTTCATTGTGTAAATATCATTATTCAAAATCGTTACCTTTCTCCGTTTGGATACAAGTTGTTTGGATTGTTGACTTCTCCAAAAGGTATTATCTGAATTGCATCCACTACACGCCTGTATTTTTTGTTTGTTTGTCAAGAGTGTGTTAGGATAGGTCACAGAGGGCGGGGGAGGGGGGAGAGGGGGGAAAAAAAAAAAAGAGAGAGGAAGAAAAGAAAGGCTTGAGTAAGTGGTGGGAAGAGTTGGCCTCATGACGCCCGTCCTGACATCACTTATACTGGGGTACAGAGGAGAACCGCTGCGTAGAGATGAAGCCAGAGCGGCTCGCGCAAGGCGCACAAAACCATGATCCTTCAACTGTCTCTGGATGGTAATGGTGCGCGTAGGCACGCGATAGGGGAGGGTGTCAAAAAAAACATAAAATCGCTGATTGAGATGCTGTGACTAAAACGGGGGAAACACGGAGGGAGACGGACGACAAACTGTTTTCAGACATTATACTTTTTTTTAGTGCTTGGACATACTCGAAACATTTCGGCGTGCCTCTGATTCTTTACTAAGCCGACTTTCTTCACTCAGGAATGTAACAACGACACAGCTACATCAGACTCCATCATTTATCAGGGTAGTTGCTGCGCTTAAATTCTTTTTGCAAACTTGTGAAAACTGTGAGGGGAAACTGGCACATCGCCGCGCTCTGCTGCGTGCTCTCTGGGGATTTATATTTAAAGCCTTACGCTCCGTGGAGGCTTGTGCATCTGGGTAGCCTAGATTTAAGCATTCCAATATATTTGTTTTGTAAGCACTTGTTAGAGAATTTATAACGCTTTTATTCCTGATTTGAACTTTAGAATATGTAAAATGTTAAAACTGAATAATTGTTACTCTAATCATTTATAGAAGCACAATATCGCGCTGCTTTTTTCATATTGGAAATTGATCGATCTGTGGCACCAAAGCTTGTATTTTTGCATTGGTTCTGGGCGTTTTTGTTTTAGTTTCCCCCTCACATTCTCTGTCGTCTATATAAAAAAAAAAGATTTATTGACAGAGCTGTAAATTCTATTTGATCAGAATCGTAAATTATAATGAATTAAATGTAATCTACCCGAGATCTAATTTATTTGATGCCTGCCTTTTAAATCAAGTTGTACGTTTCCATAGCTATTCCATAATCCAGATGAAGCTTATTCCAAATTTGACGCAAAGTAATAATCTACCAAGACTCGACGAGATGTGACAACAATGGCTGACATAATCTTTAGCTCAGTAAACGATGTATTCATTCGTTTATACGTAAGATCGTTTATTTAATTTCAACCAAACATATTTGACTAAGTTCTTAGAAGCGAAAAAAGCAGCTAAACGAGATTATTCAATTGATTCTGGCCACATTCGGATTACTAATAGAGACGATTAGTCCACGTGCACCCTCAGTTGCCGCGCTTTGGCAGTCATGGCAAGCTCGTGCTCTACCGGCACGGGTCTGCATGGCCGCAACATTAACGGCACCGGAGTCACGTCTTCACCAACTTGCAACCAGAGCATGATAAAACTCACTCCGTACACTCAAGAAGCCACAGCAGCCTTTGCAACAGCCATCACGTTGATGATTCTTTTTACAATTGTTGGCAATATTCTGGTCATCATCGCTGTTTTAACTAGCCGCTCGCTTAGAGGACCCCAGAACCTCTTTTTGGTCTCCCTTGCAGCCGCGGACATTTTGGTGGCCACCCTCATCATCCCATTTTCACTGGCCAATGAACTGATGGGCTACTGGTATTTCCGCTCTGTATGGTGTGAGATTTACCTGGCGCTGGATGTGTTGTTCTGCACTTCCTCTATAGTACACCTGTGCGCCATCAGTCTAGACCGCTACATGTCTATCTCACGCGCCGTCACGTACGGCGCACAGCGGACGCCCAAACGCATCAAATGTGCCATTTTGTTAGTGTGGCTGATCTCAGCAGTCATCTCCTTCCCACCGCTACTCTCCATGAACAAGAACAAAGGTGGCGCCGATTCAGGTGGGCTGCCACAGTGTCAGCTCAACGATGAGCGCTGGTACATCCTGTACTCTACTATCGGTTCCTTCTTTGCTCCTTGTCTGATTATGATCTTAGTTTACATGCGGATCTACCAGATCGCCAAGCAGCGCACGAGATGTCCACCAGGGGAGCCCCGCAAAGAGGTCCCAGCCAATGCCGCAACCCCTCAGCACAAGGCCCACACGGAGGGTCTACAAAACAGAAGAGGAGATGAAACGCCCTCTACCTTGCAGAAAAAACCCAGGCCTCCGACTCTGGCCGTGTCCCAAGTGGAGTCCGCCCAGCAAGCGGCGAGCCCCCCAATCTCCAACAAATATCTGCAACCCCTTTCGACAACCCTGACACCAACCACGCCGTGCCCTTCCCCGTCTCCTTCAAATTCATCCGAAATGGCTCCTAATAAACCTAATAAAGAGGGGAAAAAGGCGAAGAAGACTATGAAACAGCCCGACAATAATAACGGAGAGAGCATGAGCTCTGACTCAGACACAGAGCAAGGTGGGAGGGGGTTAGAGGTCCCTTGCACCCCAGGCTTGACACCCAGTGGCATCCATTCTCCCGCCACCATCCAGAAATACAGAGACACGATTGCCACCGCCAAAGGTGCCAAGCTAGTGACCCGGAAGATGAAGCAGGAAGGAACGCCCAACTCCGCACGGCGCAAAGCAATGGTGAACCGAGAGAAGCGCTTCACCTTTGTGCTGGCGGTGGTAATTGGCGTCTTTGTCATCTGCTGGTTCCCTTTCTTCTTCTCGTACAGCCTACAAGCTGTGTGCCCGGAGACGTGCACCCTGCCAGAGCCGCTCTTTAAGTTCTTCTTCTGGATCGGCTACTGCAACAGCTGCCTCAACCCGGTCATCTACACCATCTTCAACAAAGACTTCCGCAGAGCCTTCAAAAAGATTCTCTGCAAGAACACCAAAGGCACATTCTTCTGAAGCTCCTGAGGTGGATCATCTCCTCAGACAACAAATATGCGGTTATTCAGAACACGGACTAAAAGAAGCACAATAACGGTGCTGTTGCAATGTAAACGAAGGGCTTTTTGTGCTGCCCAGTGAGCTGAGGAACACCATGCTACTCAAATGACTCCAGGTTACCGCCTCAGGCATTGGATTCCTGGTATTTGTGTTATAAAATGGGGCTAATCCAAAAATATTCACAGACTTTGACAAATCAAGGCTGAACACAAAAGAACTTACTAGGACTACCGCATACCTGCAAGGACAAGCGACATGGAGGTCAGTTACAAAGGTTATTGTATTTTTTTTTCTGTTATCTCGACTTTCTAAGAGCACCAGGCCTTGGAGATACTGCAAACATGGATTTCTCTAAGGAATTCAGAGGTACACCATTCAGAATCTTTGCGTACAATTTTTCCATGCTGATTGGTCTACCAATGCCTACACAGCATTACTTTTGAGGAACAAAGACATGAAATACTCCTGTGGAAATCTTTACCAGGGGCAATGTGTATGAAACGAGCTGACGCAAGTTTCTCCGATCGAACATTAAGGCTTCTAGTTAGGACCACTGGGGAGATTTTCTGCCGTGCTGTGATGCAGAAAGCCTCTGTGAATACAGAACACCTGTCATGGATGGAAGCCTTTCTGTCTCTTTGCATCTTGGACTGGTTGCCAGCAGGCTTTTAGATAACAAAATGTTTCTTATGGGAACTTAAGATATGTATTCATATCAAAAGTCATTTTCATTTTTAATACGATAAGACTCTTTGCGTCATCCAAAATGACTTTAGACTTTGGTGACTGTATCAGATGACACAAACCTCCTGATTTCACTGGAGGTGCTCTTTCTGACTTGGTTCAGCACTTTTCTTTGTATAAAAGAACAAATGATCATTTGTTGGTGTACACTGATCTACTGCACCCTAAATGTCTGAGCATTCAGCAGGGTGATACTTTGGGACTAAGGGCTGATAGCAGTGATGCTTTCGATTTCTTTGGTCATTGTCTTTTTGCTAATGATCCCCGTGTGTGTGTGCCGAGCAAATGTTGCGAATGGGTATGTGTTGTGTCTGACCGCAATGTATGTTTGGAAGTGAATGCTGTGTGCGAGAGGGTGTGCGAATGCTGTTGTGTGGAGGTTTCTTTGCGTGTGTGAGTTCACATCCCTCCCCTGATTCCACTGGCACCAGTTCAACTATATACAGTATGTACGTGCTTGATAAATGTGGCTGGTTCGCCATATCTGCCAGTGCTTATGATTCAGCTACTTCTCGTGCCAATGCTTTTACATGTTTTGCTGCTAAACTCATTTAATATCTTCTTAAACCAGAGTTGATTTCAAAATAATCATTTTGAGACAATTAGGAAATGAGTCAAATCTAAGATGAGAGCTGTAAATTATTATTATGTGAATTATTTTGTATTTATTTATCGTGCTATTTCCTATTGCCCCCCCCCATATATTTTCAATTTTCACAAGGAGTTCAGTTTTAGCTACAACATGATTAAAAATCCTTCTACTGTACTTTTTTTTGTAAGATTTTTTGTGTGTGTCAGGACATTGCATTTGGGCTGCATTCTCAAAAGCTTTGCAATTGACGGGATCCTGGTAACTGTATCCATTTTGCCTCCTGGACTCCTCTTTCTTCAGTGTAATGCTGTTGGTTTTTCGCTGCTCTTGAAAAATAAAACCGCTGAGCTGTGTGTGCCAACTGACTCATTGCTGTCAGAGAACAACTATAGCGCTTTTAGTGCAGATGAACAGATTTTATCTCGACACACGTCATTGGGACACATTGAAAATTATGCAAAGAAAATGAGGTTTTACTAATGGCAAGGCTTTATGAAAACCAGGCATTAAAAATTCCTTCTCCAAAACAACCCTAGAACAAAATTGTCAACAGATCATTGTTTTCATATGGAATGGACAAGAGTAACCTCACTTTCCTTATTCATTTGTATGATTTTTACAGATTTTAATGCAAATATACTAGTATCAACTATAGATATATAGAGAGGAAATTTGTATTCAAAAGGGCAGATGTTTTGATGTATTAGATAATGGGAATAATTGGTGCTTAGGCAGATGTATGTTGATATGGTTGGATAAACTCTCAGTCTCCCTTAAGGTCAATTTGACACCATCCAATCCTTTAAAAAAAATGTATATTCACAGGCATGATTGCATTAGGAATGGTGATGTTTCTGAACACAGTGCATGCATGGGATTGAGTGATTAATACTGGACTGAGTTTAATACTTAAAATGCAGGTTCAGCTTCTTTGATGTTAATTTCCTCTTTTTTTTTATCAAGACAGCACTTTAAAAATAGTGGAATAGAAAAAAAAGTGTTCATATTATGTGTATTTTACAAGATAAGAGGCTCTGAACTCAAACAGGGAAGGAGATTCATTTCTGGTAATTGTAGGAAGATGCTGCATTTAATAATTAATGAAGACTCCATGTGAAGCGTGTAAATAATTTTGTATGATTTAGTAGCCTATCCTTTTCCTTAAACATCTACCTGTAAGGTCATGCTCTGGCAGAGCCTCAAACTCTTGATTGCTTTACTTTGACTCGCAATGAAATTGAACTCATTCATCCACAAATATGGAAACGTCATTCCAGATAAATTAATATTTTTCCCAATGCTTCAGGCTGTCTGCTATGTACATTTTTCAGTTAAAAAAAGTTGTTGGCAAAATTCAGAAAACACTTCAGACACAGAGTCCTGAATGCAGGAACTGAAAAGTTTGGGAAAATTTGACACCTACTTTTTAAACAACTGAATCTAATTAGTGGTAGAGTAAGAGGCTGGCAGTGTGGGGTAGAGGACATGCAAATACGTCTTTGCATCCAAAGCCCACTCTCAATTTGCAAAATAAAGTAAGTAAGCTATATTTAGTCTCTGAATACAAATATGTATTTGGAACAATAAACTTGACGGCCATGCAACAGAATCTTATGTCTGATATGAAGCATAAGAAAACTTCCCAAAGTTTTTAGAGCTTTGTTTGTAGTATAATAATAATAATAAATACTTTAATCCTCTTCAAAATTAACAATTCATACAGTATCTAATGAATAATGTACATCCAGCTGACGATCAGGACCCAACCAAAGAGGAGGGATCTTGTATCACCCTGAAGGTTTTTATTTAGCATGTACATTGTCTTGCTTATTATATGGCTATTTGCCATGTAAGTAATTAATTAGACACAACATGTTGATTAGAGATGAAATATTTTATTGTCTCACTAAATGCAAAGCTTCCACAAATAAAAACAGTTGCTAGCAAGTGGCTTTGAGGCAAGATGAATGAAGAAATTCAAGCGAGACAAATATTTAAAGGACAATGTCTTTTACCTGTTTATTATCTTATAATCAGAATAAGAATCAACCAAATAATCATGTTTAACAGCACAATTTCTGGTGAAAAGCTGCATTACCCATGATGCTGCAAAGAAATCTCCACCAATCAGGGAATTGAAACAAGCAAATTGCACCAAAATAACTATTTAATACCGACTTCCATGAAGTATTGTAAATTGCGCAATCGAGTCAGTCTCTCTATGCTCTCAAACTACTTAAATATTGTATGTCATTTGCAGTGCATCATGGGATTGTAGTTCTTTCCCTAAAGCCACTTTTAAATTACAAATACATGATAGGAACAACATCAGGGTGAGTAAATGATGACAGAATTGACTTTTTTGGGTGAAGCAACCCTTTAAGTACACACAGAAGTCGTGGCCTAATGGTTAGAGAGTCGGACTCGTAACCCAAAGGTTGTGGGTTTGAGTCTCGTACCGGCAGGGATTGTAGGGGGGGGAGTGAATACCAGTGCTCTCTTCCAGCTTCAATACCATGACTGAGGTGCCCTTGAGCAAGGCACCGAACCCCCAACTGATCCAGGTGTGCCGCAGCATAAATGGCTGCCCACTGCTCTGGGTGTGTGTTCACGCTGTGTGTGTGCACTTTGGATGGGATAAACGCAGAGCACTAATTCCGAGTATGGGTCACCATACTTGGCCACATGTCACGTCACTCACTCATGTCACGTCGCAGTTGTGTACCTTTATGTTTTTGACCGATTTTTTAAAAATGTTTTGCTTCAAAGTTTGTGATTTACCTTGTAGCTCATTGGTTTGATTCGTGGCTTATAACTCTTTATGGAAGACTTTTTTTTTTTATCTTTATGAGAAAATCAATGGGAAATAGTATGTAGTTGCACTCTATAAATATGACACAAGCAATATCACACAAGCAAGGATGTTGTTTCAAATGATCAGCATGACAGCAGGACATATTAGACACAATATTGTCTATTTTTGCTAAATCACGTAAAATAGTTCCAAATGCAGCCACAGCAGAACTTTAATAAATAAGCGTTTTTGAATGAATCTTTTGATTGAATGATTAACTCAATTACAAAGACAGCATCTAAATTCAAAATAGCATACTCTTTTACTATGTCTAATATAGCAGAAATAGCAATAGCAGTATGTTAGTATGCTATTAAGAATCGTCTCATCATTAGTTTTATTCCTGTTGTTTTAACAAATGGATTGAATGACTTAATAACTCGCTCCTAAAGGCATCCACTTGTCGGCACTTACTAGGTTAATGTTGTAACCTTCAGAAAAGGTCACTGAAAGATCATAACAGTGCGTTATATATATTTAATGTATGAAGCATAAAGAAATGTTATGATTTGTTAAGATTATCTCATGTCCTTCATTGACCAATTGTCAATGTTTTGAGTGTAGAGAAGACAAGTTCAAAAAGTTCAACAAGTTAAACTTCCTCTTTGGAAGTGTCCCTTATTACCCTCTCTGTAACTTACTTTCCACTGCACTAATCTTAAAACATACCATTCAAAAAATAATATTAAATTCACCCACGCACATATATCTCATAAAACCCATAGAGCTGTCTTTAAAATGTCTGTATGATTCTGTAAACAAGAGATAAACCATTTAGCATTTCACAGTTTGACCATTTTGTTTCAGCAATGTCTTGAGTCTTATGTGACAGCTCTGCAGTGTGTCCTTTCTCCTCCAGGCTTACCCCTGACCCAAATTCTTATCCATGGAAATTCTATAATGTTCATGTGATTGGGTGAGCAAACTATTACAGTACATTTGAAAATGGATTAACTGGACCATGGCTGGGAATGGATGGGAAGAGGAGGGGTTGTTTTTTGGCATAGACAATCAAACAGGAAATACAAAGTGTGTTCAGTCACAGCCTCATCACGTACCACATCTCATCATGTCTAACAACTGTATCATAATCCACTGAGGATAGCTCTTTTAGGACAGCACTCGGCCTCAGTGGTGTCTTTGCTATCTAAGAGAAAAGCTAAGTTTTTTTTTTCTGTTGTCATTTCAATGTATATTAAAAACAAGGCAGAACATAAAAAGTAAGGAAAGAATACGGAAAAGGAGATTTTTCTTTGACAGATTTGAAGGAAATCATGTATTGACTGAATGTGGGGAAAAAATGTAATGTAAATAATCATAAGCTTCAATTAGTGATTAGTGCTATGATGAGCATGTTATAAATTTCTGATTTAAAACCGAATCAAATTAACTCATATCTGTTATAATGTATTAACTGTGGTTACAATTATTCATGAGATTGTACTATGCATTATAAAGTGCAGTAATGCCTTAAAACTACTGTTATACTTATACATAAAGGCTTTAAGTAAAGTGTTACCCAGTATTTTATTAAAATTACTTGACTGTTTATTATTAATATTGCAAAAACTTTGCCATATCAGTCATGTGGTGCGACCAAGCAGAAACAAGAGCAAAAGCCATAACATCAAAGACATATGGTGCAACCAACATGCAAAACATGAATAAAAACCATAAAATCAAAGTCATGTGGTGTGACCAACATGCAGAAACATGAATAAAAGCCATAAAATCAAAGCCAAGTGGTGTGACCAACATGCAGAAACATGAATAAAAACCATGAAAAGTCATGTGGTGCGACCAACATGCAGAAACATGAATAAAAACCATGAAAAGTCATGTGGTGCGACCAACATGCAGAAACATGAATAAAAACCATAAAACAGGAAATTATGTCATAGAGAGGACCCCTGCAGACCCTCATGACTGGGTGTCAAGGTTAAGCTCTTAATAAATCAGATAATTTGATAACACAATGATAGTTCCGGTTGTAAAATGTCATGTGGTTCAACCCTCATCCCAAAAAAACATAATGATAGTTTTGAAATAATTTAATATACTTTTTAAATTAAATGATTAAGTACACTCACATTTTTATTGACCCACAAGTCACTGTCACCAAGTAACAATGTAAGGCAAAAAGGACCAGGGTAGTGGATAAATGACCAAGTCAAAATTTTCAAGCAGAAGCATATTTGCAACACAGCTTGGAGCAGTGTGACTGATTGTCATATTTGAATTCTTCGGAAGTAAATTGTTGGCTGATACAAGGCAAAGTTGTTGGCAAAACATCTACATTTTCAGTATTTCCGTGTTTACATCTTTAGCAGTGAGTCTGGAAACTGGAACAGTAGCTTGGAGGGCCTGAACTTGTGCCAAAGCTGCACAGATTGCTGTGAACATAATTTACAAGAAGCCTGATTCTCCCATGCACTCGCACAAGAAAAGTCACCCATGAATATTTATGCTGTGTAGATGTGCCATAACATTATATAATTAAAAAATGGCTGACGCTGTTGCGGACAACAGGAGCAGGGAGGGTGGATCTGGAAAGTGTGTGTCTTAATCAGAAAGGCTGGATGAGGAAATTCTGGGCGAGGCAAAAAAGACCCTGGGTGACCATTGTGTGAGATAGGACTCAAAGAGAAAAAAAACTAAAGAGACATCTGGAGAGATGAGAGGCTTGACAGAGAGAGATGAGAACAAAAACTGGGATGAAGAAAAATAGATGGACGGGAAGCTGGAAGTAGAGACAGCTCGGAACAGACGGGAAATGAAATGCAACGAGAGTGAGAGGGATTAGGAAAGGGTTCATGCAGCAAGATGTGGAACAGAGAGAGCCATATAATGTACACTGAAAAAAAATAGAACCATTTTCACTCACAAATAGCTAGTAAGTTTCACTAGTTAATTAAAGTTAATTAAAAAGAAACAGCAAGTAACTCACTGTACTAAATGAAAAATTTAGAAAAAAAGTAGACTGAAAAAAATATTGCAAAACATACTCTAATAATCTTTGTACATGGTGGTAGGAGAAAGAATGAAAGAAAGAAAGAATGAATGAATGATTTTTACGGTTTCTTCTTTCAATCAGAATAAAATAAGATTGTTTTCTAACTATCTTATATGATACTTTTTTCAGTGCTTTTACCGAAATTTGGGACAATTTGAAATCCAAATAAACATTTAAAAAATAAATAAATAAATAGACAAAATGTTAAAATGAAAACATTAAACAAATACACCAGAATGGAATAAGTAACAAGGTTGAACATTTGAATGATACTTTTACCATAAATGAAAGAAAAATATTTGTTTTATCATTTTCTTAAAAAAAAAAAAACTTACAAGATTTTTTTATATATTTTGATATTTTTATTAATCAATTTAGTTGAATATATAGTTCGTTCCAAGGGCATTTAGAAACACGTGGTTAAACTAGCTTGTGATATATCATAAATTCATGATATCATAGGATGCATCTCACTGTACTGACGGATGTAAAATTCTTTAAATTGATTATGTGTCCCTCAGGATGAGTAATCGGTCCCACTTTATATTAAGTGGCCTTAACTAATATGTACTTACATTTTAATTAATTGTTTGGTACAATACACTTGTGTACATACATGCTTTTACATTGTACTTATATTTTAAAAATACCTGCATGTAATTACATCTGTAATTCATTTCTGTAATTACATTTATAATTACACTGTGGACCGTACACATCCTTTACACCTTAACCCACCCTTAAACCTACCCTTACCACCAAACCTGTCCCTAACCTTACCCACATCTCACTTCAATAGCAGCAAAAGTGTTTTGCAATACAATATGGACACAATAAGTACATGTAAGTACATAGTATCTGCAGATGAATGAAAGAAATTAAGCATGAATGAAGTGTATAGTTAAATCATTATTTATTAATTAATTGCTCAGTGACATTTAAAGTCAGAAATTAAAGTCGAGTCTAGAATACACTGCACAGCTTTTGAAATCTGAAGATTTTAAAACACTAGGCATCAAAAAACAAGCCTTTCTTTGTAAATATAGTAAAGCAATGCAGCCATTTAAGAGAAAAAGACAAGAAGAAAACCTCCCTCTGCAGCTGTCAACTACTAGAACTCTGTTTGTGACTGTGAAGATGACAGAGTCATGAATGTTTGATATGAATGGTGTGTTGGTTTGTTTTTATGGTGAGGGTCATCTGAAGTTCTCCATGTGTGAAGAATGACAACTGCAGTGTAGAATTTCTTCTGAATCTCCAGTCTTCAGTCAGCAACATCCCAGCCTGTGAGCGACTTGCCTTCTGTCAATAAACTAAAGCCATTTTTGTAGCATACTTCCTGCTCCCCACAACATCTCTTTCCCAGCAAGCAGGCTAAAGACATGAATGACACCAGCTAATTAATCAAATTCTAATACATTCACAAACACAGGCAAGCCAAAATCACTGACTTGTCTTTCACAAGTTTCACTGAGACATCTGCAAGAGCCAGATTCAACAAGATGCGTAATTGAGGCGCTACGGTAAGAGACAACGCAAACAAATATCACAGTTCCAAACCTGAGGGAGGGATGACAACGTGTTCAGCATCTGTTGTGATGACTTAACACTTGGTGAAACCATATGGTGATTCACACATCACTAAGTGTCCACACTGCAGTCAGAAGATAGTGTATAATTACCAAGAGCCCAAATGAAAGGTTTGCAAATGATCACATTTCCCTCAGTGCTGGTACAGTAAGTAATGAGTGTGTGCATGCAGAGGCATCCAAGTGATACAAGTAAGACAATGCTCCTGCCCTGCTACTCGTGTGGAGGTGGACAGGAGTGGCTAATTGCTGTGTTATTGGCCAAGAATGAACGTAATACTTAATTAGACCTTTTTGCACAAGAATAAAAAGGAAAAAGTTGATTACATTTAAATTTCAGAAAAGTATTTTAAAATACATGCTGTATTCATGGTGACTCATGATTAATAGAATAGTTCTATTGGTCACTGGCCAAATATCCATAATACTGCTTTCATGATCCATAATAACGCTTCCTTCAGTAAAAAGTCCAGTCTATTGTCCTCTCGCAACAAAATCCACCAACCTATTGGTTTGGAACTGTTTTGGACTGTTTTAACGTGTAATATCTGTACATATTTCTCTCTTGAGTCAAATGAGACATTTTTTTCAGTGGATAACACTTTAGTATAGGGACCAATTCTCACTATTAACTAGTTGCTTATTAGCATACCTATTATTAATAGATTGGCTGTTTATTAGTACTTATAAAGCACATATTTTGCATGACCATATTCTACATCCCTAATCCTACCCAATACCTAAACTTAACAACAACAAACCTTACAACTATTAATAAGGCAGCAAATTAGGCAAAAAGTATAGTTAATGGTTTGTTAATAGTGAGAACTGGACCTTAAAATAAAGTATGACCGCGAAAGCAATATTATGGATAGAGGACTCATATTTTGGCAGGAAGGAATATTTGAAGTTAAAGTTAACAACTTCAGTTTAAAAATCTTAATGGATTTGTTACGTACAATAAAGCAGCTTTTCAATTCAAAAGTTGTAAACTGATGGACTGGAGTCTTTTGGATTACTTGTGGATTATTGTGAGGTTTTTATCAGCTGTTTGGACTCTCATTCTGACGGCACCCATTCACTGCAGAGGATCCACTGATGAACAAGTGATGTAATGCTACATTTCTCCAAATCTGTTCTAATGAAGAAACAAACTCATCTACATCTTATGGCCTGAGGGTGAGTAAAATGTAAGCAGCTTTTTAAATTTGTATTAGTATTATTATTTTCTTTTTTAATGAGCATGAAATTACTGTGACAGATAATTATAAGACAGATTATTATCATTAAGCCACAGCATGATAAAGAGGGACTGTCCCAACTTTGATTCATGAATGTTACACTTGACATTACCAAATCAATTGGCTTTACTTGCTGTTCTTCTGTAAACGCTTTTGGGATTTTAGACAACCATGCCAAGTAATTACCAGAGTCAATCAATGTGTAATAATAACCGCAACATTTTCTTGCCTTTGTGCAACTGAGAAAACCTAATGCATCACTGAACTGAGACTTTAAGCAAGACTTAAAACAATACAATGGAAAATGTATTGCTGTGCAAATTTCCCAGTGCACAGTCAGCTGTGTCCAATGTGTCTACTAATACATTTCAACATTAACAAATCCACTGAAAACTTTAATACCTCAAGGACCCAATGTACACTGTATCTACTCTTTCATTAAGGTTGCAGAGGAAGACTGGAGAAATTCCAACGCAGCCAGACCGATGTGCTGCCCAGGTACTGCCTTTTGAAGTTCAAACTATTGTATATTGTGCTTTGCTAAGATCACAAGCACACTGACAAGTCGTATCTAGTTATTCTACTTAAATGCATATCGTGTGGTCCAATGTCTGAGAGGTATAGTTGAAATTTTACATTTAGTCATTTAGCAGACACTTTTATCCAAAGTGACTTAAAGTTTTGATTTCGATTTTGGCCTCCGACGATTATGAAAATACAATAATCGAGATAAAACGATTATTGCGCCCCATTCCACCCCCTTTCCAGCGCTGCGCTTCCGTTCCTCCATAAAAGCCCAATTTCACATGCAAATAAGTAAAATTATGTAACGTGACTTTTGCAAAATGGGACGTGCTTGATTCATTAAAGTTGATTAGATTATCATGTATTTAAAAGCGTGAAAGAGAACTTGCGCTGCTCCTCAGGAAGATACATGCGCTCAGAGATGGAGAAGAACACGGACATGGAAGTCATCTTTTAGCTCAAGGTGTGCGCCTAAACAGTCAAATACACGCAAAAATGTGTTAAAATGCGGCGCTTAGTGATTATTCATGTATACCTTCGTCGGTCATGTAATTAATGAACGTAAAGAGTTGAGAATGAATACGCGTTTAACAGTAAATTGGATCCGTGCCGCTCTTAAAGTGACAGCGGGCTAATATTCTTGCTGTGACTATGTGCTTAAAGGGGTCATATGATGCGATTTAAAGTTTTGGAGCGATTGTGAATAGATAAGATCCCTGAAGTTGCAAAGAGTAAAGTCTCAAAACCAAAGAGATATTCTTTATCAAAGTTAAGACTCTGCCACGCCCCCCTAAAAGGCCTCGTTCTAACACATATCTACCTCACTATGTGGAAATATTTGCATAATGCCGCCCAAATGTGCACGCAAAGAAAGGCGTGGTTTCAGTAACCGCAGTTAGTGTTGAAGCAGCATGTCAGGGAGACGCTGTGTGTTTCTAGGCGAAAGCAAAAGCACTTTATTTGGCCTTCTGGAAGTAGATGCATTTAGGACTTACAACAGAACAGCAATGCATTTTATGGACGACCGTTTCGTGAACCTAGGAAAAGAGGTAATTCTGACTTTGCCATGACAATCTGGCGCTTCTGAATCAGCTAATGTTTTGTTATTAGTTCAAGTATTTGCTATTGACTGTTACAAATGCGGAGAGTTTGCGCTCGTGTGTGTGTGTGCGCGAGGGCGACGAGAGAGAGAGAGAGATCACAGTGGAGCCAGCTGTCTTAACCGTGGCATGTGTACACCAAATACACTAAAATAATGATCTTTAAAAAAGCATCAATATGACCCCTTACTATCAAACAACAAAAGACAAATTCAATCATCACTGGTTCCACAGCAAAAACAAAAAAGGGGTGGGGGGTGGGGGAGGGAAAATTTTTAGCTTTCATTAAAACAAAGGAATTTTAATTCCTACAGTGAAGATGCTGTTTTCAGCCCTAATAGAAGCAATCAAATCCAACAAAAGAGCAACAATATGCAAGTATTAATTAATTAATTATTATTATAAAAAATTTTTGTGTGTCCTATTTTGTGTTTTTCTAGTCTGGTATATTTAAACTGGTATATTTAAAGTCTGCTAAATTGGAACAACTAACTTTGTACTTAAAGCATTTGAATTGTGTGGAAGTAGTTCTTAAGTCCAAATAAAAACATACTGAAGTATACTTGATTGTGATAAAGTGGAACTATTGCAATACTTCAGTATACTTTAAATATCTTGCATTTAAAGACTGATATAATTCAAAGATCACACAGTCATCATCAATTGTGATGTTACAATACATTTTAGGCATAATATTAAGAAATGTGCATTGTGCACAAGTAGTACTCCAAATAAAGTTTAATTATCATTTTTATATCAATAAGTCTCGAGCGATAGGTTAGTAAATATATTTGAACTATACTTAGGGTGAAATAAATGCATTTTAAACATTACTTTTTACTAGTTGCAATTTTTGAAAAATTTGAATATAGAAATTAACATGCCTTATATTTGTGTAAGATCTGATGGACCATGATTTGAGATTCAAAGAGTATCATGAGCTTCAGCAGAAGAACTACGTAGTTACTGTGTGTACTCAAACAAAAGCTTTTCGTATGGGAAAAAAGATAAGGTATGGGAAGCAAAAATGACGGACAGACCGACAAAAAGAAAAACAGAAGAGAACAATGAAAAATACTGGCAATTTCATGAGCAGATAATGTGCTTCATGGCTACACAAAATGAAAGTGCTTTATTGGAAGGTTACTAAATGATGTTGACATTCTTCTCTTTAATAGGTGTTGAGGGGCTGTGATATTGTCATTTCACTGGTGCCTCTGGAATTGCTGTTATGAGTCATCCTTATCATCTCTTTATGGGCTTCCCACACACTGGCATCTCCAAAATGTGAATTCACATGTGATTGAGAAGAGCACCAATTATGTTCCATGTTTGAGGAGGAGTTCTGAGGTCATGCATGTTTTCAGGTAGTTTGCTATTTTTTTCATTGCAAACCTTTAACTTTTACACATTTAGAAAAAATGATAGTAATCCAATATTATAAAGTATTTTATATTATCAGTATTTTATATTATTCATCAGTTTAATTTTTGTGATTTTGCTAGATCACTGTTACAATGGAAGCTTGCTGTGGGATAATAAATAAATAAATAAATAAAAAGGTATATGACTTTTTATCTAAAAAAATCTGACTTTTTTCCCTTGCAATTCAGAGTGTATATCTTACAATCCAGTATTTTTTCTCGAAATGTTGAGAAAAAAGTCAGAAGTGTAAGATAAGAAATATATTTCTCAAATACGAAATATGCGCAAATCTGATTAGAAAAGTCCGAATTGTAAGATATTTACTTGCAATTTTGAGAAAAAGGCAGAATTTTGAGATAAAAAGTCAAAATTACCTTATTTATTTATCTATTTATTTATTTATTTATTTGCCATGGTGGGGGGGAAATTTATTTGTGAATTGCATTTTAAAAAGTCAGAATTGTGAGATATAAACTTGGAATTGTGAGACAGAAAAGTCTGAAGTCTGAGTATCTCACAGTTCTGACTTCTTTTCTCAGAAGTGGCAGTTTATATCTCGCAATTCTGAGTTTTTATCTCACAAGCAGTATTTTTTTCTTGAAATGTCGAGAATTTTGAGATAAGTCACAATTACCTTATTTATTTTCCATGTTGGGGGATAAATTTAATTGCAAATTGAATTTTAAAAAGTCAAAATTGTGAAATATAAACATGGAATTGTGAGACAAAAAAAAAGTTTTGGAATTCTCTCAATTCCATTTATATCTCGCAAATATGATTTTTCTCAGAATTGTGAGTCATAATTACCTTTTTCATTGACAGAAATTGGCTTCCATAGAGTTCCACATCATGTGTGGATTCATTCAGATATAATATGCACATTGAGTATCTGCCACCTCTGCCTTATTTACTTGTTCACCTGTTCAGCTGTATGTGGTGAAACGTCGGGATTCTTTGACTTTCTTATGCCTCTACATTGGATCATTACTGAGTGGAACACAGTTTCATGAATCAAAGTGCTGTTCATTTCTCGCTATATTGGAAATTCTTTTATTACAGAAAGTGGCAGTGCAAGCTATTATTTTGGGGGTTTGTTGAATGGATCTCTACTAGAAAGATGATGTGTGTTATAAAGCAATGTCCTCACTGAGATATTTGTAAAGTGTTGGTCTTTGCGACTGTGGCAGCATACTAAAGCAGTGGTACAGAAAAATCCTTGTGCTGAGTAAGCACACACGGGTGTGTATGTGTGTAGCATGGACAGCATTTTGACAACTTCAGAAAAGGATGTTTATGCATATTTGTGCAAAGGAGAAAAAGTGTGCACTTGCATGAAGGAAGAGGGATTAATGCCCCAAAGCAAAAGCAATGTGCATTAAGTGCAAAACTGTAACAAATTTAATAGTCAGTTTGCCATGGGGAAAATCTGGAATTAATCAATCAATCAAAATTGGTGCAGCGTTTAAAGGAATAGTTCACACACAAAAAAATGAAAATTTGCTATAAATGTACTCACCCTCAGGGTGAAAATTTTATAGTGATCTTATAGTGATAAGACAATCATTCTATTCAATTATGAGATATAATGAGTGTTTTTATTAATTGAAGTATTAATTAAATAATAATCATTTCCAAAAATGTAAGTTTATGTCCAAAATAAAACAACAACAAAAACATTTTACACCTAAAATCCAACTAAGCCATTCATCAATCCACCTTAAACCTAATCAGTTGGAATAAATCTCATAAATGTTGATGTTCAGATGTCAAATGTCAAAATCAAGAAAAGCACAGACAGTTAGTGCAAACTGAAATATGTTTTGCGTACGTTTATGGTCAAGTGAAAAATGAAAGGGGGGGGGGGGGGTCTTACGAGGGCTGTCGGTCTTCTGCTCTTTGTGTTGTTGTGCTGATGTGATTCAAATTTACATGACACACTCCTCTCACCGGGCTGAGGCTTCACATTGTGTATGTCTACTATTTTTGCCAGTGGGGAATGTCTGAGCAGTAAGCCTACTGCAAATAACTGAGAAAGTGAAAGAAAGTGCATGGTGGACAAAAGCACTTAGTGATCTCCCTGCGGCACCTGCCATCTCTTTTGTAATCACACAGAAAAACAAGCATAGCTCATGTGGGGTTAATTAAATAAGGCCTCAAAGTTCTCGCTTCGGAGTCTGGCAATTTCACAAAGGAAACTGGGACTATTAGTAGAGAAAAGTCATCTGACTTGGGGCAGTTGATGAGAGGCATCAGCATTACCGTGCGAAGAGAAGCTGAAATGAGCAGTGTGACTGTCACGGTCCCATCTGATAGCTGCTAAATAATTATGCTTCATTATCATGTCAGTGACGCTAATAAAATAACAACAATAGCTGCAGCTATCATGATCTAGGATGAAGCACATCAGTGGCCGTGTGTTAATATGTAAGGTTTTTGTGGTGATAATGTGCCAAAAAAACTCAAGTGTTGAATAGCTGTACGCTTGGCTTTTGAATTCACAGTTTTGCAGAAAATTTATATTTTATTGCTATTTGGCTCACAGATACTTTTACTTGCTCATGGACGCAGTTGGAAGGTGTACAAAATCATATTTTGTCTGTTGACAGGCTGTTAACTTTGTGCTTCAAAAAACAAATGAGAGATACAAATGTGTTTTAGGTGGTTATTAATAGTTTTTCTCCTCAGTTTTATCAGTCGTGACCCTCAGTTATGATACATGCTAGTCAATAAAGGAAGCAATATCCAGCATCCTTTAACTTTAATGGAGTGTCTATTTACACTAAGTGCAAACAGCCCGTCTTATTGGCAGAGGATATTTACACTAACTCCGCCCATGAATGTGTGGTCAGGCTAGTCAACATTACAAAAGACGCCTGCTGAACAAGGGCTGCAGTGGCGTAGGTAGGAGATCATTGATCGAATCAAGTTTACATTTTTTTGCTGAATAATAAAGTTTGCCGAACTCATTCTTCTCCCTTTTCACATCACATGGGTAGAGTGGGGGGAAACGCCCCCTACTGTTTTTCCTAAAATAACCACTAGATAAAATCAAAATACATTTTTGTTGTAACTATGGACGTTGACCAGGGTGATGTAGAAATATTCACCATGAATCTTACACTGGTGATGCTGAGAGAAAACGGATTTCACAGTAAATTATCTTATTTTCAGCAGTAAGAAAAAAAAAAACGGTTTTAAAGCTTGTTGTTTTGTGGAACCTCACAGATGTGACCCTGGAGCACAAAACAGTCATAGTAGCACGGGTATAAAACACGACCCTTATGACTGGTTTTGTGGTCGGTCACATTATGATATGAGAATAGTAAGGCCTGTAGATATGGAGTAGGCCTACGTGTTGTTTAAGAAAATTTTTATTATATTTTCAGAATGACAATTTTATTTTCAAACCTAGTATGTGGGGTAAAACGCCCACTATAAGGCATGGCTTAATTACTGTTACTCTGTTCTGAACATTTGTTTTTCCATCAAATGTATTCTAACTAGTTGGTGGAATAAAACTATTTGGACTTTACATTTAAAAATGACCTCAAGTTAGCTAGTTAGTAAGCCAGTTAGCATTAGCGAACAATAAATAACATGAAAACGTCTCCGGTTACTTATGTAACCATGGTTAACGAGACACTGCGTCCTCTAGGGTTTGCTATGGGGAACGCCTCGTCATGACCCGTGTCTGAAGCATACATTGAAAAAACAGCAACAACACGTTGGCCGGCAACAGCTATGATGTCACTACCGGTGCGACTATAGTATAAATAGGTGCCGGGAGAACACATCATTAATTTCTTCGTCTGAAACTTGCGTCTGCAGCATGTCAAGAAACCTAGAGGACGCAGTGTCTCGTTCCCTGCTCAGGGAACCATGGGAAATAGAACTGAGACGTCCCTTTCATGGGAACTTCGAACTTCATCCTCTAGGGGTCGCTATGGGGAACGTTATACCCACGCCACCATGCTGAGGGGAGTGCATGCCAGAACCATGGCGAGCACTAAGTATCAACTCTACAATATTGCTATGGGAGTCGCCCCTGGGAAGTTAGACGGCTGTCAGTGACATTATTCCAAAGGTCTAGGCTACATAACCCCAAAAAACTTACCTGTTAGAGCCAGAACTCCTGGGCCTCCCACGCCGGGTGTAGGTAGTATTAAGTAGTTTTTTTTGTTAGTATTTTAGTTTTAGTTAGTAGTAGGTATAGTTATGCTAGTTATTTAGTTTTAGTTTTAGCTAGAAGTTTTTCTAGTTGAGAAGTTTATTTAGAGTGTTATTATAGTTTCTTTAGATTAGTTATTTTAGAGTTAGTTTTTAAGTAGTAGAAGTTTTAAGTTAGAGTATTTTATATTTTATTAGTTTTAGAGTTAGTTTTTTTTTTTATTTATAGAGTTAGCTTAGATAAGAGAGTTAGTTAGTTCGAGTTATTTAGTTTAGTTAGAGTTTAACTTTAGTAGGTTAGTAGGTAGTAGTTTGAGTAGAGCTCAAGGCTTGGAATCAGGAATAGATTACTTTAAGGGAATACGACCAAGAGCCTAGAAACATACTAGTCTTGGCCTGTCACACAGGGTCTACCGCACGCTCTGTATATGCTGAAGGAACTGTCTCAACAGGCCCCTAGTAGCAACACCCTGATAAAATAGGTATCCAGAGGATACATAAGAGGAGTGCTGCCCAAGGCGGAACCGGGGTTTTAAAAGCACTCAGAAAGAGAACGAAGCTGCTGCGAAGCAGTAATTTACTTAGCTGAGGGAGCAACACACCCAGCTCTGTCGAGAGGGGGCTCGACCTACAGCATTTTCCAATGTTGGAACGGCTAGCAGTAGTTTACCTTGCTCAGGGAGCACAAACCCAGCTCTCAACGAGAGGGGGCTCGACCTACAGCGCGATTGTAGAATCAGAAGGGTAAGCGTACTGCAAGCTAGCCAAACACTCAGCGCATCAGAGAGGCAGAGGGAGGGCCTAATCGCCTGTGCTGCTGGTTCAGCAGACTGACCTCGAGGACATTGCGTGCGTGCTCTTCGCCCCAAACAAATAACGCATAGATCGTGTATGTCATCGGATGTTAAACAACGACAACACGGATGCGCATTTAAGATGCCTCATAAATGCTTTGCTAGTGCTCGCCATAACGATAGGAATATAGATCGCTCTTACCACAGAAATGCACGCTTCAAACAAAACAGTCAATGAAGACGAAGAAGAGGATGACGTGTTCTCCCGGCACCTATTTATACTATAGTCGCACCGGTAGTGACGTCATGGCTGTCGCCGGCCAACGTGTTGTTGCTGTTTTTTCAATGTATGCTTCAGACAAAGGTCACGACGAGGCGTTCCCCATAGCGACCCTAGAGGACGCAGTTCGAAGTTCCCAGGAAAGGGAACTCTGGACATTTTTCATACTTGGTTTATAATTTATGTCATTGTCACTTTCTGAATATGTTAAACTTTTGGTTTCCATTAAATAATTTTAATAAGAAAGATAATTTACACTCAATACATTATTGCATACTGTTTTATATTGTACTAAAGTACTGAGGTGCAAATATCTGCCACTTGCAATAAGTAGTATGGCATCTAACTATTATTATTGCAAAGAAAATACTGCTAGGCCTATATTTACATAGTGTAAACAGAATATATTGCTATTTGCACTTAGTGTCATATCGCTAAGAAAATATTGCTAGTTTAGCTTAGTGTAAATAGAATCCATAGCTATTTGCATTGTGTAAATAACATATATCACTATTTGCACTTAGTGTAAATAGCATCTATCACTAAGAAAATATGCTATTTTCACTTAGTGTAAATAGCTCTAATTGTTATTTACACTTAGTGCAAATAGCCACTGCCATAATTTAAACACTAGACCAAGCTGCAGGGCAGGATCTTTGTATAATATTGTTTCGCTTGTGTGACATAACTGAATGATGCAGCGTGATATGGCACTTTATCATTAGAGCTGTTTTAAAGTTGACTGATATGCTGTACTAGACAGGAACCTAATCTCCTCTGATTTACCAAAGCTGTATTTATCTGCACCATGGGCAGTGGGTGTTTTTGTGCTTAGTATTTGAAAGTTGACAACTTTTTATTTATTTTTTTGCTATATAAAGGTGTGAGGTTAGACTTCCCGCAGTAGCTTACTTCCCATAGGAAAGTAAAATCACAAATTAGATCTCTTCAATACCTTTATTGTTAGTTTTATTATTATTAGTTGATTATTTTAAATTCTTAAAAAATGCCATTATTTTATTTGAAATAAATAATTTTATTTTATTGACAAAATATCTTAGTTTGTCTTGTAAATTTTTTCCATTCAATCAGATAACATTTTAAGCTGTTATGGTCATGTTACAACGTGCCCCTCAGTTGTTACAATGTACCCCACCTACGGGGCATGTTGTCACATTTCACTTCCAATTTTTGAGGGTAAATAAAGAAAAACGTATACACTGTAATTATGAAACAAAGCGACATTTGTACTAGACAAGTGTGAAATTACTGTGGATAAAAAAATACATACTCTGAACCCCATGTGGATTTGCATAATTTGAGAAAGTCAAAAACTGTTACTTTGTGCCCCGCTCTCCCCCTAATTAAGTATAGTTTCAGAAGAGAACTTAAAAGGATAGTTCACCCAAAAATGAAAATTCTGTCATTAATTACTTATCCTCTCATGTCGTTCCAAACCTGGTAGACCTTCGTTCATCTTCACAACACAAATGAAGATATATTTGATGAAATCCAAGAGCTTTCTGGCCCTGTAGCCTACTGTTCATTCTGAAAATTTTCAGTACAGGTCTTTCGCGCGTACCGAATGAATACCACATTGTTTTAATGACTGCATGCGCTGAACTTCTACGTGCATAACGTATTTAGAAACTTAATTTACATTAAAATTTAAAAAGCCTATCAAAGGGTGTGTTGTTTAAAGAATGTGAGACCTGTTTTCCTCAGCACATACAGTTTACATCTTACAGTTTTATCCTTATCTATAAATGTTTGAAATTCATGAGAGTATTTCCATTTTGCAAAAAGGCTTGTTCTGACATTAAGCGAGCATCCATTGACTGAAGAAGTGACAGTGCGTGAATGCACATCAAACTGATGGAGTGCAGTATAATAGCAGACAGTGCAATAATACTGACTAAAATATACATTTCGCTAGATATTTTGCATTCCAAAAGTGAAAGAGCTTAATTTAAAACAGCCAGACCGATTTCAGAATCAAATAATTGCTCTAGCGTTAACCTTATGGTGAGAATATGATGACAGAATTTTCCTATTTGGGTGAACTATCCATTTAATGCACATCTATTTTGACATATTTTTTCCATATCATGTCAGTCATTGCAATTTCGAGTGATTCACTTAAAAACGAATTAACTCTTGATCTCACAAAGTTTCTTTTTTATTATATGATTTGTGAACATGCAGAACGTCTCGGTTACGTATGGTAACTAACCCTCGTTCCCTGAAGGAGGGAACGGAGACGTCATGTTGGATGACCGACGAAATTGGGATCTCGCTTAGAGGGACCAATCTACTTCGAGTGTAAACTAAACGAGCCAATGCACATTGGCATGCGATTACTGCATCCAGCTGCTGCTGATCACAGCGTGAGTATAAGTAGGCAGCAGATGCAGCGCATATTTAGCTTTTCACTTCGCTGAGATCCGAGCCGGGGCCCCGGGCGCGCTCATTGGTGGTACAGGAGCTGTGGCGATGGGACGTGATGTCACTGTTCCCTCCTTCAGGGAACGAGGATTACCATATGTAATCGAGACGTTCCCTTTCAGTCGGTCACTCCCGACGTCACGTCGGATGACCGACGAAATTGGGATCCTACCAAAAGGCCACAGCGACTGCCCCTTCCAGTGTCCTGTGGACGCCTACCATGCGCCCCGGCCCCTATTTTTTGGTGCAGGCCAGGCACTGGGAACACGTACCCATTCCCACTTGGACCAGGGACCTTACGGGAGCTGGACCTAACCCCCAAACTAAAGAGGGTGTCGGAAACATCCACATATTACACCCTTAGGTGCTATGAAGAATGGATGGGATGAACCCTCTTCCGTGGAACTGGCAGGAAGTCTGCCGGGGAACATGGGCTCTGAGGCTATACCGTGGATTTTACATATATGGGATCCACTTAGGTCTTACATTTGGAACCCAGCCTTCTACCGGTTCTCGGGGATTCAGCGAGTGAAGGCCTGGCCCGAGACTCACTTGAGTCCTGTGACTCCCCGCTTGCACGTCGTGGCTGTGCACACAGGCTGAGCTGTCTCACCCAGGCCGTTCCGTGTGGTATCTGGGAGGAACTCAAACTACGCTGGTCTCTAGCGACTTGTTGTCATTCTCTCTACACTCTGGGCCCTGCGTTTACGGTGTTGCTCGGTGCTGTGTCCATCACTCCCGTCATTCTCCCCCGCGCACCCACATCCGTCTCTGTGTTTTCCCCTTGTCGCTCCCTCTCTTGGTGAGTCCGTCGGACCCCTTCGGTCTGGCGGTCTTGGGCGCGGGGAGCCTGGGCGCTAGGTGAGAACACAGAGATACCAGTCTATCTCCACACGAACGTCTCAAAAAAAACCAGCGTGCGTGCGGTCATGTCCCGCTCGTGCCCCTGGGCCGCAGGGGGCGCGCCAGCTCGACAGATAGCGCCGCGAGGCGCCACGACCACGCCCAGGGATGCAACACTTCAGTTGATGAGTCGCAAACTGAACGGGCAGGCAGCACCCGTGCCGAGAACCAGGGTAAATGGCATCCACGATCCGTGGGCCATCTCTGCGTTCGAGAGGCATTCCCCTTCGTCCCCCCTGAACAAGACAAAGACTGGCGAGTCCTGAAGCTTTGCGTCCCGTCACTGCAGCACCCTTAGGTTTTTTACGGGACAGAGAAAAGTTAGGGCTGGGTCTGCCTCCTCCGAGGCCAGCGCTTGGAGGTTTCACCACCTGATCCCTGAAGGGAGTAGCCGGCCTCTGAACTCTAGGCATGAATCGTTGACCGAAAATGCAGGCAGGTCCCCTACCCTCTTGATGGAGACCAATGCCAGCAGGAGCAAAGTCTTCATTGAAAGGAACCGCTCAACCGCCTGCAAAAAGGCTCAAATGGGCCCTGCTGTAGTGTCGTGAGCACCAGAGTCAGGTCCCCCGAGGGAATAGAGGGGGGCTGTGGAGGATTTAACCTTCTCGCCCCCTTAATGAACCTGATGACCAGGTCATGCTTTCCTACCGACTTCCCTTCCACGGGGTCGTGGTACGCAGCAATCGCAGCCACATAGAGTTTATGGGTGGAGGGTGACAGCCTTCGCTCCAGCCCTTGCTGTAAGAAGGACAGCACAACTCCGATCGGCATCTTCGGGGGTCTTCTCGGCGAGAAGAACACCACTCAACGATCAGGTTCCACTTCAAGCGTAGGCTCTCGTTGAAGTGATGGTGTCAACTACCTCTTGGGGGAGGCCACTCAGAACCTCCGCGTCCCGACCAGGGACCAGACATGAAGTTTCAAGAGGTCTGGACGCGGGTGCCAAAGGATGCCCCATCTCTGAATCAGTAGATCCTTCCTCAGAGGAATCAGCCAAAGAGGTGCTGTCGCGAGGAGCATTAGTTCCGGGAACCAGGTCCGGGCATTCCATAGGGTGCCACCAGCAGGACCTGCTCCTCTTCCTCCCTGACCTTGCACTGTGTCTGTGCAAGAAGGCTCACTGGGGAAATGCATATTTGCGAAGGCCCGCGGCCAGCTGTGTGCCAGAGCGTCCGTGTCGAGTGTTCCGTCGGTCAGGGCGAAGTACAACTGGCAGTGAGAGGTTTCTGGATAGGCAAACAGGTCTACCTGAGCGGCTTTGAAACGTCCCCAAACCAGCTGGACCGCCTGGGGACGGAGTCGCCATTCTCCCGCGAGCGCAGCTCGTGACAGCTCTTCCGGCTGCCCGATTGAGCAGGGGCCCAGGAATGTAACAGCACGGAAGCACCTCAGATGACTTGACTCCAGAGGAGGAGGTGGCGGGCAGGTTGCGATAAGCGACGGGAGCGCAGACCACTGTGTCGGTTGATGTACGCAATGGTCGCTGTGTTGTCCGTGCGGACTAGTAAATGCTTGCTTCGTAAGCGCCCTTTGAGACGGCTCAGTGCAAGGTGCACTGCCAGTAACTCGAGGCAGCCAGTGCAGTTGGGCCCCCGTCCAAACCCCTGACACTGCAAGCCCGTTGTACGTGGCCCCCCAGCCGGTTGTTGAGGCATCCGTGCAAACCACAGAAGGCCTGGAGACCTGCTCCAGGGGCACTCTTGCCCGGAGGAACGCAAGGTCTGACCACGTGGTGAAGGTTTGGTGGCAGGCCGGTGTAAATTGGACCCGGAGGGTGCCACGTTGCCACGCCCACCTCGGGACTCGTTGCGGCCATGGAGCCAGTGCTGCAGTGACTGCCGCCGTAGCTGCCATATGCCCCAGGAGCCTCTGAAACTAGTTCAGTGGGACGCCATCCTGTCTCTTAATTAACCGATTCCCCTCCATCCCGGAAAAGGATCCCTGCGTCGGGGAAGTTTGACTCTTTTCCCCGTTGACCTGAAGGCCCAACAGGCTGAGGTGTGACAGTACGGAATCCCTGTGTTCGCACAACTGATCCGGAGACTGCTTCGTCGAGGTAGTTGAGAATGTGAATGCTCTGTTCTCTCAGGGGAACAAGGGATGCCTCCGCAACTTATGTGAAGACCTGGGGCGACAGGGACAGCCCGGAGGGCAGGACCTCGTACTGATATGCTTGTCCTTTGGACGCGAACCACAGCAATGGTCTGTTTGTGCGGAAGGGTCGACACATGAAGTACCTTCAGGTCGACCGCTGCAAACCAATCTCGGGGACGGATGCACCCGAATATGCGTTCCTGCGTCAACATCTTGAACATTAACTCTAATTCGTCTCCTTCGCCAGTAGGACTGCGACCTCCGCCCGCAAGACAGGACCATCGGCGGCCTTCACTGTTGTGAAGCGGATGCCACTGAACTTGGGGTGGGGGGACGCCGGGCGACTGAATCGCAAAGCCGAGCCTGACGGTTCGAAGGAGCAATCGAGATGGGCTGGGTAGCTCAAGCCAGGCTCCCAAACACCGCGCTAGTGGCATCAACGGAACTACAGGCATACCCGCAGTGGGGCAGCGCGGAAAAAGCTCTTTTAGCGTGCTGAGGCGCACAGGGGAGATGATCATCTGCAACACAAACAGCGGGTAGTGATCGCTCAGCTCTGAAGCGAAAAGCTGAATATGCGCTGCATCTGCTGCCTACTTATACTCACGCTGTGAGCAGCAGCAGCTGGAATGCAATAATCGCTGCCAATGTGCATTGGCTCGTTTAGTTTACACTCGAATTAGATTGGTCCCTCTAAGCGAGATCCCAATTTCGTCGGTCATCCGACGTGACGTCGGGAGTGACCGACTGAAAGGGAACTCAGTACTGGACAAAAGTCGATTTTAGCATTGAGGGGATTTTAACTTAAACACCACTGATTGGCCATTACTTTCAAGAAATCAACAGATGTCTGTGAATAGCTCAAAGTTGCAAAAACATGTTGTAAACAGAAACCTTCCATGTTCCTTGAGCACAAAGACAAATATGCACTGAAGCATCTCACACTGCTTGTGAAGATACCAGAGTCTGCCATCATAAATCTGAGATTTCAATCAGAAATTTAATTTACAAATTAATTTAATGGAATTTGTCTTTTATTTCTCCCCAATAATGTAGGGATGTGAGGACAAAGTTTGCAAATTATAAAGTTGACACTGCAGTGAAACATATCTCACATGTCCTATAAGTCTCCTGAGCTTTGAAATAGCATTAAAATTTCCCATGTAATATCCAAAAAGATCATTTAAAAGCATGTTGACAAGAAGAAAAGCTTTAAATTTGAAGGCTTTTAGGCTTGGAGGAGAAAGTTCTGGGCTCCTGTTCTGTCAAGCTGTGAGCGGATTAGCTATATCTGACCAAACAGACCTACTTTCTTGCTTCTATCCACAGCCTTGCTTTTATAGTCACACTCATATTTCCACACCACAGAATTCCATCTCTCACTTTTTGCTTACAAGAATACCTGTGATTCAGCAGACCGATGTGGGAAACATAGGACAAGTGACAAGATAAAGACACAAACACAGCAAAATCAAAGCACGGGCAAGAAAATATGCTCTCCATTTATAGTGTGGAACAGCTAAAAGTCTAGATGAGAGTTGAACATCTTCTGCCTCCTATTTGACAGAAAATTCATCAGTGCCTAAGTGAAAAATATAACCGCACAATTTCCCAAATGTTTCATTTTACCGGTAAAAACATGCTGATAGTAACATATTGATTGAAATGGAACATTCTGCCAAGTCATTTTGCAGAATGTGTTAGGATTCTATGTTGGTTGCCACATTTATATTAATAAGAATTTTTTCTAACCAAACATTTTCAGAAGGTTTCAACTAATGGACACTTCATTCTCATGATTCTTTGCACTGCATCAGAACCTCTCTCTTTTTCTATATAAACATACTTACAAAATACATTGGAATATTGAAAAACAGGGAAAATAAGGTAAATACTGTAATATTATTACAATACAAAATAACAGCTTCTTATTTTAAAATATTTTTAAATGTAATTTATTCTTATGATGGCAAAGTTAAATTTCGGCACCATTACTCTAGTCTTTAGTATCACATGATCCTTCAGAAATCATTCTAATATGTTGATTTTGTGCTTAAGAAACATTTCTTATTATCAGTGTTCAAAAGTGGTTTGCTGTTTACTAATTTTCTGAAAACCATGAACATTTTTTTTGATGAATAGAAAGTTTAAAATAACAGCATTTATTTGAAATTGAATTTTTTCTTTTCACTTTTGATCAGTTTAATGCTGTGGAATAAAAATGTAAATTTCTCTCATGCACACATTTTGCATTTTAAAAGTGCTTATTAGTGAGGTAAAAAGATGTGTTCCGATTTCAAGTGAGGTTCAACTGCTATTCATTAGCACAAGCCTTTGAGTAACTGTAAGAGCGGCTCCTTTTGATTCGAAAGAATGCCGATCATAACCATAACTTTCTACCTCTGCACCCTTCAACTCTTCAAAGCTCTCATTGTAGAGTGAAGCCTCAAAAGATCAAGTGACACCATAATTCATAGCAGCTATTTGTCAGGCCTGCTACTAGCTAAGTGTTTGAACAGCTACACGATCAATAATCTGTAGCTGTCCAGCTCATTAAACTGCAGATCCATACTTCTATTCAGAACTGATCTTGTAAACTTGCATCACCCTCTCATGCAAAGTGCAGCAGTATCTCTAACAAACATTCACATAGGACAGCATGATGTCAGATCAAATGTGTCAAAGTCGACCTCATTAGAGTTAGCGGTGCTAATTTTCCTCCCACTGCTTTTCCGCCATGTTGGAATATGAGCAAAATTCCAATGTGCTACTTTATTCCCTTAACCTTCACATTTTAAACTGACCTTGGCTCATACAAGGTCCAGAGTCGATGGAGGAGCAGTGGAGTCACTCTGTGGAAAATGAACAATGACATTAACCTGCTCTTCTGAACGACAGGGGTGGTGAACTTTCATTGGCATTTAATTGTCTGTAATCACATCTCATAAAGCCAGAGTGTCACAGTCGATCGAGGAATGCGGTGGTAATTCTGAATAATTTGATCATTGATTATAAAATAAATTATGGTCTTTTATCCTCCTCCTTGTGTAGGAATAATTCACATTTTGACTAGCTATACAAATGATGCGTTTTCTCATCTGCTTATATTCTGCACTGTAGAGTAATGACAGCTCAATGAAGTAAAAGCTAGTGGAGGGAAAAATTGTCCCCTTACTGCAGTCAACACTAATCCTATTTGTGCTTATGTATTAGGATTTAAGAATGTGTAGAGTGTTCACTAATGCAGCCTACCTGTTAAATCCAATCTACAGAAAGTCAAAGTCATTCTGCTGCCCTTTAAGTCCTGCTTTTATCCATATGGATTTGATTGGATCATGGAAAATTGGCACTTTGTTTATCAGCCAGTTGTTTTCTTTTAGAGATACTCCTTGCACATTGGGTGATTGGCACGTGAGTGGGTGGTCCTTCACTGCTGTCCAATGAGCATCAGGTAGGATCAGATACTTTTTACATTATATAGTAGTTGTGTGAACTGAGTAGTTTGTCTTGTTCACTGATTCATAAAAATAGGCAAAAACTATTTCCAGTGAGATTCTGAAGTGCGAATCAAATGGATATTTTACTATCCAATGAGGCCACAGGAGAAGATTTGGGAATGGCAGTGAAGTGACGCAACTGACGCTGGTAGGTCACATGACAATGACAACATGATGCAGTGCATCTTGATTTCATTCATACTACACACATTCATAAAACATAGAACTTCCCTTGTGTGCTCCTCATGGTCTTCGCGGTCAAAAGTGACCGGACACCTGAAATATAACTTTTTTTTCTTCAGTAAAATCAATCTAAGATATTTTCAATGTTGTTTTCTTTGGAGATAATTGTATGGTACTATTTTGATAGTTAGGCAATAATAGAAAAGTTTCCCATTGAAATGCCACAACCTTTGTTCTAAAACTTACAAGTATTTTCAATTATGCAGTATTTCAGATTAAAATAAGAAGACTAGCCCGTTAAATCCAGTTGTTTGAAGGCAAATAGCACTCTTCTGAGAGCAAAAAAAAAAAAAAAAACGGGGTAATTTTATGGTGTAACCACTGGCTTGTGAACACCCTAGTTGTTTTTATACATAATTGTTTACTTTAATTAGGTTGTGGATTTAAATGTCTATTAAGGCATTCTCAAAGACTACTTTTTGTCAAGGTTTATATATTTTTTGTTTGTAAATTTAGATTTGATTTAGCATTATTATTACTACATTCAAACCTGAACACAGAAAGCATTTTTTTTACACAAAACATTAAAATTCTATAAAATGTAACAAAAATGAACAGGAATGCTTTATCAAAGCTTAATCCTTCTGGGTCTGATCTGACTTCAACCTCTTATTTCAGTTTTCTGACTCATTATGGCTATATGGTTATAGCCATACCAATTAATTTGAGTATGTATAATTCTGTATGTGTGTGTCTGAGTGTGTGTAAGTAAGTGTGTGTGAGTGGATGTATCCGTTTTACACTTTTGATGTTTTAGAGTGTAACCCCTTCATTGCTGTCCACTTTTTTTACTGCATTGTAGTTTAATTATTGATTTTATTTTACATAGTTGCAGCGTTACAGTCACACCAGTTCATATGTCTGTGTGTCCGCGGCATGGTGCTGAGTTGGGGTGATGGTAGTGCCTATATATATAGATATATATCTATATATCTATATATATAATAGCTTGTGTGTGGAGCCCTTATTCTGTCCCTATTTTTTCTATGAAAAACCATGATTGTCCCTTATTTTCCTTTTCTGAATTTGGCAACCCTATTCACACCACGCGCCTGTATGTTGCTCTGCATGAAATTGAACGATGTACAGCACAGTAACGATTTTATAGATAAAATAATATGTACACAAACCTGTATTTTACCGAATAATGCATCAATTCGATGGTGCTTAGAACTGTTCTCTCCAGAAGAGAAGGCAAAATCCCTGCAATAAATAACTCTGCTCCAGGGGCACTCCTGCCCGGAGGAAAGCAAGGTCTGACCACGGGGTGAAGGTATGGCGGCAGGCCGGTGTCACCTGGACGCGGAAGGTGCCGCGTTGCCACGCCAACCTCGGGACTTGGCCATGGAGCCAGTGCTGCAGCGTTCTCATATGGAGCAGCCCCAGCGGCGTGACTGCTGCCGTAGCTGCCATATGCCCCAGGAGCCTCTGAATTGTTTCAGTGGGACCGCCATCCTGCTCTTACCGTGTCCCCTCCATACCGGGAAAAGAGATCCGCTGCGTCGGGGAGAGATTGCTCTTTTCCCAGTTGACACAAAGGCCCAACAGGCTGAGGTGTGAAAACACCAAGTCCCTGTGCTCGCACAACTGATCTGAGACTGCGTTCAGTCGAGGGAGTGAGAATGCGAATGCTCTTTTCTCAAGGGAACAAGGTACCAGCCGCAACTTACGGAAGACAACGATCGACACGGACAGCCCGGAGGGCAGGACCTCGTCCTGACTGGGTCCACAAAAAAAAAACTACCAACATTGGGTTGTTACAGTTACCACATCTGGGTAACACAAAAACTACCCAAACACTGAAAAACTAACCCAAAAAAAGGCTCAACCCAGCATTTGGGTAAAAAATACCTAGTTCACTTGTGTCTCGTCAGTCCACAGGTAGTTTCCCAAAAGTCTTGGGGATCATCAATATGTTTTCTGGCAAAACTGAGACGTGCCTTTATGTTCTTTTTGCTCAGCAGCGGTTTTACTCTGCCATGCAGACCATTTTTGCCTAGTCTCTTTCTTATGGTGGAGTCATGAACACTGACCTTGACTGAGGCAAGTGAGGCCTGCAGTTCTTTGATTGTTGTTGTGGGGTTTTTTGTGACCTCTTGGATGAGTTGTCTCTGTGCTCTTGGGGTAATTTTGGTCGTCCGGCCACTCCTGGGAAGGTTCTCCACTGTTCCATGTTTTTTCCATTTGTGAATAATGGCTCTCACGGTGGTTCGCTGGAGTCCCAAAGCTTTAAAAATGACTTTATAACCTTTTCCAGACTGACAGATCTCAATTACTTTATTTCTCATTTGTTTCCTAATTTCTTTGGATCTCGGCATGATGTATAGCTTTTGAGGATCTTTTGGTCTACATCACTTTGTCAGGCAGGTCCTATTTAAGAGATTTCTTGATTGCGAACAGTTGTGGCAGTAATCAGGCCTGGGTGTGGTTAGAGAAATTGAACTCAGGTGTGATATACCACAGTTTTAACAGGGGGGCAAACGCTTCTTCACACAGGGCCATGTGGTTTTTGGATTTTGTTTTCCCTTAATAATAACAACCTTCATTTAAAAACTGCATGTTGTGTTTACTTGTGTTATCTTTGACTCATATTTAAATTAGTTTGATGATCTGAAAAATTAAAGTGTGACAAACATGAAAAAAAAAAAATCAGAAGGGCCAACCCTTTTTTCACATCCACTGTGTGTATAATATAATTGTAGGTATATATAATATATCTGTATATATAATATATATATCATTGTGTTGTGGTTTATAGATGTTTGGTTATATGCGATTGGTAAAATAACTTTATGCACTAATGTAAATAACATATGTGGTAATTCTGCGTACTTTTTATTTTCACACCATTTGTATTCTGGCAGCTTTTACTGGGTGGAGCAGCCATCAGTCTGAGTGGGCCAGTGTAACTCTAGCCCCTTACTGTGTGCGGCAAAAGACGCAAGTCATTTTGATTCATGTTCAAAAAGGTACACTGCATGTGAATAATTAAAATAAACTGGTGTTAGAGTTAGGGTTAATACTTCAGTATTCAAGGACGAGTCCCACACAACTATGTATGCTTAAACAAGCTTTAACTTAAAACAATCTGTGCACTTGCAAGTACAAGAAACCTATTGTTTTAAGGTCGCCGTGAGTTTTCCAAGTAAGCCTCTGTTGATCCTGGATCAACATTACTGTCCAAAAATACAGACTTAACCCAATCTCTACCCCTAAACCTAACCTTACCCATAATTTATTCCTAAAATCAGAGGGAAATGATAGCTGATTAACAAGGGTGTAGAAGCACCTAATCCTGATTGTAAGCCTAAAACGGACATTTCCTGAAAAGTAATCTCTCAATTCTGATTGGTTGATTGGCATGATGTTCCAGGATCAACAAGGATGTTGATCCAGGAACATGTTGTACTTGGTCAAATCATGCTCACCATTGTTTTAAGTAGAGAAGTGCTCACTTACAGAGAAGTAGGAATTTACATGAGTAAAATTTGCAAATTCCACACCATATTTGCATTTTATTTTTTTTACTGAATTTAACAAGACGTTCTTGAATAGCTAAAAGTATAAGAGCCATGCTTTAACACTGAGCACAACTTGAAACGTGCAAACATTCTTCATACTGTTTGAATTTCACTCCCATGCATTGATTCCCATGTCAACGACTTGTCACAGGAAATGCTAACTCCAGATGGTGATAGCTTAACCACCTCAGGTGGCTAAGCTAACACCATCAAGCAGCCCTTTGGCATAGCCTAAGCTACCTACCAAATTAAATAGTAAGCAGTTTGCATCATTTGCTTGAAGCCTTTAAGTCAAGTCATCGTTATTTATATAGAGCTTTTTACAATGCAGATTGTGTCAAAGCAGCTTTACAGTATCCTCTGGCCAGACGAGACAAGCTGTTTAATTCTAGGCTGCAACAAAGTCAGGTTGTGCAGAGGACTCATCTGGTTCCTGTGGTCTTGTCCCGATAGTCGTCTGATGATGAGGTCTTTGGAGGTGATCTGTCTCTGGGGCTCATCTAGTTGACCTGGTAGTCCTTTAAATACAGATTGTGTGTAGTGTAGTGTTTTGAACTATTTCCTCTTAACCCAGTCCCTGGTTTCTGGTTTTGCAGAATTTTGTAGTTACTCTTAATTAAAGCTGCAGTTTGTAACTTTTGGTGCTCTAACGGTTAATAAACAGAACTGCATGCGTCTTGCGGAAGAACATTGTAGCCAGAGCCACTTCCCTCGGTTTATGTCTATAAGTCAAGCAGGTACTGGGCTAATCCGCAGTAGTTCCTACCAGAACCAGTCTAGAATGGTCCAAATATAAATAATTATTATAGGTGTACCATAGTGATTCAGGATAAGCCAAAAACACAGAAAATGGATTCATGATGTTCTCGCTTATTATATAAATTTCGTAAATTTTGAACACAAAAAAAAGTTACGGACTGCAGCTTTAAATCTAAATGTTCTTCATTTCTTCAGAGAGCAAGCCTGTTGTGAATCATCAATAAGTTCTGAGTAATAAATTGACAATAAGAACAGAATTAAGTCATCAATTAAAAGTCATCAATTAGCCCTCTGCTTAACACCTCATCATCCAGCTTTCAGAAAAGTTCTACAGCCACAGAAGGAAAAGGATTAAACCAGACAAAATCTGAAATGGCACGTGGAGTGACACTCAAAGACCTCAACCAACTGGCCAGAAACATTGACCACTTTGCACCACATGATGCAGGAGACCATAATATCCATGCCTACCTGTGAGACGAACGATGGCAATGTGACCACCCAAGATAGACTGTATCTAATTTGGATAACCTCCGGCCTGGAGGTATGGAGATCCTTGCCCCATAGCCAGAAAACTTCAAATCAGACTACCAGCAGGTGAAACAAACCTTAATAAAATAATTTTCAGACCCAGAGTCTGAACATGGATTGCCTGCCACCATTGACACCAAACAGTCAGCATGAAACTCATAAGTCTTACTGTAACGGACTCGACGAGCCTGCTTGCAGAGCTCACAGTGAACCGGAGATGGAGGACACCAGCTTCAAGAGCCTCTTTCTCCGAAATCTACATACTGTAGTGAGTCACTATTTAGGCACCATGGCCTGCCCATGCATAATGCCTTTTCAAAAACTTACAGAGAATTACGAATTTACATGAATATTGCAAATGCCACACCATATGTGCATTTTTTATTTACTTATTTTTTTTTACTGAACGTGCAGACATTCTTCATAGTGTCACAGTACACAGGCAGAGACACGAGGTAAGTGTTCTAAGCAGGTGGGTTTATTGACAATAGGTGTGTTCGACTTCACGTGGCGCAGCGCAAACCGATCGGCAGCTGACTTGAAGCAGTGCATGATGGTTAGAAATTTTGTCAGACTTGAACTGGCGCCGACGCTACGTCACTAGCTGTGTCTCATTTAGAAGGCTGCACCCTCCGGAGGTCGAATCCTCTGGAGGTCGCATCCTCTGTAGGATGCATATACAAGTGTCCTCAACCTAGAATTAAACGAGTCGCCCTTCGTAGGACGGGCTGAAAAGGAAACCGGAAGTATCACATTGCTATGCCAACACATTTACAGCATTGTTGCGCTCTCACACTGCTTAAATGAAGGAAAATTATTTTTAAATTTGGAAAGTAATAAAAAAAAAAAATGCTTTTACTTGTTATATTTTGTTCAATGTTAGAGGAGCTGCAGCGTACCTACAGCAGGCATCTATTAGAGAAAAAAAAGGAGGAAGATATTTAAAACAAAGTTTATCCGTTCTTACCGAGGCGAATAAAGGTAGGTTGTAAACACCACATCTGCGCACCGCATTTTTCAAATTAACAATGTTGTTCCGCGACGCAAAGAATTGTTGGTTAATCTGTAGCCAAACGGAAGGATACACTCATGCATCCTCTCCGAATTCCTTAAAGAGGCACATTCGGAGTGTCCTACTTGCTTTCTGAAAGGACAGCCTCGATACGTAATGCAGCCTTCGAATGCTACTCCGGAGGGTTCAGCCTCTAAATGAAACACATCTCAGTTTTTCGTAGCAGCCGGCTGACTCAGTTGGCGCAGCTTTTTCAGAGCTACTGCAGGAGTGCTGATGACGACACAGCTGTTTTATGATTGGCCAAATTCACCACCTGACAACAATTACGTGTGTTCCTAACATCTTCAATTCTAATACTGCTCACAAATCTGTTTTTATAACAGTAAAAGCATTTTTAATGTAGTCGCACTGTTATATTGAGGGTCATCGTTTTGTAGTCATTGAAATGCATAGTTACGCCCGACTATTAGTATTTAAATAGTATATATTTACGCTGAACTTTATTCTTGAACAGATGGCGCTGTATTAAGCAGTATATAAAAAGTGTTTCTGTTGTTCATGAAAACGTTTCTGAAACTTCTGTGTATTTGACAAATATTGCATTTAATTAATTTAATCTGTGATAGAGTATGCAAACACCGCGCGAGCGTCACTAACGGGAGCAGAAAGTGTCCGGCTTGAAGGCTCCGTTTTCACCTCCGCCCACGACTGCAAGCGGCTACTCTTGTTGACTGCCGTCTGTAGCGGTGCTTCCAAGTCGAATGCACCTAATGACTGAAGAGCAAGGTGAGCAGAAGGCAGGTGAGTCAATGGGAGTATGAGAGTTCTTGAATGCTTAGCTGAAAGTAAGTCTCTTTGTCTTTGTTGCAGGTATCCTGGTGGAGATCGGGAACAAAGGCGATCGGGATCGTAGGAACACGAAAAACTCTGGAGGTAACTAACACACCGCGAGTATACAGGTAAGTAAGGTCTGGAAACAGTTAAAGGTAGTGAACGGTAGATCGGGTGATGAGTGACTGTGAGGAGCGTGTTCTTGAAGGTGTGCTGATTGCTGGCTGCAAGTGCGGGTGATCAGTAACAAGGTGATTGTGATCAGGTGAGCGTCGTGACTGGTGACAGAGACTCCCTGACACATAGGGTGACCACACGGGCCGCACCCTTGCCAGGATTTCTATATTGGCTAAAATATCCAGGTTTTGGCTGTTAGCACTGTGCTGATCGATCGTTGTATGACATTATTTCACGAGCGCTATAGAGAACAGAGCAGACAGCTCCTTAGTGAAGTGAAGTGAAGTGAAGTGACCCATACTTGGAATTAGTGCTCTGCATTTAACCCATCCAAAGTGCACACACACACACAGCAGTGAACACACACCCGGATCAGGGTACCTCAATTGTGGTATTGAAAGTGGGAGAGAGCACTGTACATTCATTCCCCTCACCTACAATCCCTGCCAGTACGAGACTCGAACCTGCAACCTTTGGGTTACGAGACCGACTCTCTAACCATTAGGCCACGACTTCCCGACTTATGCTTTCAAATTGCTCTCACAGTACTTTGGTGTCATACAAACGATCAGTGCACAGCTTCAAGTCAAACGAACGAACAAACACGTGTGCGCATTTGCATCGCTTTGATCGTTCTCACCTTCTCACGTGCGATGCGCCATGATTGGTCGATTATGTACAATACCTGTATGTTATTGGTCAACTACTTTGGATATTTTAGGCAATATAAAAATCATGGCTAGGACGTGTCTCGTATAAATGGCACATATGGCCACCCTAATTCTTCATAAACTGTTTGAATTGCATTTCCGTGCATACAGAAACTAAGGATTTTCACAGAGAAGTGCTAGCTCAAGATAACGCATGCATCACCTGGTTTCGCCATATTGTAAACAAACAACCTTGGGTGGCTTAGCCAATACAACCTAGCAGCCCTTTGGCTTAGCTTTAGGCTAAGCTACCTAACAACATCAATAGTTAGCGGTTAGCATTATTTACCTGAAGTACAGCTTGTGTGTATGCAGCGTGGAGTGATTTAAAGCATTTCCCTTTAACCCAATCCCTGGTTTCTGATTTCTCACTTTCTCTGTCCTTGCCTTTATAATTCTTCTCAGCTCAACATAACCTTACAAAAATCACCATTATACAAAACATGGGAAAACAATACAAAGATTAATTTGGATTACACAGATGTTAATACTCAGGATATACTTGACAGGACATGAAACAACGAGGGTAAGCAAAAGCATTTTAAAACCCCAGTGACATGAAGAATATAGGAAAACAAACATTGAACATATAAGACAAGAATGATCAGTTACATTGCTTGCTTGTTCTAGTCCTCTTCACTGCTTCAGCCTCCAGCACAAGGGTCAAAACACAATTGGAATTATTATAAGCTCCATGTAATGAGATTTATTGGGAATGCCGTTGTGTTAGTATCCTATTTTCCCCTGTTATTTAAATGGAAATTGAGTTATTACAGCCATAAGCTGGTTTCTATTCTAGTTCATTCACTCACTGGAGTTCACATCATCTTCACCATGTGAAATTCTGTTACCCAGAGACCTTTTTCTTTCTCATCCTCTTAAAAAAAAAATCATACATTTCTGGTACTTACAATGTGCATTTATGTATTTTATTAGATTTTTTTTAAAGAGGACACCAGACCCCCACTTTTACTTTCTCTCTCTAGTGGTTTTATTTATTTATTGTTATTATTAAAAAAAAATTTTTTTGCTTCCTTTATAATCCATACCAAATCGACAATTAGTATGCCTCCCACTGCCAATTTGATCCCTGCTTAAGCTCATTAAGCACAGGGATTTCTCTCTCATTAAGATTTCAAAGTTTGTGCCTTCCTTTTTTAATCTACTTATCATCTTTTTGAAAAGTCAGTGCTGCAATAACCCTGATATTGGATGGTCTTGGACCAGTGGGCTGCTTAAGGTCTGAAAATGCTGACCTCCGCCAAGTCCGGAGCACCTTCGTACAAACTTTTCAGATGATGTTGTTGCAAAAGAATTAATCACAAGTGGGCATGACCAGTACACACAGCTCAGGTTAGGCTTCAGGTGCAAAAGCTACAGATTCAGCAAGAATCAGTGTAATACAACTCAATTCTACCATGACAGCATATCACATCTCTTAAAAGGCACAAGTACTCTCAGCACAGGACAAATTTAGAGTTCAGAAATAAAGTTTGGTACCAGCTACCACAGTCCATATATGAAATACTAGGTCTTGGGTGTTTTTAGCAGTAGTAAAATGCCTAGTTTCTGTATGAAATACTTAATTTTCAAAAATACAAACATACATTGTCATTACATAGATAGGCCAGTATGTGGAGTCATGAATCAGTGTTTTTGAACGAATTGATTCTTCATGATCTTTTAACTAATTTGTGACCCTGGACAACAAAACCAGTCCTAAGGGTTGAAATTTATACATATGAAAGCTGAATAAATAAGCTTTCCATTGATGTATGGTTTTGTTAGGATAGGACAATATTTGTCTGAGATAAAATTATTTGAATATCTGGAATCTGAGGGTGCAAAAAAAAAAAAAAAAATAAAATAAAATAAAAATATTGAAAAATCGCCTTTAAAGTTCTGCAAATGAAGTTCTTAGCAATGCATGTTACTAATCAAAAATTAGGTTTTGATATATTTATGGTAGGAAATTTACAAAATATTACTTAATATCTTAATGATTTTTGGCATAAAATAAAAATCTATAATTTTGACCCATACAATGTTTTTTTTGGCTATTGCTACAAATATACCCGTGCTACTTAAGACTGGTTTTGTGGTCCAGGGTCACATTTCACTCAACCAATTTGTTAAAAGACTTGAAACAACAGTGAGGATCCGTTTACTCCAGCGATTCATCAACAATATCGCTCTCTTCATTCAGAACAAACCAATCTATACAACTGAGTGAATTGAATCATTCACTCGACGACAACAACAACAACAACAACAACAACAACTCAATCAGGAACTCTGCTGCTGTGCATGCTGCTTTGACTTCATGTGGACTGGTTTCGTTGGAGGAGAAAATACACAAATTAACTAGGAACATTGTGTCTAAAATGTAAGTTACACGATATTATCTTCTTGTTTATATAATTGTTGTTGTACTACAAAAGAAATAGCACATTGAAAATTGAGCTGTTGGTCTGAATAGTTTCGCAGTATATTAGCATTCATCAAGAAAGCCTGACAAAAAATAGTTAAAGTTAAGAACCTCAACAGTTAAGATTTTTCAGTCTTCCAGAGAGTTTGCAAAAACAACTTCTAGCCTATTTACCTCAGACTTTCAGATTTCCAACTAGCAACATTTACCTACTTAACCACACATATGGCAGCAATTCACTGCTGAAAACAACCCAGCTGATGACAAAGATACCATTTACCTCTTTGTGTGAGACACATGGGCCATGGCATCCAGTCACGAACACTCCAGACTATGCTATGATTCACTGATTTCTATTTGAACAAATGGGTTTTTTGCTGTAGAGATGCCATCAAGTTATAAAAGCTAGTGAGAGTGAATGTCAAAAATGGCAAAGAAGTAATGGAGCATTTCGGTGAAGTCAGTGAGCACTTGAACAGTGTTCATGGATGTCGTAACTCTCCACCATTTGACTGTTGTGGTGAATGAGAATTTTGATCTATGAAGCACCTATAGTAACTTCTAGTGGTCTGAAAACGGAAAAGGTCATTTGGACAATGTATTTAAGAGATTAGTTCTTGCAAAAAAAGAACACTCATCATTTACTCACCCTCACGTCATTACAAATCTGTATGACTTTCTGTAGAAGGTTAAAGAAAATCTGAATAATGTGACCGCTTTCTGCAATGCAATTACAGCGACTGAGATTGGGGCTTTCAGTCGGATTTGGACTGTATAAACTAAATATCTGAATATGGTTTTATTCTGTTGCAAGTAATAAAAAATTGAGGTGGCTAATTAAACTAGAATTAATAGATTTTTTTCCCTAGAATTTGTTTTATGTCAATTATTAAATAAAACATCCAAAACAGACTGGTGATCAAGGATGGAAAGGTACAGATTTATAATTATCATATTTTGTTCAGTCTCAAATATTCAGCTTCAAATAAGGGTCCTAGAGAATTACAATAAAAGTTCATAAAACATCAATGCCCAATTATTCATATCTTAAAAACGCAAACTTTGACTCTGACTGGCAATAATAGGAGTCTACAGTGGTGTGAAAGGATTTGCCCTTTTTTTTTATTTTTTTATTTTTTGCATATTTGTCATACTTAACATATTCAGATCGTCAAACAAATGTTAATATTACACAAAGATAATCGGAGTAAATACAAAATGCAGTTTTGAAATGATTTCATTTATTAAGGGAAAAAGCTGTCCAAATCTGCCTGGCACTACATGAGAAAGTAATTGCCCCCTAAATCTAATAACTGGTTGTGCCACCCTTTGCAGCAACAACTGCAATCAAGCGTTTGCGATAACTGGCAATGAGTCTTTCACATCGCTGTGGAGGAATTTTGGCCCACTCTTCTTTGCAGAATTGTTTTAATTCAGCCACACTGGAGGGTTTTCGAGCATGAATGGCCTGTTTAAGGTCATGCCACAGCATCTCAATAGGATTTAAGTCAGGACTTTGATTTGGCCACTCCAAAGTCTTCATTTTGTTTTCCTTTAGCTATTCAGAGGTGGACTTGCTGGTGTTTTTGGGATCATTGTCCTGCTGCATAACCCAAGTGCGATTGAGCTTGATGTCACAAAGTGATGGCGAGGGGGGGGGGGGGGGGGGGGGGGGAGGGGGGGACGGGACAATCTCCTTCGGATTTTCTGATAGCGTAGCATAATTCATGGTTGCCGTCAATTATGGCAAGTCTCCAGGTCCTGAAGCTGTCAAAGCAGAGCCCATACCATCACATAACCACCCCAGAAAAACCCACCACCATGTTTGACTGTTGTTATGATGTTCTTTTTATGAAATGCTGTTTGGGTTTTACGCCAGATGTAATGGGACACACACCTTCCAAAAAGTTTAAACTTTTGTCTCTTCAGTCCACAGAATATTTGCCCAAAACTCTTGGGGATAATCAAGATGTATTGTTGCAAATGTGAGACGAGCCTTTGTGTTCTTTTTGGTCAGCAATGGTTTTTGCCTGGGAACTTACCCCATGGATGCCGTTTTTGCCCAGTCTCTTATTGTTAAATCATGAACACTGACCTTAATTGAGGCAAGTGAGGCAAGGATTTTTTTAGATGTTGTTCTGGGTTCTTTTATTACCTCTTGGATGAGTCGTCGTTGTGCTCTTGGAGTAATTTTGATTGGCTGGCCACTCCTGGGAAGGTTCACCACTGTTCCAAGCTTTCTCTATTTGTGGATACTGGCTCTGACCATGGTTCGCTGGAGTACCAAAGCCTTAGAAATGGCTTAATAACCATTTCCAGACATGTCAACTATTTTGTTTCTCATCAGTTCTTTGCTGTTTTCTTGAATTGCTTTAGAATCCAGCCTGAGGTGTTTTGCTCTTTAACGAGCATGCTTCACTTGTCAGACAGGTTCTATTTCAATGATTTCTTGATTCAACAGGTTCTGGGCGGTATCAGGCCTGGTTGTGGCTTGTGAAATTTACCAAGCTTTCTGAAATTGTGGTTATCACAGTTCTTTCATGGATTTAAGGCAGAGGGGGGGCAATACTTTTTTTCACGCAGTGTCTAGTAGTTTGGACGGCGGGCTTTTTTTTTTTTTTCCTATAAATGAATCATCATTTGAAAACTGTATTTCGTATATACTTGCATTATCTTTGGGTAATATTAAAATTTGTTTAATGATCTGAATCTTTTAAGTGTGACATATATGCAAAAAAAAAAAAAAAAAAAAAAAACAGGAAGGGGCAACCTTTGTACTGCACTGTACAGGAAAACTGACTGCAGAAATGTTTCTTATAAAATATAGTTTCAGTCAAAATTAATATTCATTCATTTTCACTTAATATTCTATCTCCTTTACTCCGCCTTCACAGAATTATGATTATTTTACATTTAAAAGGTGACACTTTTGACTGTAGCAATGCTAAGAAGCACAATATTTGAAATGAGACCTACAAAAAAAGAAAAAAAAGTTTTTCTCACAGTTCTGTATGATTTCAGAAGATTTGTATAACAAACAAATTATGTGAACCACTTTTATGGTGCTTTTTTGCAGAGCTAACATCACTCATCATCATTATATGGAAATACACAGCAGGACAGGTATTTTACAAAGTATTCTTTTGCGTTTCACAAAAGGAAAAGTCATACAAACCTTAATGACAAAGGATGAGTCATTATGACAAAAGAGCAGTTTTTGATTCATGACAGTTGTGTTTTTTGGTGAACTATCCTTTTAAAGTGTAGAGAAGGACAACGAGAGTCAGACAAAAAGACAATTGAGCTGATAGACTGAAAACTAGTGTTAGATGTGTATGTGAGAGTTTGCAATAAAATGGCTGTATTTCCTGTTCAGAAAACTTTAGTGCGTAAGTACTTTCTAACAGCTTGAGTAATGGCATAGTCTGTGCCGCCATCCGACATGCTTATCAAGTAGCCTGCAGTTTAAATAGCCATGAGATGCAATTTTGAGTGAGATGCAAACTCTGGTGAATTTGCATTATGCATGGATATATTATTTTTCCACTGTTTTATTTTGTTTATTTCATACAATGCAGGTTTGTAGTTTTTATTACAGCTATAATAAAGGGGTGATTGTGGCTAGTTGTCACACAGGGAAGTGTCACAAGCTGTTTTCAGTAGCAAAACATTTTAATCCAAACTTCCAATGTCAGTTTTGTATGCTGGTATCAAAAATCTGATTTAAAACCTTAAATTTGAACTTTTTTTTTTCGGAATCTGTCTTTCAAATTAAAATTCTCAGGACAAGTGTAAAATGTATTAATTACAATTAGACTTTTATGATAAATCGAAAATAAAACTGAACTTGCAATACGCCATAGTGCATTTATCAAATTGAGATTTTATTACATATGTGTTGCATGTTTCAGAGTGAAGCGCAGCATTGTGTTTATTTACACGTGAGCAGCTCATTATCCACCCGTGTTTATATCATTTCCCCCTCCAAATCGTGTAGCCCTATTTACAATTGTCAAGACACTTTTTATATTAATTTAATTTTACCTTTATTATTTGTTGTTTTATGAATTGTTTTATGTTTCCTGTTTGGTTTAAAGAATAGACTATTTATGCCAATCTTCCATTGAAACAATTTGTATGGAACTGCATCTTCTTCTTTTTTTGGCCAGTATTGTTGGAAATGTCCCTGTATAGTAATTGACTTTCAAAAGTTATGCACCCTGAATAATATGCATTAAAGTAAAAATTGTGACAACTAGCCCCAGTCCCTGTTCTAGTGGCTCCTGGTATTGTTCATTTATGGACAGCCCAACACCCCCCTCTCCTCTCTACCCCAGCTATAAATTGTTTTATGGATTATGAACAAAGACTGACAACATATTTTCTCCCTTAAGACTTTACTTTTCACTCCTCAAACATGCGTAATAAGATTAAAGTTCGCCTGACTGGCAGTTTGGTGTATGTGGATTAATTAATGTGTTTTATAAGTTGTCAGATGTCCAAGTGGATGTTTTTGACAAAGTCAGAGCAAATACCGAAGCATTTCCTAGATGCAGATAAATGAGCAGTGAGTCAGCGGACTACAGAACACACAAGCGCTCTCCCTCATGGTTAGCTTCCATTACTCCTGATTGTGGACGTGCTGCCCGGAGTATAAACGGGACTAGATGGGCAAGATGAATAGATAGCAGTTGGATGGAGCTGTAACAAATTCCTAAAAAGGGCTGTGGAAAAAACACAGTCCTAGCAAAGTACATCATGCACCTATTTTCTGAGAGAGAACCAGTGCAGTCTATAGTGAGCAAACTTGGTGTCAGATGAAAACCCCCTCTCTGTATACAATAACAAATATATAATTTCGATTTTATTATGATATTTAAAATATAATAAAATAAGTGATGGTAATAAGGGGTGGTAATTTTTGGGGGGGGGAAAACTTGTGTAGTTAGTTATTGTGTGTTGTGTGTGTGTGTGTGTGTGTGTGTTGTGTGTGTTTGTGTGTTTGTGTTTGGTGTGTGTGTGTGGTGTAGTAATAATATCTAATAAATATAATAAATAACATAAAATTTTGAGCAGCATATCAGAATGATTTCTGAAATATCATGCGTCACTGAAGACTGGAGTAATGATGCAGAAAAATCAGCTTTGCATCACAGGAAAAACAAATTTTTAAGAGTTTATATCAATTGCAATAATATTTTAGAATCACTGTTTTAATGTAATTTAACTGCATTCAAATACACAGCCTGATGAGCATAAGAGTAATCTTTAAAAAATATGAAAAAATAATTAAACCATATAATATTATATATATATATATATATATATATATCTATATATATATAGATATATATATATATATATAATTATAAATATATATATATTTATTTAGTTTTTATTAGTAAAAAACATTTCAGGATTTTTTTAAAAAGAACAGTATTTATTTGAAATATAATTTTTCTAACATTATAAATGTCTTTACTGTCCTTTTTAATCAATTTAATGCATCCTTGCATAATGAGGTTTTATTCTAAATAAATAAATTAGGGCCCTATGAAATCCGTAATATTTTTCCCAAATTCCATTTTATTTTTTTCCAAATTCTTTTTTTTCCCCGATTATGTTTTTTCCTTTTTTTTTTCTGGACTCCTTTTTAATTGTTAAATTAAATTGTATTAATCAAAAACCCTGTCTAATTAATTGAAAAAATCATGAACTTATACAGCAATTAATTTGATAAAATTCTGTGTTTCCCATTAATTTTCCATATTTATGACTTGATTCTGTATCGTGGAAATCATAGGGCCCTAATACAGGTGCATCTCAATAAATTAGAATGTCGTGGAAAAGTTCATTTATTTCAGTAATTCAACTCAAATTGTGAAACTTGTGTATTAAACAATTTCAATGCACACAGACTGAAGTAGTTTTTTTGGTTCTTTTAATTGTGATGATTTTGTGTCACATTTAACAAAAACCCACCAATTCACTATTTCAACAAATTAGAATACTTCATAAGTAGTAAAACATTTTTAGTGAATTGTTGGCCTTCTGGAAAGTATGTTCATTTACTGTACATGTACTCAATACTTGGTAGGGGCTCCTTTTGCTTTAATTACTGCCTCAATTCAGCGTGGCATGGAGGTGATCAGTTTGTGGCACTGCTGAGGTGGTATGGTAGCCCAGGTTTCTTTGACAGTGGCCTTCAGCTCATCTGCATTTTTTGGTCTCTTGTTTCTCATTTTCCTCTTGACAATACCCCATAGATTCTCTATGCACACCAATACCATGGTCATGTAACCTGCTTTTGGCAGTGTGGGCAGGTGCCAAATCCTGCTGGAAAATGAAATCAGCATCTTCAAAAAGCTGGTCAGCAGAAGGAAGCATGAAGTGCTCCAAAATTTCTTGGTAAACGGGTGCAGTGACGTTGGTTTTCAAAAAACACAATGGACCAACACCAGCAAATGACAAATCCCCAAATCATCACAGACTGTGGAAACGTAACACTGGACTTCAGCAACTTGGGCTATGTGCTTCTCCACCCTTCCTCCAGACTCTAGAACCTTGGTTTCCAAATGAAATACAAAACTTGCTCTCATCTGAAAAGAAGACTTTGGACCACTGGGCAACAGTCCAGTTCTTCTTCTCCTTAGCCCAGGTAAGACGCCTCTGACGTTGTCTGTGGTTCAGGAGTGGCTTAACAAGAGGAATACAACAACTGTAGCCAAATTCCTTGACACGTCTATGTGTGATGGCTCTTGATGCCTTGACCCCAGCCTCAGTCCATTCCTTGTGAAGTTCACTCAAATTCTTGAATCGATTTTGCTTGACAATCCTCATAAGGCTGCGGTTCTCTCGGTTGGTTGTGCATCTTTTTCTTCCACACTTTCCTTCCACTCAACTTTCTGTTAACATGCTTAGATACAGCACTCTGTGAACAGCCAGCTTCTTTGGCAATTCATGTTTGTGGCTTACCCTCCTTGTGAAGGGTGTCAATTATTGTCTTCTTGACAACTGTCAGATCAGCAGTCTTCCCCATGATTGTGTAGCCTAGTGAACCAAACTGAGAGACCATTTTGAAGGCTCAGGAAACCTTTGCAGGTGTTTTGAGTTGATTAGTTGATTGGCATGCCACCATATTCTAATTTGTTGAGATAGTGAATTGGTGGGTTTTTGTTAAATGTGAGCCAAAATCATCACAATTAAAAGAACCAAGGACTTAAACTACTTCAGTATGTGTGCATTGATTTTTTTTTAATACATGAGTTTCACAATTTGAGTGAATTACTGAAATAAATGAACTTTTCCACGACATTCTAATTTATTGAGATGCACCTGTAAATTAATGAATGTTCCCAAACTTTTAATGGTAGTGTAAAACACTTATTATTACTTGCAGTTTGGACAACTGAAGTATGACTTGAAACAGGAGCCACGTGCCTCCTTCGTCTGAACGGGCATGACACTTCTGGCTCTAGCAATGTGAGAATCTGTAGGCTATGCTATGTTTTTAATCCTGATGTGTCTGTCTGCTTTGAGGAGAAATTAAACATTTCACATCAAAGGGGGAAATTCTAGTGACAGGAATAAGGTGCCCAGCATGCTTAAAGCGCCTATCCTTTAATGTGGCCTGTCCTTCAGAGGACGTACACTGAGCCCTACAGAACATGTACAGTGTCTGGAGCCCACTGTTCATCACGAGTGAGGAGAAGTTGACAATGTGTCATTAGCTTTGATTTGTTTGTCTCTGCTGCCCTTGAAAAGTCAGGCGATTACTGAAAAGATCACAGGTTGCAGAACATTTAGCATAAGTGCTAACTATTCACATTTAAATTTAAGTGGCAATGTCATCCTCAAACAAAAAAAAATACGAATAAAATATTATAATAAAATATAAAAAACATCATAAAACTGTGCTCTTTGAGGTGATGAACTAAACTTTTATACTTTGCGTGATTTTGATAGTAATCTTTCATTTGGATTGCTGAAATTCTTTTGATTTTATAGTGGTGACATCATGAATGAGTCACTTTGTTGCTATGCTACAAGCTCCCATGGCAACTGTAGAGCAAAGGGGGGGAAAAAAAGTAAAATCTGGAATGATGGGAAATTAACATGTAAGTGAACTCTATGGAGAGTTAGACAGCCAGGGATGCCAGGAGAGACGAAATGGCGGTGATAGACTGTTATTAATATTTAGGTGATGCAGAAAATGGCTACAAATCACATTTATGGATTTGGCAGACTTCTTCCACAGTGATAGGCGTTTATTTTTTCAGGACATGTGTTAGTTGGGGATTGAACTCACTGTGTTGTTATTCCTACAGTGGTGCTTTACAAGTTGAGCTAGGAACCACAAAATATGAGTGTTTCTTCTGATGTGGACATTTTTGGCTGTGTAACTTTGAGAAAATAAACTTTAGGTGCACATTTTGCGCTTTCATTATTTTATTTTATTTTGCCATTAACAATGTCCAACAATCTATAAACACATCACTAAGGAATTCTGTAGTTTTTCTTGAAGTCATGAACATATCCACTACATTTCAAATGATGTGTTGTGTTTAACAGTATTCTGTTATGGAAATTTACTAGCAAAATTTTAAGCTAATTTAGCATTTTAACATTTTATTCCTAAATGTACACAAAACTATTTCACCTTTTTTGACAAAATAACATCTTGATCTGACATAACACACAATAAAAATGTTATGGTCACACAACCACGAGACGTGATTTTTTTTTGAAGAAAAAAATACAAATGTATATTATTTCAATTATTATTTTTTTTATTTCAATTATATTATTGCAATTATTGAAAGTATTATTATATTTTCCTATAACATATCTATTTAAATTATTAATTGTATTATTAATTATTGTTACAGTTATGATTTTATGTCTCCTAAATGTACAAAAATAATATTTCACCTTTATTGACCCAATTACATCTTGATTGAAAATATTATGCTCACACAACCATGAAGCAAATGATAAAGGCATGGTAGAACTGTAAAGTGACAAATAACAAAAAATATTACTGAAATAAAAATAGAACCCTAAAAATCACCCTTGTGCATTTAAAGGAAGAATACTTCATAATACTTCCTATTTTTGAAAATAGGCTAATTTTCCAACTCTGCTAGAGTTAAACAGTTGAGTTTTACCGTTTTCAAATCCATTCAGCCGATCTCCGGGTCCCCAGCTAGGTAACTTCCAATAAGCCTATTTTCAGGCGCTGCGTAATATCATTGCGCCTGCTGCACCCGTGGTACGGCAGCAAAGTTACTAGATTATTACGCCGGAATGAGAGTATAGTTCCTAGCCATATCGGCCTAGAAAATCACAACTTTTCATTTTCCGTCGGTCTTAGTACACGATGTAACTACAGAAGAGTCAAGTTTTAAATAGGAAAAATATAGTAAGTCTTTGGTCATTTTTGAGCGAGATGCTAACGGTCTAATCAGATTCAATGATCTATGCTAAGCTACGGCTAAAAGTGCTACCGCCAGACCCGGAGATCGGCTGAATGGATTCGAAAATGTTAAAACTCAACTGTTTAACTCTAGGGGAGTTGGAAAAGGAGCCTATTTTCAAACATTGTGGAGTGTTCCTTTAAGTGCACATACACTGATATAGTTTTTTGCATCCTTATTGTGTACTTACATGACTCTGCTACTATTACCTGCAAATAAACTCCAGCACCAGAGAGGATCCCTGTATCTTCAATCTACCCAGACACATGAATCGGGTCATGTGGGCCTTTGATTGATAGTCATTTATGTGCACAGACCCAAACACGCAGGCAATAATACGACTCTTTGTATCTACAAGTCTATTTAAGTATTATGCTTCTGGCTGACTTTCAGCTGTCAGGAGGGCTGACCTTGTTTTGGCAGTTACACAGTGCACATTCTAACAAATTCATGCGCAAGCCCAAAAAACCTGAAGTGATGGCCTAACTCTGAGGTACAATGGCATACAGAGATCTTCATTGTTTTGGTGCATTATCAGCAGGTCACACTTCTGCTATTAAGCCCATCAGGAGTACAACCTGGAGAAGGCTGCTGATTACCACTGCACCCTTTCTGTGCTATCGTGTAGATGCTTGTGCTTATGTTCCTTGCATGTGTGGTGGGCAGGAGTTCATATCCAGTGGGGTCCGAAAATCTAGAAATGAACTAAATTTAGGACTAATATAAAACAAAGAGCATCTGTGATGTAAAATGAAGCAATATTTTACAATATTTTTTTGTCAAATTTGATCAAATCATACTGGAGATCTGTATGCTGTCAGTGATGCATAATTGTCCAGGCAGGTTCATAAGATGACAGTTAATGTGTTTTTGACCACTGGTGTGGATCTTTCTGTTCTCTGCAGGCATCTTCTTTTCCATGCCTCCTGGCTGGGCACCATTGTCATGCAACTTTCCCAAAATGTGCTTGTGTCATTTGAACTGAATTTGCACCTTATTACTGTCCACTATCTGTCAGAGAGTGACAGGCTCAACAGAAATGTTTTGGCTTGCAAAAAACTTTTCGTTGTCTGTTGACAAGGAAACTGAAAAGAGGTTGTCTATTAGTCTTGTGTAGCCAGACTTTAAGTTTATCTGAAATAGTTGATACTGTAATAGTAAATCTGTTTGGAAAACACCCATTCAAATGAATTCAAAGCAGAATTAATGGAAATGTGAATCAGTATTAAAATAATCATTATTATAATCTGTTAGGGTTATGAACTTTAGTGTTGTCTTTTTCTGTTACGTCTGCTTGTTCCTGTTTTCCCTTGTATGGTTTTGTTCCTGTTCGGTTTAAACTCTTTAGTTAATTTGCTCATTAGTCATTATTAGTTAACTCCCATCACCTGTTTGCTCCTCGTCAGCTGCCCTATTTAAAGTCTCCTTTCTATTCAGTTTACGGTTGGTTATTGTTTAGAGTCTCACATGTTTCTGTCACCCGGAGTTTTTACCGTTCCTGTATCTTGTGGATTATAATTAAATAAATTTTTGTGGATTACCCTAGTCTTCATCGCCTTCCTTGGTGGATCCCTGACATAATCAATAGTTTTATAATTTTAATTGTTACAGTAATGATTAAAATTGAATCTCTTAAAATGGATTTAAATAAATCATGGTGGGAAAGAGTTATTTCCAACTATTTTAAAATGTATCTGACAAGCTTCAACATAAAAAAAAATAAAAATAAATCAAGATTAAAATTCTTATGTCTATTTTAATTACATTTAAATATAAGGTAACACTTAATGCATTATAAAGGTATTCATAATGTACATTGTAATGCACTATGTCTGTTCATAAATAACTGTAACCAAAGTTAAAACGTATTATAACATTTGCAGGTTTGTTGTAAGTTTTAATGCATTATACTTTCTAAAGGTGTAAATATTAAATAAGTGTTTATAATTTATATAACTGTGGTTACATTATTCACGAGATTGTACGATGCATAGACGGATTTTATTAATTATATAATTATTATATATAAAGGGTTTAAGTGTTACCAAATATAATTATTAAACATAATTTTCATTTTATTATCAAGTTATGTGAAAACTAATAATTGTTTATTCAGTTTTGAAATATGTCTAATATGGAAAAAATATATTCTGCATTTTAGTGAAAATAAATATATAATTCAAAATGAATATGCAAATTGTTTGACAGTATGAATTGTTTAGGATAACCCAGTCCGTGGAATAAATATCCGTAATTAGTTGGAAAAAAAAAAACCTAATGTGTAATATTTTTGTACAAAACTCATTGTGTTGGACTAATTCCTCTGTTATTTGACTGGTGACTTTCTTGGAATTACAATTCACTAAATTCCTCCTTTGATTATTTCAGTTTATATTCAATTAAATATTCTGTGGTTTGTGGCCTCTTCAGTTCAAATTCACATTCATGAAAAGAACAAGACCCAATTACGAAACTCTACTTTACACCCAACTCAGGCAGCACCAGCCAATCAGATCCAAACTGTTTATTTAAGCTTGCATTTGCTATATTTGTGTAAACAGACTGCAGGTTATACGTGAAGGTGTCCGTATAAAACTTGAGACTAGCCTTCTTTTAACCTCTAGTTTAGATGCAGTTGTTACCTCAACATTTGACAGCTACAGCTGCATCTCTCCCTAACATGGTCTATGGAAATGAAATACACTGCCTTTATTTGTGTGTCTGTATGTGAGTTTCTGTATGCCAGATTTATAGGCATATTTGAAAATGAAATAAATTGGACACAATCTCCAAGTAAGAGAGATGAAAAGCCCTCCAGATAAATTGTGCAGACATGTTTACTGCTGAGAGAGCTGATGAGGTGAAATACTGAAATCCTGATTGACCTCTGTATAGGAGAGCCTTGACAGTTGCTGGTATTAACACCCGTGTTGCAGTGCAATAAATTACAGCCAGTGACAAATAGAAGTTTCTGTGTGGCATGCTGTCATTCTGCCATCTAACCACAGCAAAGATGGGACAGTAACATATATATATATATATATCCATTCATTTTTTTGTGTGTTTTTTTCAGTTGCATCTGTGAACATAAAAGACGATCTATAGTCTATAAATGGGCCAATTAGAGTAAGTAGCTCTAATCAATACAGTTACAATGAGGAGTGAGTTTAAAAGCCCTTACCTACAAAAACAGCACCAGAGTTTAGCTATCACTAATCTAGAGTGTAATTGTGTAGAAACGCTGGGGTTTCTGGAGTGTTTGGCATAAATACGAGGATATCTTGGTTGTATGTGATGTGATTAAGTGAGGTTTAATTGAATATGGGTCATGGCTCAAATGAAAATTGTGTCATTATTTGCTCACTCTCTGTTCATTCCCAACTTTCGTTCTTCTGTGGAACATAAAATAAGATAATTTAAGAAACATCTCAGCCATTTAAAACCATAATGGACAAAAACTGTCGGTAACACTTTACTTAAAGCCTTTATGTATCATGCATTATGAAGGATTATTAAAGTATATAATGTATTAGAATTGTTGTAATACATTATATATTGTGGTAAATCATTGTAACCTAATTTAAAATGCATAGTCTAACAATGAATTAATAAGTGTTATAATGTATTAACTAGGGATGTAACGGTATGAAAATTCATATCACGATTATAGTGCACAAAGTTATCACGGTTATCAATATTATCACAGTTTTGTTCAAATTTGATGAAAACGTTCAAAAAGAACTGATTCACACACTGAAAACATTTCAATAAGTTTTATATTTGAAAATCAACAAACAACAAAGACAATTAGCAGGTAAGATTTCAAAACATTAATCTCAATTCAATATTTCATATCCCCGTATTTATATATTATTATAGGTAAACAAAAAAAAATCTGTTTAATAAGTTAACTATGAATATACAATTCATTATCTCGTAAATGTCAACCTTATAGTTTGAACGTTCGTTCGTCTTGGCTTAAAGCCACTTGCTGCGAACTTTTCTTCGCGGAGGCTTTGCGTTAAACAAGTGAGATAACGAAATGTTTAATCTCTAATCAATATTTTTTGTCCAGTTATTTGCCCAGTTAGTTTTGGTATTGTGGTAAAATTTACCTTGCATTCGCTAGTGGGTGGTGGTCATGAAGATGACTGGGCAAATTTGATGCGTTTCCCCCTTTTGTAGCGACTTTCTTCTTGCAAGATCAGCGGACAGGGTGACCGTCCTCGATTAAATTACCTTCAGGACTCTTGTAAAATCCAAAATACGACCAGACCTCCGATTTGGTCCTTTTAGATGGCTGAAAAATCTCCCGAGCGCAGCCAACTGCCTGCCGCCATTTCGTCTCGTGCAAAAAAAAAAAAAAACAACAACATTGCATGCTGCTTTTGTGTCAGACTGATGCTGGCTGGACAGGATTTACTGCAAGTTTTCAAAAACGCGATAATCAAATATTGTTTTGATGATAATTAAATTTTAAACTATAATACTAACCGTCAGGGCATTTTATCATAATTTATCGTAAAACCGGTAATCGTTACATCCCATTTAACTGTGGTTCCAATTATTCATGAATTTGAACAGTGCTTAATAAGGACTTACACAACATATATACTGTCATGCTACTTAACTACTTTATAATGCATTTGCATAATGTCTTAAGCTAAGTTATACAACCTATCTTTAAATATCTTCCGTCTACAGTTTGGAATAATGAACTATTTTTCTCTTATTTGAGCTACTTACGCACTTTTGGATTTGCAACACACAAGTTTGTCATCATTGATTACTGGTTCCTGTGTAATACTGCTAGCTTTTATACAATCTCTATTGTTAAGTGCTTTCAATAAAAGGTGTGAACAATAATTTGTTATTTTGTGTGTGAACTGGAGCGGGTCATTTCTTGTCATTTTAAAACCTCCTAAATGTGGTCTACGAAAAGTTTGTTTTAATGCGACCTTGTTAAAAAGAAAAATCACGCAGTAATATTTAATTACTTCTAAAAGGGTATATTTGCCGCTAATGTGAATATTTTCAAGAGCCATCATGCTTTTTTTGACCATAACAAAATCTTTAAGACAATGTTTCTACTGTTTGTAGAGGTATAGGAAGTGAAAATGAGACCATTCTGGAAAAATGGGGACATATGTTGTGAACATGGGAGGATATAAGAAATATATAGGTCGCAGGCTGTGCTGAAATAGCTGATTGGTAGTGATTAAAATGACTTATGTCATAGTCTCTGTAAAACTGACCGTATATGAGTGGAGGAAAAACATCACCTCAACAATCCCGTCTAACACTCTGCAGTTTGGGTGGCTCCTCCTATTCCGGATCTCCTTAAAGCCCAGTGTTCCAACCTTTTTTGGGCCAGCGCCGCCTACACATTATATCAGGTACCTCCCCACCCCCCGCAATAAAAATCTTCTAAACATCGTTCACAACACATTGAAGTTGATTATTATTTTGTGTTTATACTGAGGACTGGTAATTATATTTACTGTAGCATTAAAAGTTGGGGCCATTACTTTTTAAAGAATTCACTTTAATTCAAGTATCCATTCAATTGAACAATTTCATTTTCATCTATTTTAAACATTTAAAATAGATTATTGAAAATAGTGCAATAACAATTGTATCGAATCAGCTCATGGGAAATATGAATAATTAACCATAACTAGTTATAATTAACTATTCATATTTTAGATCCGCTGTAGATATTTAGCTGACCTCTCAGGGTCAACTGTCTTGTCAATTCTAAGAACGTTAATTTCCTGGTTAAGGGAAATAACCTTCTAACTGTACAATTCTATAAGTTTGTAACATAAATCCGCATGATTATTGACTCCGGATATGAGCAAACAATGAACACGTCAAGAGTGATACAAGTAAGGTTTTATTAACCACAAACACTTAAACTAGTCTAACATACTACATAACCACATAAACTGGTCTAACATACACATACACATAACTGGTCTAACATACACATACACACACACACACACCATACAGTTGGTATAGGAAAGGGTTAAAGTTTAACTCAGTACAGAAAGAGGCATAAAGAATGAATTTTATGGACACTTTGCATATTCAGCAGATCTACACTTGAGGGAAGCGTCAGATTCTTAGTTCAATCACACCTTTGTAAAAAGGTGTAACTGCTACTTAATGCATCAATTAAATCGACTAAGTTTGATACTTGCGAGTCTCCGCTGTCTGAAAGAGATTCCTGATGCAAATCTTAAGGTTTCCAGTTGATCTTTCGCTGAAGTTAGTTAATGAAAAAGAACCAGTTTTGAGTCTGAGAATTTTGATTGAAATGGAAAGGACAAGGCCGAAGAAAGGCCTGGCACAATGCTTTGGTATCCTGAAGCGTTTTCTCACATCTTCATCTGCATCTGACCGAACCACCGACTGGGGCGGGTCACATGAAGTGTGGCCTTTAAAGCCTGCAGATATTCCCAGCCTCTCAAGATGGGCTTGCCAATGAGAAAGGCTGAAATCCCAAGCGGGAGGTTGGAAATACTGTGGATTTTTATGACTCTTTGTCTGTAAACATGGTATTTTGCATATGTAATTCACTTGAGTGTTGATGCACAAACTAGTAAAGATTCTTAGAACACATATGTTGCATAGGTATCAGCATGTAATATGCACTCTCAATTAGATAATCTGAAGATGAATTCATAGAGACCAAACATGATATAGGTGAGGTTATATTAACTAGTGGTCTATCATAACATGCATAAAACAGCATACACTACAACAGACAATATACAAGAACAGTAATGGTATACACAATGACCTGAAGGATATGTGTATTCATTCAAAGAAAGGTTTTCCTATGATTTAATTAGAGAACAGTCCATTTCTCTTGGCATTATGTGTCTTTCCTATGAGGAAAATCAGTGAGTTGCTCTGCCCGCATTCCTTTGAGCAATAAAACCAGTGATATCAGCATTGGTTGCCATGGAACCAGAGGCCTGTTCTGCCTTTCTGAGGTGTTAGATGCATTTCGGGTGAAGGGTCCATAGACCCTCGTAATTGGCCCTTTGGTTAGGTGAGGGGGCGTTAGATATTATTTGTTAAATATAACAAAAAGTTGTGTGTCTGATTGGTCCAAATGCTACAAGAGTTATTTACAGAGTTTTTAAGCATGTTGACTGGAGCGAGGAGTGGATTTTTTGAAAGCATTGTGGTTTTCACTTGCTCCAAGAGCACTCCACTACCGCTCTATCATGAGCACAATTAATGCAAACAGCCCATAATATAACTGCATTTTAGTAAGAATTCATGCATTAAACATAATTAGCTAGCTTGACATATATGTGGATCACTCAAATCAGAAAGAAGGTGTGGGTTATAATGATGGCGATGGAGGTTATATCTCAAGCATGTTTGTTTGTAGCATGTGGACAATCAAAACTGACTGGGTGAATTCACATTCTAAACAGTTTATTGTACAGGTAGCTAATCTCCACTCTAAACTAATGTGCTGCGAACCACACTGCCCCCGCACGCACGACAACACACAAGCTTGCACCATAACCGTACATATTGCAGGCACAGAGAAAAATTCAGGAGTGCAGAATTTTCACCACTGTTCCTGCATTTATCATTATCATCTTTCAGTGAAAATAATACGCTAATAGTGATCTCTCGTTTTTAGAAATGAAAGATCGAAGAAATGTAAACCCTCCTTTTACTATATTTCATGATTTTGTGAGAATATTTCAAAGTTTGCTTACAAATGCTTAAAAGAAAACGAAGTAATAAGATGGGAAACATATGCTCTTCATTTTCAAAATTATTTTAGTGCTGTCCTGATTCATATCGTCGTTAGTCCATTACATTTCAAATCTTGCTTTTTTGTCAGAGTGGCGTGCCAGCTATAATAAGAAGAAATGTTTTTGAACAGCAATCAGCATTATTTCTGAAGGATCATGTGACACTGAAGCTGGAGTAATGGCTTTAGTATGAGAGGACAACCGAAAGAAAGGGGAAAAAATGTAATGTAGCATACGGTTTGTGGTTTTTTTCTCTTTTTTTGATCAAATAAATGCAAAATGCACCTTACTGAGCAAAGATATTTGTTTCAAACCATTAAAAAAATCTTACTGATTTTTTTTTTTGGAATGGTAGTGTATAGGCTATATTTTATTTGTAATATGAACCTTTTTTAATAGCATGTATTTTAACCCAAATATTACAGCCCACAGTAGCCCATAAATAATTTTAAAAATATGTATGAATGAATGCCACATGACACATTTGACTGGACTTTAAATACCATTATCATTCGTTTGCCAAGGAGCAAAAAAAGCCACGTGGATATAAAGTAGGCTATATTTGTGAGCTTTGAATAAACTCTTTAGAAATTTGGCATTCAAACCAACCGCAACCAAACAGCAACCAAAAAGCATTCATATACATTTTTCTAAACAAGAAAAAGCATATTGTGCTTTAACGTGTCTAAATGTTTGCTATTGTTTTCATTGGAAGTCTGGCAGTTGCGTTACAGAAAGCTATGGAAATTATAGTTTAGAAGCGGTAGTATTCGTGTAAACTAGGGCTTACCCTAACTAACACTACTACACCGTGCGCAAACGTCGCGACACGTTGCGTCAAAGCACACAGATCCTGATTATAATCAGTGGTTCCGTTTCGAGCGCTACATAAACGGATGTCGCGTTCTCTGCCTGCCGCGCTCCACTCGCGTGCCTAAACGACAAGTTGACAAACGGATATAGAAAGTGCGCTTTGATGCATCCAATGTAGAGACTGCGTTAGGATGTGCCAGACCATTTTTTTTTGCAAGTCTCAGCTCATACATCTTTGGTGTAAACTCAGCTTAACCAAACGCCCCCCAAGAACACCTCAGCGCTCCCCTTTCAAAAATATTGCTTCCAGCGCCCTCCGATGCTCTCCGAACGCCCCCGTTGAGAAACGCTAATCTAGCCTGTAAAAATATTAGTGTTCAGGAATCAGGAAATTGAGAATTATGGATGGGTTTTCAGGAGAATTTAAACAGGCTCTGATTGGAGGGTGAAAATGCAACTGGCTTTTTGTACCTTTGCACTTTATTTATTCATATTATTTATAAGAGAGTTTCACATTTAAATAATTAATTTAAAGTACCAACTTAACCATATTTTGGGGACACATTTGTACCCAGAAGTGAGCTAAATCTGACAAATCCTCCTTTTGGGGACATCTGTTTTGTGAAACGAGACACACCTGGGATGGGATGACGAGACACACCTGGGATCAATGGAAATAAACGGGGAACACCTGGAATAAATCAACATAATCAGGACAGGAACAGGAAACTAACCAAATATGGGCATAAACACTGGGACACAGGGAGCACATGGGAAACAAAACACAACACAAGCCTGACATGACGCCCCCCTCCGGAAATATCTAAGACTTTTTCTATGTACACAAAAGTCCTATTTCTCTCAAATATTGTTCACAAATCTGTCTAAATCTGTTAGTGAGCACTTCTCCTTTGCCGAGATAATCCATCCACCTCAAAGGAGTGGCATATCAAGATGCTGATTAGACAGCATGATATTGGCAGGTGTGCCTTAGGCTGGCCACAATAAAAGGCCATTCTAAAATGTGCAGGTTTACTGTATTGGGGGGTCCGGGGGGTCCGAAAACCAGTCAGTATCTGGTGTGACCACCATTTGCCTCACGCAGTGCAAAACATCTCCTTCGCATAGAGTTGATCAGGTTGTTGATTGTGGCCTGTGGAATGTTGGTCCACTCCTCTTCAATGGCTGTGGGAAGTTGCTGGATATTGGCAGGAACTGGAACACGCTGTCGTATACGCCGATCCAGAGCATCCTAAAATATGCTCAATGGGTGACATTTCCGGTGAGTATGCTGGCCATGCAAGAACTGCGATGTTTTCAGCTTCCAGGAATTGTGTACAAATCCTTGCACCATGGGGCCGTGCATTATCATGCTGCAGCATGAGGTGATTGTCGTGGATGAATGGCACAACAATGGCCTCAGGATCTCGTCACGGTATCTCTGTGCATTCAAATGCCATCAATAAAATGCACCTGTGTTCGTTGTCCATCACATACGCCTGCCCATACCATAACCCCACCGCCACCATGGGCCACTCGATCCACATCGTTGACATCAGCAAACCGCTCACCCACACGACGCCACCCACGCTGTCTGCAATCTGCCCTGTACAGTTAAAACCGGGATTCATCCATGAAGAGAAAACACCTCTCCAAAGTGCCAGACGCCATCGAATGTGAGCAGTTGCCAACTCAAGTCGGTTACGACGACGAACTTGCAGTCAGGTCGAGACCTCTATGAGGACGACGAGCATGCAGATGAGATTCCTTGAGACGTTTTCTGACAGTTTGTTCAGAAATTCTTTGGTTATGCAAACCGATTGTTGCAGCAGCTGTCCGGGTGGCTGGTCTCAGATGATCTTGGAGGTGAAGATGCTGGATGTGGAGGTCCTGGGCTGGTGTGGTTACACGTGGTCTGCGGTTGTGAGGCCGGTTGGATGTACTGCCAAATTCTCTGAAACGCCTTTGGAGGCGGTTTATGGTAGAGAAATGAGCATTCAATTCACAGGCAACAGCTCTGGTGGACATTCCTGCAGTTAGCATGCCAATTGCATGCTCCCTCAAAACTTTCGACATCTGTGGCATTGTGCTGTGTGATAAAACTGCACATTTTTGAGTGGCCTTTTATTGTGGCCAGCCTTAGTCACACCTGTGCAATAATCATGCTGTCTAATCAGCATCTTGATATGCCACACCTGTGAGGTGGATGGATTATCTCGGCAAAGGAGAAGTGCTCACTAACACAGATTTAGACAGATTTGTGAATAATATTTGAGAGAATAGGCCTTTTGTGTACATAGAAAAAAGTCTTAGATCTTTGAGTTCAGCTCAGGAAAAATGAGGGCAAAAGCAAAAGTGTTGCGTTTATACTGTTGTTTCAGTGTAGATATAATAAAATAAATTCTCTTTTGTTAATCATTTTGAAATATTTTTATTTAAAAAAATTCACAATATCTAATCTTCATTGACTAAAACAATTGAAAATGGGGGAAATATCATTATGAAATAAATGTTTTTTCTCTAATACATGTTGGCCACAGTTAATGGTACCCTTAGAAATTTTTATGAGTAAAATATCTCTTAAGTATATTCCCATTCATATTTACAATTTTGAGCATACCAGTGTGTTTATGAACATGAAATTATCCAGCCATTGCTTCCTGTTTCACAGGATTATAAATAGGAGGGAAAACAAAGGCCAAATTCTTTTAATCATCCATCACAATGAGAAAAACCTAATAATATATTTCTGATGTGCAGAAAAAGATAATTGAGCTTCACAAGTTAGTGAAGTGGCTTTAAGAAAAGAGCTAGAGCAATGAAAATTCCCATTTCCACCATCAGGCCAATAATTAAGAATTTCCAATCAACAAAAAATGTTACGAATCTGCTAAAAAATAAAGAAAAGAAATCAAAACTCACTCTCATCCACAAACAAACTCCAGCATATTCAGTTATCAGACACGACTGGAACTTCAAATGGGACTGGCTTCTATGGTCAGATGTAACAAAAAAAATGGTTTGGTGCACACAGGGATAAAAAGTACCCCATGTGTACAATGAAATATACTGCTGTATTTTTGATGTTGTGGGTCTATATTTCTGCTGGTGGTCCTGGACATCTTGTTTAGATACATGGCCTTTGATTCTATCAAATACCACCAGATAAAAATCTAAAAGTGACTTACTCTGTTAGAAATCTTATAATGGGCCACGTTTGGATCTTCCAACTGGACAATAATCCAAAACAAACCTTAAAATCAACACAAAAATGGGTCACTGGGCACAAAACCAAGTTCTGCTATGGCCATTCCAGTTCCCTGTCTTGAACCCTATAGAAAATGAGTGTGGTGAACTGAAGAGGAGAAGCACCATCATGGAGCTGGGAATCTGAAGGGTCTGGAGAGATTCTGGATGAAGGAATGGTCTCTGATCTCCTGTCAGGTGCTCTCTAACCTCATCGAGCATTGTAGGAGAAAACTAAGAGCTGTTATTATGCCAAATGGAGGTTTCATAAAGCATTGAATAAAAGGGTGCCGTTTGTGTCCAATGTGTATTAGAGAAAAACTTTTTTTTATTTCATTATGAGATTTCTCTCCCATTTTAAATTTTTATTCTCCAATGAAAGGTTAAATTTATGTGAATTTGTTTAATAAAAGATCAAAATGATTAACAATGCAGATTTATTTTCACCTTCTTTGATCATATTTACCAAGGGTGCCAATAATTCTGACCACGACTGTATATATATATAGTAGATATATATATATATCTATATTATCTAATATATATATATATAAATATATTATATATATATATATATATATATATATTAAATACAGATTTTTTTAAAATGCAAAAATGAAAATACCAAGATATATACCGTATATCGCAAATCGCCCAAAAAATACAGAGATATTAATTTTTGCCCATATCACAAAGGACATTCAATACTTACAAATGCTCATATTAGAACGAACATGGAAAAGGTAATGTCGCTCATAATCTATGTGTTAATTCTTATGGGAAAATATTAAAGAAAGATTATACATATAATTTTATTATAATCCTTATAAATTACTCACACACTCCCCTTTAGATTAACATTACATTTAAATAGGGATTTGAATTATTTGTGGGAATTAAAAAAGGATCACTTTTGAGACAGGCAGTGGTGGCACTTCCTGTCCCAAGAGCTTGATTGTGTTTTCTCCTGTGCAGCCTCTTTCTAATGCACTGCTCATTAGCATATGGTGAGGAGCCTCTCTGAGTGTTTGTTCATTTCTTTGTGTGGAAATTAAAAACGTGCCTCTTAAGTGGTTCCTGGCTAGCTTCATACCACCATAAATGCATCTTTTAATAGATTGTTTTTTTCTTTTTTGCTTCCACTCTTTTAAACCGTATGTCATGCTCTCTCTTTTTTCCCATGTCGTGTTTTGTGTCCCAGAGAGCCGCTTCTGGAATTAGCGCTCGCTTTCTCCAAGTGACTTCCTCTGTTTCATTCTCTGCCTCTTCTTGTCTATAAATCTAGCAGCACTCTTACCCTTTCTTCCTTGTTCTCTCTCTCTCATTTGTGTTGTTCATAATCCATTGCCATTTGGAGATTATTGCATAAACCAGACACTTCTGAGGATTTTTTACACACACACACACACACACCACATACACACCACACCACACACACACACACACACACACACACACAGATTATGACCCTCTGTCATTGCTATTTTAACTCTCCTGTAATTTGCCTAGAAGAGAATGAAGCATTAGCAGTGGAATGTGTTTTTACTTTAATTGTTATTTGTTCATGTTGAAAATGGCACTGTAGGGTGTACATCAGTTCCTCTGTTAAGATGCAAGCTATAAAAAGCCCTATTGTAGACAGCTTTAATTAAACTTTTTTGTCCTTGTGGGTTCTGAGTGCAGAATTACAATCCCTTCGAGTTTTGAGATTTTGATAAATCTGATAATTTTTGAGATTGCTCTTTTTTTTAAAAAATAAAAAAGGGCGCACTGCTTTTGCTTCCCAAACCAGCATTAAATGTAATAAATGGTTAATATATAAGAGTGTTAGAGAATATACACTACTGTTCAAAAGTTTGGAGTCAGTAAGATTTTTAAAATGTTTTTCAAAATCTCTCGTTCACCAACGCTGCATCTGTTTGATCAAAAATAAAGTAAACCGTAATATTGTTAAATATACAATTTAAAAGAACTGTTTTACATTTTAATATATTTTAAAATTCATTTCCTTTCTGTGATGGCAAAACTTAATTTTCAGCATCATTACTCCAGTCTTCAGTGTCACTTGATCCTTCAGAAATCATTCTAATATGCTGATTTAGTGCTCAAGAAACATTTCTTATTATTATCAATGTTGTTAACAGTTGTGCTGCTTAATATGTTTATGGATTTTTGTCAGGATTCTCTGATGAACAAAACGTTCAAATGAACAGTATTTATTTTAAATCAAATCAAAATTACTGTCCTTTTGATCAATTTATGCATTCTTACTAAATAAATGTATTCATTAAAAAGATAAAACATGAATGGTAGTGTATCTTGAATAAATCTTTCTTACGCCATTGGCAAATTATTGATTTTTGTTTTTGTTCTAAGCATAAATTTCACTAAATTTGTTATATATATTCATAAAACAATAACATAATTCAAGGTTCAGTTCCTCCAAAACATTCGGACACTCAAGATACACTTAAAGATTAAAAAACAGCATTGCATCAAATAAAAAAATATCAAATTAACTGCCATTTTTTTGAACAATAGCACATTTGTCAAGCAAAAAAATAAAAACTAAATTTAAAAAAAGTAAGTTTAAGACTGAAATGATTAAACAGCAGATATCATGTTCAGTGTAAAGACAGAATGTGAATACTGTACAAGCTGAATGACCTTTTTCTATAAGCAAGTCACACAATATGTCTGTTTATGCGAATGACATTAACACAGCGACTTCTCTGGAGAGTGTAAAGTGTGTCTCGCCATCTCACAGTTCATTACTGATTGCCTTTAGGAGTTAAACATGCCATTTGACACTGAATGACAAGACAATGTGATGTATGGAGGCATTTCATACACATTCATTTACAGGATATTATTCATCAGGACAAGATAGGGCGATGCTGAAACACTGCTGCTGAAATGATTGCTGTCATTACAGACTAAACTGAAAAATGTTTTATGCAAAGTAAGTGAAACAAGTACTTGATAGAGAGGATCCATAACAACTTCAGACACACTTTTTTATTAATATTAGAAGCTCTGTCACAACTGTCATTAAAGAACCAGTTCAAAAATGAACTTTTTTGCAGTGTTCTTTTTATATACATATTCCTTATTAGCCAAGAAACAGCATTTTCACTGGTTTTAATTTTTTACATGTATTTATTTATTAGTGCATAATACTTTTTTTTGGATGGTATATGGATTCTCTATGACCATATAAATATTTAGCAGAACATTTTTTTTTTTCCATTTTCCAAATGTGAGGAATATTTCACAAGTGTCAGAACAGGGCAAAATAAATAAATAAATTATGTTAGTTAATTTTGCACTAAAATGTTTGAAGTTGTAGAAGAAGTGCAAGTTGTGACTTTTTGTATGTCTTTGATTTGAATCGTTCATGTCACTTACATCAGCAGGAGTCTGATTATCGTTATATAATTTGATATACTGTAAACCATATATTATGTTGCAGCTCCCAACCATCTGGCTACGTCTGCACTTTTTACTCACATTTGGCTCTCGGCGAGTGTTGATTCTTGGACCAAAAACTGACCCACACAAGAAAAATCACATTTGGCTTGTGTTTTCTTCAGAGACCTGAAAGTTTGATGAAGGCAGGATGGCAAACCTGATGTATTGTCGCCGGATCATAAAATCATTACATTACAACACGGCAAACATGGCTTTGCTTCAGGTGTGTCGACCCTGTTCTTGGTAAAGCCCTCTGCTTCTGATTAAATTTGCAGTCCATTATCACGTGCATTAGTGAAATTACAAGCATGTGCGTATTAATAATTAGAGATGAATAATTATTGGACTGCAAACATTTGCATTCCTCCATGCAGTTTGCTGGATGGATGAGTCACTGCACAAATAGCAATATGTTTTGCGCTTTCCTGTTTTGTCAATGTGTCTTCAACGAATACCCATGTGTGTATGCATATGACTGTATTTTCCTGGTGTGTGTGTGTTTGCACAAACTCTCTGGGGACTTAGTCACTCTATAAATATCACTGAAGGGAAGACGTCCCTTCCCCTGGTCAGACCTTGCACTAATGTGCTGTGATGCTGTTCAAATACGTGCATATTTCTGCATATGTGTTTTTTTGGTGCTTAAATATGCATGAGGATCTTTTTAATATGCATGTTTTTTTAATTATTGAGTATTTGTTAGTGCATTTATGTTTTGTGCTTGTTTGCGTGTGTGTTCTTAACTCCCTGAACATTAATCAGAGCAGTTTCCGCCTCTGATGGTCCTGGCATGTTACTAATGGCCATCCATCAAAGTTCACAACCAGGAATTCTGGCTTCTGATTGGCTTATCAGCTACAACATGGCAGTAGAAAGAGAGAGAAAGTGTTTGTGGGATTGTTTTAAGTTTCCATGTGTAATTGTAGCATGTAACATGCGTTTATATTTGAGCACTGTTGCTTTTTCTTTCGATTGTGTACGTGTTTATTATTCCCGCAGTGGGTTTTTGTTTAATGTTGTGCACGACTGCACTCTGGGGCTGATATTTTGCTCAGGCAGACGGACATCATGCTTTGGTTTGGTTTTTGACCCTTTTAGGCTCTAGTCTTGCCACTAGCTGTTTGTGTGTGTGTGTGTGTGTTTATTTTGAGTTTGTTTGATGTTTGCAGGGAATTAAGCCCATTACTTGGTGAGGTGTGTGGTGTTACAGACCTTTAGCTAAATATAAAAACTAGAGCACACAATTAATTAAATGTTAATTCAATGTTTAATACTGTTATTTTTGTCTAGCACTGTTAACACATTTCATCAGTTTGACATTTTAATCGTTTCATTCTGTTTTGTGTGATTACTAAAAATGGACCAGAACATTAGGAGCAGATTGAGTCGTTTTACAGGTACCATATTTGTCTAATGTATCTATAAATTAACCCTAGGTGGGATGTTTAATTAAAGTAATATCATTTGCTCTCTCCAGGGGCGGATTGGCCATCTGGCAATTCTGGCAAATGCCAGAGGGGACGGACCATTGTGTTTAATGTGGGCCGGTCAGATTTTTACTAAATATATATAAATAAAATTGTTTTTACGGGCCAACAGCGCATAGGACCTGTTTTTTAAAAAACGCTTGCAAAAACGTTTCACGATTATGTAATAATTAAATGGTAATAACAAATAATGTACGCATTTTGCCCAGTTGGCCACGGCCGCCCGGCCGGCCGCCTGGTTCCGAGATGGGCCGACCGAACCGTTCAATCAAAATCAAGCACGTCATCAGAGAGATTGCAACACCAGCTAATTTTCAGTAAAAGCAAGATGATGGACCGTAAAAAAGGAAAGGCGGTACAGAAAAACTTTGAGAAAAAAAAGGGCTTAAGTTCGACGCTGCTAAATGCATAAAATGAACCGAACTCTTTTCAAAAGGTTTAAATTTGGCGGCTGCAGCGGAGACCAGTTAGTGCCGCAGAGGTAAGAAGAAAACAGAAAATACAGCTAGCACAAGTCTCTTTCACACTACTTCTGCCAGTTAGCTCCTGTTTTTTTTTTTTTTTTGACAGTAGCCTACATTGTATTAAACAGTTGTAAGCTTAGCGTAGAACCCCAGTATGTTTTAAAATGTCATTGCTTCGTGATAATTGGTTAAATGTTAACGAGTCTGTTACTGAATTGCATCAGCAGATAAAGTGGAATTTAGGGTAAAAACTGATGTAGGCTACTTGCAATATAACCACTTACATCAAAAACCTATAGCAATACCCATCGTACTCGTAGACATTTGGTATGGGGAACTTTACCTTTGAATACGTAGAGTTTGCCACCATCTGCACACAAATGTAAGTAGTGAATGTGTGTGTCCGTGGGTGGGGCTGTGTCGGTGTGGTAATGTGGGCCGGTGTGGCTACAGTGCCAGGGCTGAATTTTTGTCCCAGTCCGCCCCTGGCTCTCTCTATATAGTGTAATTGACTCTTTATTGAAGCTGAAAAAGTAAAATATCAGTAGAAATTAATACCAGCGGAGATATATTACATGAAATATTACATCCATCAAGTGGATTATTGCAGAGATCTGTGTTTTCATTTTTGTATAATGTAAAAAAAAAAAACTGAAAATTCTATACTTTCAATGAAATTTCTGTAAAAAGTATTTACTTTCCTTTTTTTTTTTTTTTTTTAAAGATAACCTTACGAAATATTGATATATTTATTCATAAAACAAGATAAAACAAATTGACTGTGGGGTACGAATAATAAACATCATTCAAGTTCAAGTTCAAGTTTCCATTGCTTTATTGTCAATTCTTCCACATGTACAGGAAATACACACAGAGAATTGAAATTGCGTACTCTCATACCTTGGGTGCCATACCTATAACATAAATACAGATTACTTACAAAAGTCAACTAACAAATAACAAATAGGTCAGCATGTAAAAAATATTTAAGCACAAGCCTAATGGCCGATAGAGTGCAAACCAGTTAAAGTAAATAACATCAGAAATCGTGATTGTGTGTCAAAAATGATTTGTCGTGCCAAAGAGCTTGTCAGACCTGGATTATACAGTGTGTGTGTGTGTGTGTATTTGGGAGGGGGGAGTGGGAGAGACCGTTATTCAAGATGTAAATGTAAGTATGTTAGGTTTGAAATGACAAAAAGCAGATATCATGGTCAGTATTAAGGCAGAATGTCAATGTACACTATTGAATATAATATGTTATTAAATTATTACAGATTTTCAGATTATTGTAGAGTTCTGTTTTCATTCTCTATATTATCTATAGATAAATATATATATATAAAAATCACTAAATTTCTGCTAAAATTATATTGGCACGACACATCCACACTGGTGCAGGAGGTGCGTAATTTCCAAGTAAATTTCCAAGATTTATTAAACAAAAGCTGGGAATACAGGATACACTGAGGACACGAAATGACATTTGACAGCGGACAGGAAACGAGGGGCAAAACACCTTTAATATAAACAAAACTAAGGGGAGCACACCTTGTATCATAGAACTAAATGGAATAGGAACAGGAAAAAACCAATATGGGCATAAACATTAACCTGGAGCACTGGGGTAGGAAAACACAACACCAGACTGAACAAAGAAGTCCTGACAGTATATTGCCTAAGTTTCATTTTTCTTTTTCAAAGCAACAGAATGCATTCATTTTCTGCACTGTAAAAAATTATTTCCACACCAATTTTTTAAATTTAAATAATTAATCAATACAAAATAATTCATTAAATATGTCTGTTATTATAATGAAATAATAATAAAATGATTAAATTTTTAACATAATAAAAATCGTTTTTAATCCTATGTACTTCACTCAGTATTTAGTTGACCACTGGTCTGCCTCTTAGATCATACATCATGAGATATTGTGTCACAGACAGGTCTTGTTTAGGACCATTTATCACAGGCGTCCCATTACAGAACTTCAAAACCCCAATCCTCCCTTTAATCTTTAGATATAAGAGTAAATTAATATAATTTGTATTTATAATTGAGTAAAAATAATATAAAAGCTGGTGGAGGCCACCAGCTGCATCATGTTGCCACAAAAAGCTGTTTAAACATGTTAAACATTCACGTCGCGTCGCCTCTTTATATTAGATGTTTTCATCTCATGTCTATTTTGATCTAAATGAGACAACAAAGGCACAACATAAATCTTCCATAACATATTATGCAGGGCAGCATGAGTGGATAGAGCCTCTTTATGCTGGGTTTGTTCGGAAAAGAGATTCTGAGACTCCAGGGGTTTTATCTTCATGATGTCTACAACTGCCACTAACTCTATGTGACCCACGTAAAGCTGTCCAATCAATTTGATGGGCCCTGTGTGTCTTTGAGTCCTTCATGTTATAGCAGGGAAAACAGTCATGGCCATTAAACGTCATGCACTGAGATGCTATGCACATGTGTGTTTGTGATTCTTAAATTGTCTGCAGAGGATTACGGTTTTCCCATTCTGTATCCTGGCATGAGCGTGTATAGGTAAAGAAGAGTAAAAAGAATGGGATTGAGAGTGTGTTTGTACAGTCTGTGTATCTGTTTCACCTGGCTAAGCATTGTGGGTCTGCACTAACCAGATAATACCTCGGTCAACATGCTGCGCTGGCTTTGAGAGGCAGGAGAGCACTGGAGTTAAAGGAGCTTATTATTCAGAGTAGCAACTACGTGGCTAGATGTTTAAAACTAGCCGTTTTTAATTAGGTGGTTCTTCTTATAATTTCTCACAGGCCATTGCTGTTTGGGGTCTCAGACTTTGCTATTCTGGAGATATGAAAATCTTACTTTTCCTAATTTTTTATTTTAATTTATGATTTTATTTTTTATTTAGATTTATACCAGTAAAGTCTTGATTTTGCTACTCAAGGAAATGCTTTTCTCATTGTTTTGATATTTTAAGAAACAATACTGATTTTTTTGGATGAAAAGTGACACAATATGCACAATTTCATCACATATGAAGATAAAAAATATATATATACTGTAGTAAACATGCTAATGAGTGTCTCAAATCCTGAATGACCATGCCTATTTTTTTAAGTAAAAATAAGTACAAAAGAGACTGTATATCACTGTCAACAGTGGTTGCAGGCAAGGAAGAGGGTTGAGGCTGGATCTAGATGCAAGAAACTTAAATATATGTTATATATATAAATACAATATTTATATTTAAAACAAAACAAAAAGCACATTGGCAGGCACAGTGGGAAATGCAGTAACACAAACCCCTCAAACATTGATGAGAACAGACAAGAACTGAACTGTTTATGTCCACACTACATAAGGGAGAAAACATGGAACTAACTGAGACCAGGTGCAAATCTGAAATAACCAATGAGACAAACAAGGACATAATCAGAAACTAAGGCTCTGTCCCAAATGGCACACTTCATGTTCACTTGCGGCCACACAGACTTACAATGTGTCCATTAAGTCCATGAGGCTGTAGGGTGTCCCATTCGTCAATTTAGCTTTCAGAAGGGTACTCGTGCTATGCGCCCTCAATGTGTACTTCTGCCAAGCCCACACTGAGACGAGCTTCGCGGCAGACTTCTACCCGACAGTCAAAGCGGCACATTACGTCATGAAAGTGTGGACTGGGACGTTTTAGGGTGCCTTTTGGGACAGGGCCTAAGACAACCCAGGAAACAGGAACTAAACAGATAAACAGAGAGGAACACAGGAACCAAAGGAAGCTGAAATACATAAAAATCCCCAGAACAGGACATAAATGTGACAGTCACAGGGCTTGACACTTACTTTTTTCAAGAGCACTCTTTCACATAAACATCATTTACTATTTTTTATATATTTTTTCCCCTCATGGGAACTGCAGGTCGGTCCTCACAATGTCAAAAATGTCAGGTTTTTACTATATGGGACATTTGGTCCCCAAAATGTAGCATAAACAAACACACACATACAAACACAAATGATGTGTTTTCCTTAATAAAGGGAAAGAGACATTTACAACCAAAATTATTTCGTTTATTAGAATACAAAAATACACTAGGTTTTTAAATTGTATTTAATGAATTATATTTAGTAATTTATTATTAGCACAATAAGACATTTGTTATACCATTTTATACTATATTTGCCAATTGTTTAAATAGATATTAAAGGGGTCATGAACTAGTAAACCAAATTATCCCTTTGCTTGTCCATATAAGAGGGGATTGTGCTATAAAAAACATTCTGTAAATTTCAGAACTTAAAACTTTCTTGTTAGTCTAAAACAGCTTATATTGAAGCCAATCTGCCAAAACGACAGCTTGTGGAATTGACTACTCTATGATGTAATAGTGTGGATAAACACCCTTTATTCCTCCACAGAAGAATATCAACATCGCTGCCTGTTTAGCCCCGCCCACCGATTCTCGCATGTAATGTTTGCGAGAGAACGAACACGCAGGTCTACGCAGAAACCAAAAGATAAAGATGGCTCAGAAGATAACAAGACACTGTGAAGTGCCAAGTTGTGGAAAAACAGTCTTTGCATTGTCTTCTTTCTGAACCCAATGTTAGGAAGGCGTGGGTGAACTTTATTTTTAATGAAGATCCAGACCGCCTCAGTAAGAACTTGGTCCTTTGTTCACTTAATTTTACCGTGGATTCGTTAGCTGTTAGCCAATCATACCAGTGGGTATTTACTTCTGAGTCTACAATCTGCCCCTTCATTCAAACAGAGCGTTCTGATGAGGGGGGTCAAAAACAGGACAGAAAATAGCCTATTACTTCTAAATTATGATTTTTTAACATGTAAAAATCTTGATAACATTATAAGTGTTCTATTTAAGATGTTTTTTTTTTGTTGTTTTTTTTACTTTATAAGGACCCACGAGGGATTTATTTATTTTTTGCTCACATGCTCCAAAAAAAAAAACAGTTTCCAATTTACACACATTTTTTGGTGCAAGTGAAACGCTCACACTGTCGAGCCCTGTGTCAGTGGGTGTAGGAGTTGGGGTATATTTATATTTTGTCACTTCATAAATTTGACCTGTACTGTACAGCATTTTTAGTTTTTAAAGAGATGCTTTTTATGGACAGACGGGTTATCCTATTTTTGGGGTGCCGACAGATAGCAGCCGAAGTAAGAGGGGGCGGTAAAGTATAGCAAGGTCACAATTCATTTTCAATAAGTGAAGCGAAAGAGAGCGTGAAACTGGGCATCTTGAGACCGTGAATAAAGCGTTTATTTCCCATTAGCTCTCTATGCTAAACACCATTAATTTATATAGAATGAGTATGGTTAGATATGGTTTAAATTAAACACTTTACTCCGTATAATTGAGATAATGTTACCAAAAACCAATGAGTAAATTCAACTAATAATATATCTGAATGCAGCATTTTGTAAAATCAAAAGCATAAACTCTGTATGTTCTGTTCACTTGGGGTGGCAAAATTCATAACGGTGTTACAGTGCTGAAAAATATGTTGAGTATTTTTAATGCGTATATAACTCCCATGAGTTCTTCCCCTGTCTGCTTTTATTCTGCTCAGGGATAAGCAACATCAATCACATTTGCATTACAAATGTAATATCTGGGGAAAAAATTGATTTGATTACTGACTTTGCAACATAAGGATTTATAGTGATACCCAGGCAAACCAGTTCTTTTTTAGCCAGTTTTTGATGATTTTACAATTCAAATTTCGTTTGTTTATGAGGGACATAAATAACAAAAATTGTCAACAGTTGCCCAAGCTCGAAGAATGTCATCGAACACAAGTATGTCAGTACTGTCCTAACCGACATGACCACATTTGACTTCCTTCATCTTCCATTCTGAGAGTCAAACTGATTCTGCATACCAGAAAAAAATATTTCTAGCCAGTTTGGAATAGTTAAGATTTATCTACTTATTTATTTACTTATTTTTATTTGTTTCTAATGTCTCTTATTCTCACCAAGGCCACATTTATTTAGATCAGAAACACAGTAAAAACAGTAATATTGTGAATTCTTATTACAACTGAACTGCCTACGTCTATAATATATATATAATATATATATATATATTAACATTTTTATTCCGTGATCCAAACTGATTTTTAATATTTTTTTTTGCAGCCATTACTCCAGTCTTAAGTGTCACATATCCTGTAATATGTTGATTTGGGCTGAATTTTTAATAATGTTTTTATTATTATTATTATTTTATTATTATCATTATTGAAACAGTTTTTGCTTCTTTTATATATATTTGTATTTTGGTTGTAACTGAGACACATTTTTTCAGGATTCTTTGATGTATAGAAAGTTAAATGAGTGACATTTATTTTAAATATTTTTCTTGAAAAGCATTATAAAGGTCTTTACTGTCACTTTCGATCAATTAATGCATCCTTTCGAATAAAAGTACTGTCGTCTGTCTGTCTGTCTGTCTGTCTAGCCTATCTATTTATCTATCTATCATACTACCCAGGTTCAAAAAAACATAAATATTAAAGGGGGTGTAAGCGATTTTTCAAAACGCTTTAGTAAACTGATTCGGAGCCACAAGCAAAACAAACTTGATCCAATCAGCAGTAAGTGGCGTGTCTACTCATGATGCGGAGGAGAAAGCGCTCAGTGCACAGGACGGACATTAGTCGAGCCGATCGACAGAAAGGTAGAGATGGCTGATAAAAAACAAAAGAGGATAACGTCTGCGGAACAAAATAAGGCTTAAGGGGTTGATTGCGATTTCAATTTTTAACGTTAGTTAGTGTATAATGTTGCTGTTTGATCATAAACAAAAATCTGCAAAGTTACAACTGAAAGATCAATGCAACGAGATATTGGCCTTTTAAAGTTAATTTCCTACAAAACGGCTGGAGGGTACTACAAACGATTACTTACCGTGTTCGTGACATCACTAAACCCAGATAAACGCACCGCCTTCCGTGAAAAGCCAGCAAAGGTTCGAGGCCGATCTGACTGCTTTAAGAGACGATGAAGAGAAACAAGGTGCACGAAAAACTATTCATATATGATCACGATTCTGTCTTCTAACGATTTCTAATGGAAAATTTCACAATTTCAAATCATGTTCTAAAGCAGGCGTTTCCAAACTGTTCCTCGTGCCCCTCTCTGCTGCTCGCACACGCCTCTCTCTCTCTCTCTCTCCTCTCTCTCCTCATTTCAAATAACACGGTATCTAAAAGATAGACAACCAACAAAAGAAGGCTTAAGGCAAGAAGTAGGACCCCTGTAAATATTGGATCAGCTTTCCAGCGCTGGAGAAAACTCAAGAAGCGGAAGGCCTGCGATCGGACACCAAGGTTGCTTTGTTTCTTCTCGATAGGTTAGTAACACCGTGTCTGCGCCGCAACAGCTAAAGTATGTCTAGTACACTGGCCGCGATAAAGCGACATTTGAAAATCATTTGAAATTTGTGTCATCATGAATAAAACGCAGCAGCAGTTTTCTGTCAGGGATTCGTCGTGTCGTGGCCACGCCGCATCCAGGTAGACCGATATATGTATTACATTATATCTATGGTGAGACAGCATCCTGATTATAATTGAGTTCTACAGTATTTTGTCGGCCCAGCGCACTCGGCCCGGTGTAGAACACTGTGTAAACCTATTGTTTGCTTTGTTTTCACGAACTATCATTGCCTGTTGCGTACATATGTTTGGGCTTGAGCTATTAAAGAGGGGCGAAAGACCCCTTTTGGTGGAGGGGCTTGTTTGTTTGGTGGATTTCAAATGTCAACAAACTTGACTAACCAGAAATCGCTTTACCCACCGTTAAGCATCACAGCTGTTTTCAACTGATAATAATAAGATGTGAATAATAAAGTAATTTTTGAGCATCAAATCAACATATTAGAATGATTTCTTAAGGATCATGTGACACTGAGGACTGGAGAAATGATGCTGAAAAACCTCAAGGTTTGCATCAAAGTAATAAATTACATTTTAAAAAATATTCAAACAAAAAAAAAAGAGTTATTTTAAATAGTAATCATATTGGTCCAACTTTATATTAAGTGGCCTTAACAACTATGTACTTACATTTAAATTAATAATTTAGTACAATGCACTTATTGTGTACATACATGTTTTTACATTGTACTTATATTTTAAAAATACCTGCATGTAATTACATCTGTAATTAATTTCTGTAATTTTATTTATAATTACACTGTTGACCCATCCCTTACACCTTAACCCACCCTTAAACCTACCCTTACCACCAAACCTGTCCCTAACCTTGCCCACATCTCACCTCAATAGCAGCAAAAGTGTTTTGCAATACGATATGAAGACAATAAGTACATTGTACTTATTTTTGATGTAAGTACATAGTAGTTCAGGCCACTTAATATAAAGTGGGACCGTGATATTTCACAATGTTACTGTTTTTACTGGAAGTTTGATCAAATAAATGCAGCCTTGAAGAGCATAAGATATTTCTTTCAAAAACTTCTTCCAAACTTTTGGATGCCAGTGTAATTTATATTTTAATTAATTTCTGAGTTGCAGGTCATAGTTTCTTATGGTTCTCTAGTTTGTTTGTGGTTTCTTGTATTTACTTAAATGAAGCTGCTACTAAATTCTTAACCTTTGTTCTCTGTGACTCCCAATGTGATGGCTATACTCTTATCGGTAACTGGAAGTAGCATAAATTAGCCAAAATATTACATAAACATCAGAGGAGAGAAAGAACACATATTCAGCTACATTATGATTGAACTATTGAACTTGTCTGGGCCATATGGAAGAGCAAATGTAAACCCTTAATCTCTGAGAGTGATTAAATTGGCAGGAAATGTTATTTTAAATTATGTGAGTGGCCCATAATGTGAGGTGAGAGAGAGAGGGGAGAGATTGTGGGAGTTATGCAGTGCGGTGAAATAACTTTATTAAAAAGATAAAATTTTTACGTTGTGGAAGACACCATGTCTGATGTGCAGATGGCCAATCCAGAATGAGAACTTTAGATAACACAACGTTATATAAGCACTTCAGAGGATGAAGTGCTTCTCTGTATTCATCTTTCGTTTTAGTCACAGGACCTTTTACTCACTGCTGCCATATTTATGGCATGACATAAAACAATAGCAGAGAACTCGAAAATATATGTGAAGCATTATATTATAGAAAAAATATAGATTTTTGATCCATGTCATCCCAGGAAATAAAAAAGGGTCATCAGCACAGATGATGCCAAATCTGACATTTGCAGACATTTAATAAAAAATTAATTTAGGCTCTTTATGAGAGGTGAAAGATAAACTTTAATTTACCATGTATGTACACAGCATATCACTTCAGGAGTTATTGTTAAAAACAAAAAACAAATAAAATTAATAAATTATAATATATATATTTTTATACGTATATAATCTATATATATCATAATATATATATATCAGTATCACTGCAGTATTGTTATTAAAACTATAACTTTTTAAAATGTTTTCGGAAATTGAAATGAAGCATAAAATTAAATATTAGATGCAAAACTTAGATAAAATGAAAATGAGAATTATAAATTAGTTGCACTAGAAACTAACTGAAATAAATATGTTGAAATACTGAAATTACTGAAACTAGAATAAAAATAAAGGTAAATGGAAAATAAAACATAAATAAAACTTACACCAAAATTAAAATGACAACTGAAAATTTAAATATAAAAGCAAATTCAAAATATTAATGAGATTAATAAATACCATAAAAGTATATAAGACAATGAAAGCATATAAAAAAAATACTAAAATAACACTGTCTTGTTGACATTTTGGTGACTATTTAATCACACCAAGCCCATGTTGATATATCACTTTGGGTTTTAATTATGGTACGGTGGTCATACAGTGACATGAAACAGCTGAATTGGGGAATGGTTTTTAGAAAAGATAACACATATACACTCATTATTGTTTTCTCAGATGTTTCTAATTGATGGTTTAGCTCAGGATTATTCAGAGATGCCATTTGAAGAAAAGCACTACCCTCAGGTGCTACCTCCTCCTCCTCCTCCTCCTCCTCTCTTTTCATTTTGTTACTCCCACAGCAAAGATCCATTGCATTTCCAAAAATCTAAAAAAAAGAGAGCTCCAAGCACTTCATCACCCACCAACTGAGAAACATTTATCATCTGTACAAAATACTGTCAGTAAAGTTAATGGAAGTGCCAGAGTAATCCATTTCAAACTTTCAGCTAGTGTCTTCACTCTCATGGGGTTCAGTCAGATTTCAAACCCCCTCAAAACCTGCTAAAATGTTTAACTCTGGGTTTCCTCGCAGGTTTTGTCAAGGTTGCTGTAAATTTTTAAGGAGCACCAACATGATGTTTGAGGAGGCTGCAGTGTTTGAGAAGTAACTTTCTCTGTTTGGTGATATGCTCAGAGGTGGTCACCCCCTATACAGTGACAGTGACGTACAGTCTAGACCCGAATGTTTTCATAAGCTTTGTCGGATGTAAAATTATAAATTAATCACTGAGCATGTATACTTAACCTTTTTCTTGAGTTAACAACACAACACATGCTTCTTTAGACCTCTTGATTCTTGTCAAAGGTTGATGGGGAGGTTTTATTATTCTTTTAGAAATTATATCCAAAACACATTTGTAGTTAATTAAAGATGTTATATTCTTATATCAAGCTTTATCATTAATATATTAAACTTGTAAATGTATTTAAATGCATTTACCAAACATTTATTAATTAGTTTAACAAATTTATGTATATTATGTTATATGTTGTTATCTTATATTATATTAATTATATTATAGTAAAGTTGACTAATATTCTCTTAATAATGTTTTTTTTTTCACCTCCACCCACAAGACGAAATGTCTGACTAAATGAATATTCAGATCTTCTGCACTAAAAACTTGGTAGAATATAAATCTCTAGGCATTTCCTTCAAAATGGGTTTGAATTTACATTTATTTTGCTCAGCTCAGCGGTTTGGAATCACTTGACACTTTAATTAAATTCAGCATTAAATTGTTTGAGTGTAAATGCAAAATCTTTGTCAATAGAATTAGTATAGAGAGATTGTCGAGTCGTAAAATTGCTCTTTTCTCTCTCTTTTGGGAAATGTACTGTTCTAGAAGCATCTTTAATTTCCTCTAAATCAGCCGGTTTGCTGACTCTGAACAATGGGATACTTTGGATCAACCAAAAATGGATTAGCTTTAAAAGAAAAAAAAAAGAAAGCAAAAGTAATTCAAGATCTCATTTCTTTCTTTGTGTCTTTAAATGGAAGTTTAATTCATGTATTCCCAGAATGAAGCTTGCATTGGTGCAAAAACAAAAAGTGAACCGGGACTCAGTCCTTAGCAGAGTAAAGCTTTCTCTTTTATTGACTTTCTGTGATACGAAAACAGAATAATCTATGTTTAATTCAAAGGAAATTTTCAATAGGTGCTTGTACCTATGACTAAAGGTTCTTGATGCATAATTCCATACATTGAACACAATTACCTGCTTCAAATTAGCGAAAAAACAACATAAAAGGCTGGATGAGTAAGTGTTTTTAACCCTCTTGAAGTGAAGACAGCGGCTCACTGTCTCTGATCTGTAGGCAGAAATCAAAAGGAAAAGGGTTGTACATGTGACGTGGATGTGCCTGCTATTGCTCACGTCCACTGGTGATGAAACCCACAGAGCAATGCTTTATAACACTGCCTCTGTTTATCCTGCAGCCCTTGATGTATAGAGGAGAAAAGTGAAAGTGATTAGGCAAAACTCCATTGCAGACGTCATTTAGTTCCTATATTATCCGCTAGACTTTATTTTGGTCTTGTTTGTAGTTCTATTGTAAGTCTAGATTGACTGGCCAGTGATTAGGTTGTCGTGTATGGGATCATGTACCCTGCTCACAGATGTGCTTTTACGTGCTGACATGTGAGCATTAGGTGTCTGTGATTTGTCTAGTAAAAAACTGTTTGCCTTTGGTAATAATTGCGGTCTGAAATAGCTCATAATCATCCTCCAAATATGTGTCTGTATGAGACATTCTGGTTTTTGATTTAGTCAGAATACATGAAAAACATGTTGACTGCAAACAACCAGTTGCATTAGTTTTTTAGAGTCTCTCTTTCTCTTTCATCATGCTACAAACCAACAGCACTGATTATTTTAAAGGTACTGTAATTGCTCTTTTTTTTACATAAGTTTGAGACTCTGTAAATGTAAAAAAAAAAAAAGAGTTAGCAACTTGAATTTATATAACACAAGCTAATCAGAAACGCTCTGCCTGTAAATCATTTTACACATTAAGAATGGCAAAATCTTCTCTTTCTGAATTGAATTTTCGAGAAAGACTTTAAGTTAAGTGCTAATAGCACTTGAAAAGTGTGTATAAATGATCAACATATAAAAAAGCATAAAATAGTTAAAAGATATTGAAAGTCCACAAAGACGGATGACAGCAACACTTCCCTGCTCAGTAAACCTGAACAATTTCTGGACAGAAGTTCTGTCTTTAAGAGAAATCAGGGGCCTTGTATGGAAAACCTACTACTTATGCAGTATATATTAAGTATACTGTGTCAAGTATGCAAAATTTCTTTATAGAATATCTGTATCATAGCTGCTATTTTGTAATCTGACTCATTGTATCAGACATAGATAAACCAGTAGAAATTTGACAGTCGTTATACACTTTGGATTATCATTGCTTTTGTGGTTACGGTTCTTGCGTTCTGCTCTGACAGACGGTTTTCTATGTGCACAGAATGCCATCTGTCACACAGTGCGTGAGTACTGAATTGAGTTCTTTTTCATGGTTTATTGCTGTCAAATAGACACAAAGTTATGTCAAAATGTCTGTCTTGGCAAGTATTCATGTAAACTGGTTATGTCTTAAGTGGATGAAAAAATCTGGGAAGAAATTGGATTTATGTCAGTAGATCTGTAGGTATTAGATCTGTGCGTTAGGTCTTAAAGTGACAGCAGCCTCATATACCTGTTTCCGTCTGTTGTCATTGCTAATCAATCAAACAAACAAACAAACAAAAGAGATAATCACTCACTGTTCTTGACCGAATAACAGTTGTAGCTTTAATAAAACTCTGTGAATATTTTTCATATAGACGGTGCAGCGTTTTATTTTACATTTGATTATTTTAGTCAGTCTCTGTAGTATTTCTTTCTTATTTTATTACTGACGATTTACTTTTTAAAAGTAATCTTGAGAATTTTTTATACTTATATTAGAACTTACATTAGCTAGGCTTATATTGTGTAGAACATATTATGAAAATTTGGTATCTACAATTTTGGCACCATAACAACCATATTTTCACCAAAGATAACGTCTCTAGGTTACGTATGTAACCATGGTTCCCCGAGGGAACGAGACGCTGCGTCGAAACACTTTGGGAACGCCCTTGCGTGACCGCGTTCTGAAGCATGTGTGAAATCAGTCCAATGGAGTAGTGAGACGTCATGAGCGGGGTGATGTAAGCACCAGAAAGCATAAAAGTGCATCCGGTCGGGCGCAAACCAGCTTCGATGAAGTAGAGCCTGCAGGGATGCAGGGAGTATGGCAAAAAGACGCAGCATCTCGTTCCCTCGGGGAACCATAGTTACATACGTAACCTAGAGACGCTTCCCTTCAGGAACTCGAGCTACATAGAGATCACTTTGGGAACGAGAATACCCACTGCAACATACTACCAAGTCCCTGCCTGTGTGATGTATCCTAGGAGCACATCACGAAGAGGGAACTTGGGAACCTGGGGTAGAAGCCAGGTCTAGGTTGTAAAGTGGACCAACGTGTGTGGAGAGGACCAGCCCGCCACAGCACAAATGTCCTGCAAGGCCACACCCAAACTGAAAGCCTTGGAGGCCGCCATACTCCTGGTCGAGTGCGATCTGACCCCCATAGGTGATGGAGGCCAGAGGACTCGTAGGCTAGTTAGATGGCCTCGACCACCCACCTACCCGTAGTTTGCTTGGTCGCCGGAAATCCCTTCTTGGCGGACCAAAACAAACAAAAAGCTGATCTGCCTTAAGCCACGAGGCAGCTCTGTGTGTGTAAGCGTCCATTGCTCGAACTGGAAAGAGCAGATTAAGAGCTTTCTTGGCCTACTTTCTGGAATGGAGGACAGAATGCCTGAAGTACTATGGGCACCTTGGTGCGCTGTACCGGCCTCAGCCTCAGTGTGCCACGGAGGAAACGAGTGGCAAGTGGGTGTCTTCCCAATGATTGACCACAGAGAAGGGCATGGTAAGCAGCTAAGGCCACCTCGTATATCTTCAGAGTGGAGGGAGATGACCCTGCGGAGAATCGCTCCTGTAGAAACTCCAGAACTGTACCAATTGGTCAGTTGACTGGGTCCTGTAGTCGCTGTCCGCCCCATGAAGCGAAAAGTTTCCACTTCAACGTGTACTGTTTCCTAGTGGCGGGAACTCTGGACTGGAGTATAGTCTCAACAACCTCAGTTGAGAGACCAGATGCTAGGAGCTGTGCCCCCTCAGGGGCCATGCCAACAGCTTCCATAACTCCGCAGATTGATATAGGAGACCACCGATGTGTTGTCTGTACGGACAAGAACATGATGTCCCCTTAGGTCTGGAAGAAAGTGTCTCAGAGCTCAAAACACGGCCAGCATCTACAGGCAGTTGATGTGCCAAGTGAGATGATAGCCTTCCCACAGACCCTGGCACGAGGGCCACTCATGACCGCTCCCAGCCTGAGAGGAGGCATCGCGATAGCCTACCCGGACGACATGGAGCCCCCAACACGGGGCCTTGTGAAAGGAACCATGGTTTCTTCCACATGTCTAAGGCCCGTAAGCATCGCCGCGTGACCTTGATCATGCAAAGCGGATTCCCCCTAGGGGAAAATCCTTTGGTTCTGAGCCACAACTGCAAGGGTCTCATGTACAGCAGGACAAAAGTAACCACTTTGGACGCAGCTTCCATCAGACCCAGCAGTCTCTGAAACAGCTTGACAGTGAGTGACTGGCCTTCTCTTACCCTCGTGACGGTCGTGAGGATGATCGATTCGAGCAGGAGGCAAGACGTGCCTGCATCGAGGTGGAGTCAAACCACGATAAATAGTGGTTCTCGTAGGGGAGAAGAAACATCTTATTGGGCGTTTAGTATTACCCACTGCGCCATGGGGGAGGACGACATCTCGATGCCGAGCCGACATCTGCTCAGATTGAGCTAGTATTAACCAATCGTCGATATAATTGAGTATGCGGATGCTCTGGAGTCGCAGTGGAGCCAGAGCAGAATCCACACACTTTGTGAAAGTGCGGGATGAGAGTGCAAGGCCGAAGGGAAGAACTCGATATTGGTATGCTTCGCCCCAAAAGCAAACCTTAGGAACTTCCAATGTTGAGGAAGGATGGAAACATGGAAATAAACGTCTCTGAGATCTATCGTAACAAACCGTCCTCGGAACGGATTTGAGATACTATCTGCTTGATAGTGAGTATCTTGAACCGAAGCCGTTTGATAGTGCGGTTTAGAAGACGGAGATCTAAGATCCGACGCAAACCCCCCATCCTTCTTCAGAACGATGAAATAACGGCTGTAGAACCCGGACGCTCTATTGAGAGGTGGAACATGTTCTATGGCCCCCTTCCTCAAGAAAGTATCCACTTCTTGTTCAATTACCAGAGCCTGCTCGGGGCCCACAAGCGTGGGCGTAATCCCGTTGAAATGAGGCGGAGGAGAACCAAACTGGATTCTGTAAACTATTTCTACAGTGTACAGGACCCATTTTGAGAATGTGGTAGAGTTGCCAAGCTACAGAAATTACTAAGGGACCCAGCTTCGAGGCTGGAGTTTGGGATTATGAGAGGAGCCAGTTCGGTGCTGGAAGCGGATGACCGGCAGGGAACGGACCCCGGAAGACTGATCTGCTGTAGCCCAGCACGTGAGGGGGGAGCTCCTCGTGCCGTACCGTTGCCGGGCGGCAGGTGGGAATTTCGCTCGTCGGAGCTCACAGAGCCCTGAAGCACCGAGGTGGCAGGAGTATAAATGAACCTCCATGAGGGCACTGAAGGAACAAACGACCTGACTGCTGTAGCACCCTCACTTGAGGGGACGAGCTCTCCCGTGACGTACCGTTGCCGGGCGGCAGCTGGGAATTTCAATCGTCGGAGCTCACTGAGCCCTGAGGCAACGAGGTCGCACCCCCCCCATCCTTCTTCAGGAACGATGAAGTAACGGCTGTAGAAACCGGACGCTCTCTCGAGAGAGGAGGAACACATTCTATGGCCCCCTTCCTCAATAGAGTATCTACTTCTTGTTCCATTACCAGAGCTGCTCGGGGCCCCATGTGGGGGGAGGACCACGTTTGCAACGAGGCGGACGAGAGAACCGAATGATTCTGTCACTTTTCTCTACAATCTGCAGGACCCATTTTGAGATATTTTGTAGAAGTTTCCATGCTACCAGAAAATCTACTAAGGGAACACAGCCTCTCGAGGCTGGTGTCTGGTATTATTAGACGAGCCAGTTCGGTGCCCTGAAGCGGATGACCGGCAGGGAACGACCGACCCGAGTGCTGTAGCACCCTCACTTGAGGGGGGCGAGCTCTCCCGTGCTGTACCTTTGCCGGGCGGCAGCTGGGAATTTCGCTAGTCGGAGCTCACAGAGCCCTGAAGCACCGAGGTGGCAGGAGTATAAATGAACCTCCATGAGGGCACCGAAGGAACAACCGACCTGACTGCTGTAGCAACCTCACTTGAGGGGGCGAGCTCTCCCGTGCTGTACCGTTGCTGGGTGGCAGCTGGGATTTTCGCTCGTCGGATCTCACTGAGCCCTGAAGCGCCGAGGTGGCGGGGGTATAAATGAACCTCCATGAGGGCACGGAAGGAACAACGACCCGACTGCTGTCGCACCCTCACTTGAGGGGGCGAGCTCACCCATGCCGTACCGTTGCCGGGCGGCAACTGGGAATTTCACTCGTCAGAGCTCACTGAGCCCTGAAGCAACGAGGGTGGCAGGGGTATCAATAAGCCTCCGTGAGGGCACTGAGGAGGATCGGGCACCGTATACTTAGGTGTTATCCTTTCCTCTCCAGGTGTGCTGCCCTCAGGGACCTGACAATGGTTGGACCATTTCGCCGAGGTCCTCTTAGCCAAATAACGGTCCACAGATCCGTTTTCGGTCTATAAGACCCCAACTGAGAGCATCGGGGGGGGCCCCACCCCCGACACCCGATCTTTCTGTGGAGGGGTGCGGGGTGCAACGCTCTGTTTTTGAGACTGGCTATACGAGGAGCTTGACGGCTTGGGCCGCTCCCGCTCAGCAGCCCCACCTCTGAGCAGGTCAGCCTGGTATGCTTGTAACACCGCCATGGTCTGCAAACATGCGCCAGCCTGACCTACCTCCGTATAAGCTTTCCCAACCAGACTAAGCCTAACGGGCCTGGTGGGAAGCATCGGGGCCTTCAGGGACGATGCTGAGAATGGGGAGAGATAGCTCACAAGCGTCTGCTCCACCACTGGCATCGCCACATATACCTTATCATTCAGCCCCACGACGTTCTTTGAATAATTCGAGACTGTGGGTGTAATACGGGATGAGTACGGTTTCTCCCACGATCTTGTCACCTCAGCATGGAGATCGGGGAAAAAGGAAGGCCACCGTCGTGAAGGCTGTGATCTGGATTAAGAACATGCTCGTCTAATTATTTTTAAGACGAGCGTCCTGTTTCTAGGCTGGCCAAACAATATTTTATTTTGGCGCGAAACACACACCCATAATCACGAATCACACCTCATACGAGGGACTGTGGTGGTGAGTCCACAATCTCCTCCGTGTCGACGCTCAACACATCAACCTCCTCGGAGGAAGATAGATGAAGCGTCTGGCTCTCTCTCTCTCGGGGGGGGGGGGGGGGCGCACCGAGAGAGAGAGAGCCGCGGATCTAGAGGGTGAGGACCGAGAAAAGGACGAGACCGTCACGGATCCCTCCGCTAAATCCACCCGCGTTCCCCACGACAACAGTCTAAGCCGTGCCTCGGCAACAGCGGGACCGCTGACAGCGGGATCGCGAGCCTGGCCGCTCACATCAAACACGGCCAGGCAAGAGCGGAGCATACGCAGCGAGAGCTCACAGTGATGACATCAGACTGTCGGAAAAGATGACCCGTTGACTGCTCACGCTCCCAAAACAAACAACAAACCAAATCGTGTGTTGCCCCGCCGCCAGATATGTGGGCAGGGAGAACAACAGGGTTGTAATGCCGTTCGCTTCCATAGGACTTCTCATTGTTTTCTATATGAGGATTGTGCGGGAAAGACCAACAGTAACTAGACCAGACACATACACAGGAGCGTACTGAAGAGCGAGTTGGGGTGCGCCAGGGGATGTGCTTTTATGCTTTGGGGCTTACGTCACCGTGCTCGTGACGTTCGTGGTCCATTGGCGGATTGGACACGTGTTAGAAGCGGTCACGCAAGGGGTCCCAAAGTGTTGCGACGCAGATCGAGTTCTGAAGGGGAAACTATTTTTGATATGTTCATTGTGACAAAATTAGTAACCATCAGATTAGATACAAAAGTATGGGCTTTGTATTAATGCCGTTCAAATGATTAATCGGATGAATCAACATCCAAAAAAATGTTTTTGTTTTTAATAACAACATATATTTTGTTTACATAATATTTGTGTGTGCACTGTGTATATTTATTATGTATACATATAAATACACTCACTTTGAAAATATTTACATGTATTTACGTTTATATTAGTGCTGTCAAAATTAGTGCATTAACACAAGCGATTAATTTTTCCAGTTTAACAGCGTTAAAAAATTAAAGGGTTATATGATGCGATTTTCTAATTTTTTTTCTTCAGATGTTATGTAGCTATTTGGCATGTATAAGATATGCGATACACAATGCTCAAAGTCTCACGCAAAGTATTTATCTATCTAAAGAGGAGAAGGCTGATCAAGAGACGGGCTTACAAAGCCTCATTTAAAACACGCCCCCAATCTCTACATCACGATGTGGAAAATTTGCGTAATGCCGCCAAATGTTATGCAATAAAGACGGCGTGGTTTCAAGGGAAACGCAGTAGTGTGATGCCAGCAGTCAGGGAGACGTGTGTGTTTTGTGTGAAGCAAGCACTTATTTTATTTGGCCTCTGAAAGTAGATGCAATGAGAATAATTGGTTAAGAGTTATTTACACAGAAGCCCAACCCAGATGTTTGACTTGTGCAACGCATTTTATGGCCAACAGTTTGTGAACCTAGGAGATTAGCATACAAGGCTGGCATTTAACAAACAAAAAAAAAAAGGGTACATTCGACTTTACTATGACATCTGGCGCTATTAATCAGCTAGTAAGTGGGTTTTCTTAATCTTAAGTATTTGCTATTGGACTGTTTCAAACGTGTGAGTTTTGCGCCGTCCGTGTAAGCGTATCGAGTTGTGTGTGTGCGTGAGCAGAGAGACATGGTCACATCCACGCTGGAGTCAGCTCCAACTTCATTCAGCGGATGCAGGCGTGAGTAACGGCAACGAGGAAACGCTAACTGTGTTTGTAGCACCGGGCATGACACAAATAAACACCAAAGTGTTAAATAACTATGTGCTGGCAATGTGTGGTCAGTTAAGTTCATTGGGAAGTACAAAAAGGTGATTTAAAAGCGGTTCTTAAATGTGCCTGCATTGTAATCTATTATGAGTCACATTTAATGAGGGTCTCTGGAAGTGGTTTTCAAAACGTCCTGGGCAGCCCCAGCAATTCTACCCCTCATCTAAAACACCCAATTAAACTCGGCAGATTCATTATTGAGAATTTAAGACCTGAAGTGGGTCAGTAAAAAAACAACAAAGGTAAAGAGATGCCTGTCAGATCTGCACCACATTCAGCAGCGCCAGCTCTTAAAGAAATAGCAGCCAATACAACCTAATAACCAGCTGCTGTGATGTCTGGAATCAAAGAGGAAAAAAGAAAAAGAAAGAAATCAATAACTTTATAGCTTTAAGGACTCATCTATTTAATTTAGAATTAGGGTTTGATAATTTTATCAAATTTCTGTACTATTTCTGCTGAAGTGGGGGGCTAAGGTAGTAAATATGAAATTGATTATAATGGGTTTATGTGAAGGATTGTTTAAGTTCACTTAAATTAAAAGTTATTTTTGAAAGTAAAATAAATGTTAAAATTGATAGCTCTCAATTGTACTGTAATGTTGAATGGCTGTAGTCGATGGTTAAATATTAGGAAAAAAATTATTTTATAGAGGCATCAGTAGTGTTGGTGTCAGTGATACTGGCCTTCAGTCATAAGAAAAAGATGCCATTAAAGAAATATAAAACATATACTGTATATGTTGTTTGTACATTAATTTGAAGATTGAATGTGAAAATATTGCAATATAAATGTATATTTAAATATTTAATGTTAGGTGGGATTAATCGCGAACAATTTCAGGAAAAATGTCTTTTTATCGTTTGACAGCACTAATTTATATTCATATAATTTATATTAAAAATAAATATATTTAATATATAAAAATATTTTTTAAATAGACAGCCATGTGTGTTTATATATACATAATACATATACACAGTTCACACATATATTATGTAAACAAAAACTTTCATTTTGGATGTGATTAATCACGGTCAATTGTTTGACAGCACTACTTTGTACATAATATTTAAAAAATGCATATTTACTGTATCGTCCAATATGATAGCTTGGCACCACCCATATGTGACTATTTTAATTATGTCCTTACTACCTTTCTGGGCCATGAACATTGTTGTTGCGTTACTGTCTATGGAGGATCAGAAAGCTCTCAAAATAATTTCATCAAAAATATCTTAATTTGTTTTCTGAAGTTTGGAACGACATGAAGGTGAGAAATTAATTATAGACTTTTCTATTTTTGGGTGAACTATCCCTTTAAGGTGGGGTCACATTAGCAAAATGTTGCATGCAAAAGTAAGGTTGATTGTCAATTGTCTAGCAATGCATGAAGCACTTTTACATAGAATTCACTTTAAAACCAAGCAAAATCTACTGTACATGGGGAACTTTTTCACCATCATGCAAAACTCTTGATTGCATGGATTCTTATTAACTACTGGATTTCGCCAGCAAAACTTCAATGAGCAATGGTAAATATGACCACACCTTCACTGTTTTTAACAAACATAGTAGACAGTACTAAGTTAGTATTCCATTCCAAACATCAAGAACAAGCCTCATTCTGCTTGCTCTTGGACTATTGCACAATGTGGCAACATTTCCAGGTCAAGGGTCACTCACTGCACTGGCACCACAAGTAATATATGTCTGTCTATGACGCAAGCCCACAGCTCAAGGTCTGACAGAGGGCTCTTCATATTCCATTCCCTCAGAGTGTGTGATCATGCAATATGAACCCGACCAACACAACCAGGAGGTAAAGATTCTCCGTAATTCCATAATAACATTGCTATATGCCAGCAGTGATCCCTGAAAACAGTACGGTTACACAACAGCACATTTTCTACCATCCTGTCAACTTACAATTTCCTATAATTTACTGTCTTATCATATTCCACCTTATCCTTTTCCGTAATCATTGTGGTGTACGCAACCCCGCTTCGCTAAATGGCTAAAAGCCAGCACTCGTAATATTTGAAGTTTCAATAGCAACATCATTCATATATCTTTTGTAAGACTGACTTCAGTGCTTGGGAGAATACACTGCATTAAACTCCCAATGGGGTTTTCATGCACACAACGGGATATTTATACATTGAGGCTGCCATGTTTTATGGCCACAAAAGTAATTAACTTAATATAGCTCACTGTTCATATTTCATATGAAGCTGCGTTTGATCTAATCTTGTGTGCGCCATCAAAATGACTTGATTGAACAAAAGCTTGTTTATGTTTTTGAAGTTCAATAGTATATTACAGTAACCAGAGAAACTAAGTGGTTAAAAATTATGTTAGCATTAGCATCATCAATGTATCATGTCAACAGCCTGCACTTTGGACAACTTCCAGGATTTAGCTCTCAATGGCCACCTACTTGCTCCAGCGTTTCATGAGTGACTGAATTGAAATGCGGGACTGAATTAAATCTTCTAGCTAAGTTATAGTTTTGGCTGCATCCAAATATACTCTATATATATACACATAGGTGAAAAAAAAAAAAAACCTATGTTCGAGTAGTATGTCCAAGTCCATAAAAGGATCTGGGTGATGAAGTGCACATCCAGTGGACCATTGTGACATGGACTAATAACCTAAGGAATGTAGTATCTTACATTTGGATTTTAATAGTGCAAAGTAATTACTTACTAAATAAAACTACCTACTCAAGAGAATATGCAATTTCGGGCATACCATCTGTGTGATATTTGTTTTGGTATGGTTGGTTTTCCAAATTATTTATAAGTGTAAATCATACCCCCTTTCATTGGTTAACTCAATAACAGTCACCTGTCAAAATAACTTTAGACTTGAATGAATTCAGTTCAGAGTTCATAAAGATCATCGATGTGTCTGATCGTGATTACAAATGTGTAAACAAATACTGCGGTGGAAGCATAAGTGGGCAGCTGCATTAATTGGTGGGGGGGGGGGGGGGGGGGGGGGGGGTTGTGGGGAAATGGCATACAAAACCCATAAAAAAAATTAAATTTAAAAAGTAGGAAATATGAAATTGCAATGTCTGACAGTGATAATCGTAGTAACGTTATATGCTGTGATAAAACAAAAATAAAATTAAAGCCATGACGAAAAGGAAATAGCAACAGATATTTGCTTCCGTATTGTGACATCCATTTTCATTTCACCTGAAGATTGCATTAGGAAATTTGAAATAAACCTGGCAAAGTCAAAATAAATAAAAACATGCATGGGTGATTTTTTTTTTCATGAGAAGATGTATGTGTCCCGGTCACTCAGGGAGGAATGAACGAAGGAGCGAGGAGAAATACAAATTAAAAGGGTTTAATGAGGGTAACGCTTGGAACACTGGAGACATCAAGCAGACAAAATGACATTTAACAGCAGACGGGAAACACTGTGTTTAAATGCACAGACACCAATGGGACACACCTGGGAGCAAATGAACTAATTAAACACAGCTGGAAACGCAGTCACACAACGAGGACAGGAACAGGAAGACCAAAAAAGGGCAAACAGTAACATACACGTGACAGATCGCCCCCCCTCCCGCACGGCCGCCCTGGAGGCTGATGCAGGACTGGAACAGGGCGGAGACGAGGAGAGCCTCCAGGGCGGCTCAGGAAGCCATGGTGGAGCAGGGGACTCAGGGAGCCATGGCGGAGCAGAAAGTTCAGGGAGCCATGGCGGAACAGAGGCCATGGCAGATCCTCCGTGACCCTAGCCGGCTCGCCGCCATGGGCATATGGCCCCCCCAAATTTTCTTGTGGGAAATTAGGAATTCTGGGGGGCGCTCTGGAGGAACGGGCACTTGAGGGCGGACTGGAGCCCTCCTTGGGCCAAGCACGGGGACAGGAGCCCTCACTGGGCTGAACTGGGGATACGGAGCCCTCCCTGGGCTGAACTGGGGATCGGGGGCCCTTCCTGGGCTCACACTGGAGGGATCTCTGGAGCTGGAGCCGACACTGGAGTGAGCTCTGGGGCCGGAGACAACACTGGAGCGAGCTCTGGGCAGGAGTGAGCCACAACAGACGGGCTTGACTTTGGAGTGGCCAGCGGACTTGCCACAGAAACAGCCGGCGGGCAGGAAAGAGCCGCGGCCGGCGGGCTTAACTGAAGAACGACCGGCGGCGGGGTTCCGGAATGCAATCGGAGCTTGACTGCCTCTTTCCAGTCGAGATTGGTGGTGTCTGGGAACTCCGCGGGGCGATGGTAAGTCATCCCGAGCTGGAACAGCGTCACGAGGGTTTGCTGGCAAGGGTGAGCGGCACGAACAGCCTCGCGTAGACGATCGGGTCAGGGTTCTCCTGAGCCACGGCGATGAACGTCGCCCGTTCCTCCATTTGCACGGGGAGAAACAAACAGGAAAATAAAAAATAAAGCACTTTTCAAAAAACGAAAAACAACCACGGGTAGAAGGGGCACCACTTACGGTCAAGGTCTGCTGTTCTGTCACGGTCACTCAGGGAGGAATGAACGAAGGAGCGAGGAGTAATACAAATCAAAAGGGTTTAATGAGGATAACGCTTGGAACAAAGGGAACACTGGAGACATCAAGCAGACAAAATAATTTAACAGCAGATGAGAAACATTGGGAAACACAGGGTTTAAATGCACAGACACCAATGGGACACACCTGGGAGCAAATTAACTAATTAATTAAACACAGCTGGAAACATTCACACAATGAGGACAGGAAGAGGAAAGACCAAATAAGGAAAACAGGAACTAAACAGGAACATACACGTGACAGTATGTATCACATGCATTTTAAAAATAGATAGGATACACTTTCAATTCATGCAAACTTTCACACAAACCATTTAGTCTGTTTTGGATCAGAGCTGTACATTATGTCCGGAAACTTGAAGTAAACCACCAATGACAGAATTGTTGTTGTATTCTTTTGCCCGTAAAACCGCTGCGTTTAGCACTCATGTCTGCTTATTACGAATGTCTTTAGGTTTGTTTTTTAATAAAGCCACTTCGGGTGTTTTTGGAATTAAACAGTACAATCCTAAAATGCTTTATATGCATGCATCTTATGCTGTTTATTACAAGTTTTCTAAGTTTTATTAATAAGGTGATTACTGTAATTTAAAGTGTAAGTTCAGTTAATTGCAGCTATGATTCAGTTAATAAAACAAAGTCATTTAGAACCTAAATAAAATGTTCCTTTTGCATACTAAAATTCTTTTACATCATTCTGTTGAAAAATGTTTTGTATGTTTTAATAAAAAGCTATAAAAGCTTATAAATTGCACACTTAATCTTAAACATTTACTAGCAATGCATTTAAATTCCAAAGCTGTAAATAAGGATTACTGATTTGGTTTATTAGCTATAATTTACCAGATGGTATAATCTTCATTTTCTATAGTGCAGTGGTTGAACTTGTTGGAGCCATATATCGACCTTTTCATTAACCTCTTATAAACTGAGGTCCTTGAGAGACTTTAAATAAGCTTGGGCACGTTAGGGATGAAAATGAGGAGCATTAATCAGGAAGAGACAGGATACAGGAAGAAAGATGGTGGCATATTTGTGCATACAGCCGAAGTGCTGAGAATCATATTAAACAGCAGAGAGGATGCCAGTTTAGCTCAAATTATTTGCAGCTAAGTTTCACATCAAAGATTTCCCCTTTTGATTAACCTCATATTTCATCAACTTCAACCTGTTGGGAATGCAGTCTAAACATTGCCACTGGCTGTTGGATTATGAGCATCTCTTATTGCCTCTCTGCTCATGAATATCCAATGAAATATGATAGGGGGAAAAAAACCTAAACGAAGAAAATTGATGGTCTTCCCAGCCAATCTCTCCATGCATGGGACGACAAGAGGGGATTTCTCTTGTGCTTTGCTGTTTGTCTGTGATTACTGTCTTGCAGGTGGTCAGCCATTCAGTGCACAGAGATAGCTGGGAGGCTAATTGTTTTCCTCTGCCCCCTGATGACCAGCCAGTGTGTTTCCTTCCGCATTTGCATTTCTTTTTGTTTAAGCCCTGAATCCTCTTCATTCCAGAGAAGCCAGCGCTGCCTCATAACAGCATTGTGTTAAAAAACTGAATCTGTTCAGCCAGATGAAATATTTCATATAAGATATATGGTTGAATGAAGAAATTGAAGTCTTGTGGTCTTTAAAAGGGTTGGTCACCCCAAACTGTCATATTTTACTCACCTTCATGTCCATGCATGACTTAGTTTTTTTTCTGGAAAATAGAAAAAGAGACGCTTTGCAGAATGTTCACACTGCTCTTTTCCATACAATGAAAATGAATGGTGACCAGTGGCTATCAAACTCCAAAAAGTTATTACTAGGCTATCATTGTTTTAAAATACCTATAGTTTCAGAAGTAGAAAATTTATTCCATATTTGTTTTACAACCATTTTAAAATACTTTCTGTTTCAATATATGAACATAGTGCAAAACATTTACCTAATCATAAAAGGAATTATATTTGTTTGGCTTGAATGTTCAGTTTTCCGGAGTTCGTTTTTTTAACCAAAGAGATTTTAAAACAATTTGTTTAGTTTCCCTTCAGGCATCTTTAAGATTGTAACGTGGCTGACAAGACGTGAGCCATGCAGATCCATGTGCAAGCTTTTATTAAAGCAGAAGACGTCAGAAACACAGGCAGGGTCGAACAATGGCAAACAGGTATATGGCGGGCAAGACACAAGAATAATCCTAGGGCTAGTTTAGGTCAACGAAAGGCGAACAGAATCAAAAGGGCGAGACTAGAGGGGATAAATCCAGGAAAACAGGCAAAGATCAGAAACCGGGAAAACAGACAAGACTGGGCTGGGCTGGGCAACTAACGAGGGCTCTGTAAAGTCGCTATCACTGCTTGCGATAAGTGCATACAATACTCGGCAGATAGAAGGCATGAGATGGAGTGTTAAATAGTGAGTGAGTGATATGAAACAGATGTGTGCAATCAGTGCTGTGTGCAATCAGGGCAATGAATGATGGGATATGTAGTCCAAAGGGTGCTATGCAACAGTTTGTGTTGTGCGAGAGTCAATTTAATGGAAAGGGTGACCTCTGATGGTAAGCAGACGGAAGTTCATGGACCGGATTCATGACAAAGATAAAGATGTCTGAATCAGTTGAAAGACTCTCAGCCAAAGAAATCAAACTGCATGAGGGGGAGCCTATTAAAGTAACTGAAAGTCTGTAGGGCCAGAACTGTGATTTGAGCTACAACTAATTTCCAGCAGCTAAATAGCCAAACATCAATCATGACCTAGGCTATATCATAGCTGTGGGTGAAGTGAGCATGTCTTACAACATGCTTTCACAGAAAATGAACAAAGACTGTTTACACTCTTATGTGGTTCTTGCTTTGTTTTTCCAGTTATTTTTTCTTTTCTTTCAACCACTTCTCTTTCAAGTGCTGAAAGGAAAATAAACTTTTTAATGACATCGTCTGAAACATCCATAAAGAAGACAATTTGCTTTGAACTAATATTTATATAGTTCAACCCTGTTTCTTAGAATATAAAAAATACCAAAGGATAATAAGCTTTGAAATACTTGTTAAGTTATCTCAGTATTGTAAATATCACTCTGAGAGAAGTCAAGTCTCCTCATATTGATATTTTGTACTGCTGGAGGAGGTTAGGTTGGTAAACACAAAGGTAGTTGTATTAAAAGCTTTTAGTCAAACGTGAATCATTCTGTGTCAAGTATGAGTAATTTTAACTATGTAACCTCAACCTGAGCTTTATTTTGACTTCAATATCATCAGTCTTGCTTTGAAAGTTTGTTATTAGCTTGCCATGCTGAGTTACATATTTAAAGTTTTCAGCTACAGTTTTTGAAGCTATTGAATCAATTTATTGTCTCAATTAGAGTGACCGAACAAACAACACTTGATAAATTAATATCTGTATAAAAACACCAATAAAAACTTACACAAAAATGTATTAATACATTAAAAAATAAATAAAACAGTGAGAAACAGCATTTTAATAAATTATGTTTTGATAAATTATTGTAATGGTTATTATATTAATTTATTTATTGCTAGAAAAAGAAAAGTAAAGTTTAAAAAGAGTGTATTTCACTTAAATAAATTGGACTTCCTAGTGCTTCCAATGAGAGAGTAGGTGCAATAAAATACAATTACAAATACATCTTCGATGCCATCAAATTGCAAATCTAGTGATTTGACGGTCACTACTTTTATTTACTGTAGGTGCTCTCCAGCATTGATCATGTAATGCATTCTATACCAGACCATCAGTCCGTGTCAGAGTCTGCTGCTCACCTCTCAGGTCAAGAGCAGACAGCAGGTGAGGATCAGCACATTGGATTCTCTAACAAACCCAGGGGAGAAGCTGCTTGATCAACCACCGTAGTTCTGTAGTGTGCATGACTGAGAGCAGCAGATCAGAGAGTCTATGAGGTTTGAGTATCATAGTGTTTGTTTTGTGTGACAGCAGTCATGACTCAAAATCCTTCAGAATCTCTCATGTTTAACCCTTGTGAGCGGCACATCTTTAATTCTGCCTTCCTCAAAGGACCTCGCTGAGGCTCAGAGCGCACACTTCATCCATCTGTCAATCTGCTTTACCCAACATTTTCTGTGCCAGCTTTTTCATCGCTCCACTTTTATAACCAGCACATTGTCCACAGATTAATTTTCTCTCTGTCTGTCTCTCTCTCTCTCCATATGTCCTTGCTGGGAAATCCAGCTTTAAGAACATGGTAGCTAGTTGAACCTGGCCCCATTTAGTTATTCCAAGCTGGTTATTGGCTGGTCCACACTAGCTCACACTAGCTGAAGGCTAGTTGTTTTTGGAACATTCTAGTTTCTAGTTGAAGCGAGTAATTAGTTGATCCAAAATGGTTATTAGTTGCTATAAGCTGGTTGATTTTTTTTGTCTCTGGTTTCTAGCTGGTCACTAGTTGGTCCAAGCTTGTCAATCATCTTAAATCAGCAGCACTAGACTAGCTTTCAGATGGTTGAGTTGTTTGTTTGTTTGTTTGTTTGTTTGAACATGGTAGCTAGTTTTGACTGATTAAGCTGGCCAGTAGTTGGTGCAAACTGGTCATTAGCTGGTCCAAACTGAACCAGGTCAGTGCTACTGTACTACAGTACCATGTCAGACTAGCTTAAAGTGGTCCAGCTGGTTTTAGGAACCTAATAGATGGTTTCTAGCTGGTTTAAGCAAGCCATCAGTTGGTCCCTGCTGATCAACCATATTGGACTAGCATCATACCAACTATCAGTTTGTCAAGTTGTGTGTGTTTTTACATTTGAGCTAGTTTGTAGCTGGTTACACTGTCTATAGGTTGGTTTTAGCCGGTGAAAGCTGGTAGATAATCTTGGACCAGCACCAAACCAGCTACCTGTTTCATGGTTAAACTTGCCAGTTAGTGCAAGATGGTAGACTACCTTGGGCCTTTATCTAACTAGCTACCAGTTGCTGTAGATATACTAGCTTAATGTGGTCCAGCTGGTTTTAAGAACATAAAAATAGCTTGTTTCTATAGTATTTTTGGTGGTTAAGCTGGCCATTGGTTGGTATAAGATGATTATTTGTTGGTGATGATTGTTAGTTGGTGGTAGACCATCTTGGACCAGTAACAAACTGGCTACAATTTGGTCATATCAGTTTAAAATTGTCAAGCTGGTTTTTGGAACATGAAACATGGTGCCTAATCAGGCAGTTTGTAATGACCATTTTGGACCAACTAATGATCAGATTGAACCAGCTAATGAACTGCTTAGACCAGCAAGAAACCAGCTGCCACATTCCAAAACAAAGCTAGCAGCATAAGATGGATGGTCCAACAGGGGTTACATTAATCCTTATCCAATCGCAGCCCCTTTAAAGAAACATTCCATTACTCTGTGGCATGTGCTTGTTTTTAGTGCACTGTGTGAATTCGTTGTTGTTGGTACATCAATCTTATTATCAGTCCTCCAGTGTTGATGTCTTCATTCACTTTCTAAAATCCTGTTTCAACACTGTTACCCTCTATTCCTTCTCAGTTTATCACTTTCACTGGATGTACTCACTGCTTTTCATTTAGTTTAACTTTGAGATAAAGAGGTCTTTGCGGTTGAAGCTTGCAGTAAGCTGTGGAGCACCGCTCTAATGGACTTCACTGCACACTGAAGTTTCCTGAAGGTTATCAAGTCTCATAGTGCATATCTGCATTGCCGTTTCCTTTAAGATGAAGCTCACTGTGTACAGTTTGACTCAGTGCTTATCGGCTTAGTTTCTTAACAGTAAAAAAAAAATGTTAGGCACAGAAGTTTGCTTCTGAAGCATTGATTAACCAAAGCAGGGTTCCACTTCCACTTTTTGTATTAGTCACTGACTGATCTCATGCTGCATCTCAAACCTACCTGAGTCAAGGTCCAGATCAATTAATAAAATATGGTGTGTTGTTGGATTTCACCTGTGTTCCTCCACTTTTTTTTATTTAATCCTGGCCGGTTGCCCGAAACTGTGAACTGAGGGCCAAAACATTTCCGTTGTGAACCTTGATGCTTCTACAGAAATATTTCTGCATTGTAATTTCATCACTACAGCTTACTGTATGTAGTTCCTCCACTGTTTGGCTGTTTGAAGTACTGTATGTGCTGCAACCAGAAGAATTAGACCTAGGAGGAATTCATAAAGCCAGAATAGATTTTGAAATTCATATTGAAGTTTTAAACCTATCTTTGTTCCTTTCCTTTCATCGACTGCCCTAGATATGCGTTATTATAACACTACAATGTGGGACTTGTACAGGAATATGCATCTGATGTTTTGTCATTGACCTAGATTTAAAAGTAGGTCCACAAATGGATGTAACATTAGCAATTTGCAGTTAAGTGCATTTGATTTGTAATATATTTGAGTCCTGTTTGTGTGATGGTTTTCATAATTATTTATGGAACATGATCTTTATGTTAAGTAAAGATCATGTTCCATGAAGATATTTTGTAAATGTCCTACTGTAAATATATCAAAACTTAATTTTTGATTAGTAGCATGCATTGCTAAGAACTTCATTTGGACAACTTTAAAGGCGATTTTCTCAATATTTGGATTTTTTTTGCACCCTCACATTCCCAGATTGTCAATAGTTTTGTTCGCACCGAAATTATGGTTCATATCCCTAACAAACCATACATCAATGGAAAGCTTTTTGTTATATTCACGGCTATGAGGCAAAAGTTATGATGGGTGTAGCCTTGAAGAGTCCTCATAGTTGCACCACAAAAAGTACCCGCTTATGACGGTTTGTAGGGGGATCCAAGGTCAATACCTAAATGCTAAAGAACCCCCCATCTAAAGAACGGCATATACCTAAAGCATATGGCGTGCAATATACGCCTGTTTTAAGATATACTTTTTGGGGGGCGTTCGAATGAACTAGGTGGCAAATACCAGTATTTTACAGTAACAAACACTTAGTAATCGCACGGCGGGTGTCGTGATTCCCTTATTATACTTTCCCATCCTCCCCTAAATCATTGGCTCGAAAGGGATCACAAATCCTTTCACACAATGCCTATCATCAGAATGCATGGCCCAAAATAACTGTGGTCCCGGCCTTCACGCTACTTCTTCACTGTGGTGTCTTAGTAACTCGCTAACAGTACTGGTCCAGAAATCTGGCCATGATTTAAGAAGAGTGGCATAGTTCTTAGGACACACTAATGGAACAAAGAAAGAGTATAGATTAAGATAATAACTATTGTTACATGTGGTGTAGTATGTACCGAAATTAGTGTCAAAAAATAATCTATTTTTTGGTGACATGGTGCCAAGTGTGTTTGCTTTAGGGGCGTTGTCCACGCTCATGGTTCCGGGTTGTGACCATGCATCCCACGTCGTATGCCTGCTGCAGAAAGAATAGTTATTACAGGGTAAGTTCTGCCAGTCCCCATCTAGTTCGCCTAGAGGGCTTGACTGTCAAACCCACCAGCTCACGTTGAACTTAATTAAGGAACGCCATAATACGACGACCATGGCACAAAACTACACAGTATAATTTACCCGAAGTAGGAACACTCGTTTACAGAGTCAACATAACTATAGACATGAGGAGCGGAGGTTTTTTCCTCGTCTCGGGAAAGGTGACTAGTTCTCTGTGGGAGGGGCCATTTGGTTGAATATGATAGGGTTGTTGTCGGTTGGGAGTATTAGTATACCAAGTACAGGGGATGTATTGAGGGCAAGATGGCCAGGGCAGCGTGCGAAGGGCGGGGGTGTAGGGAGTTGAGATGTCGTGTAAGTAAGAAGAATCTGGCCTCAGCGAAGTACGGAGTCGGTTAATGCCATCACCCCGCTATACAGCAGACGACTATTTGTAAGTAGCCTGAGTCTCTAAATAACTGGTAGTATAACGTTGCTGCTTGTGGTGCTTGCAGAACGGATAGAGTGATGGTTCGAGAGAGATAAGGTTCGAGTCGGAACAATACGAAGAGCTTGAGGAATTGATGAACAGGAAGTGTGTGTCGTTAAGGAGGGCTGAGGTTCAATATCACGTACCTGCGGTCATTAACCATTCATAGGGGCGACTAGCGCTTCCTTTCGCAGTACGAGAAAGGTCGCGTGCGTGTCAACCTTACTACAATATGTGATGATAATTAAGATGCAGTAAGCAACCCTACATTCTAGGCACACTACGACACTGTACGGCCGCAGCCAGGACTAGGAACCTGTAACACACACATCTGGGCAATAGCCGCTTCGGAGAAGAAGAAAGAAGTAAACTGGGAAGGAAGAGAAGGAAGTGTTGCGACGTTCCTCTTGACGTTGGTGTGCTGCCGCAACTACGGCGGGAAAAGGCGCGGGACTACGCCGCCCAGAGGTGCTGCATGCACAAGTTATTATATTGCAAAATGGTGTCCCGAGTTTATTTTTAATGCAATTAAAGTATTACGCTCCGGCAGGTTTCCCTGTGAAAAGAAAGACCTGTGCAAACTAAAAAGAGACTGGGCATGGAGATAATATAGCTTTAACAAAATATCGCTACGTAAGGGGAAACGAAGGTATGTTTTCGGGCACTAATGGCATTTTAATGCAAATAATGTGAAAATGTTTATAAGAAAATAATTTAAATACAATTTATTGACTTAAGAGTGCTTTTTTGACTCATAACCAGGACTTACGACATCTTAATAATTTGTCATTTCATACTTATACTGTCTTTTCATATCAATTTGGTCAAATGTACTGACCAGAATAGCCAACAAAATATACTAAATATAATGTAAATTCTATTAAAACGTGTATGTCATGTATTTAAAATTGCATGTTTAGTACGTTTAAATTATACTAATTTTAAATGTAATAAATTTCAAATAACACTACGTTTAAAATATCAGTACATACGCATATAAGCATAAGCAAGTACTTCCTTGCTTTAGTAAAGCGAACTTAAAAGCACTTATTATTATTCCGATTTTTAAGTACACTTAAGTGACCTTTTATTTCATTTCTGCAAGGTTTTTAAAAATATACTTTTAAGATTTGAATTATATTACAAGTGTATAATATTTAAATGCATTTTTTTCACAAAAGGATATAAGCAATAGAAGTCAAGCGTTTGTCTTTTGAGTCAATATTTTCATTGTGGACTGTGGAGAACAGTTGGAAATGAATCCTGGTGAGAAGGTTACATCTTATAAACCTGTTCATAGCTGCTAGACAGTTAGCTAACACATGGCACATGAAAGTGTTTCATTACTCATTTTGTACATTTGAATGTTATTCTTTTACCGTATGCTAAAGTCTGTTATCACATACATTACGTTTTGTATAACAGCCCGAGTTCTGTGTACTTGTGTACAGTATGCTTCTAGCCTTATAACAGGAAGTAGGAGTGTGTAAATGTGGGAATGTGTGGGTGGATGTTTAATGTTAGACACAAAAGCTTCCTGAATCTCCCCCATCTTCAATAGAAGCTAATATGTTAGCGCTAATACTCCTTTCAGTGTTTCAGTAGAGTAACTCGCATGAAGCTTTGTGTTTTTGTAATTAACTCGATGACCGTTTGTAATATGAAAATGCCACAAAGGGCTGGCACTGATATTGTTAGTCTTTACAAAAAGAGGTTTTCGCATTTTTGTTTTCTTTGCTGAATAAATGGGAATGTGTCATAATGGGGATAATGGACTTTGATGAAAGGATTAAGCACCTTTTCAATAAGCACCTATATCCCACACGTTCATTAGCGCATTGTGTGAAATAATTTCCCAAAAGCACCACAATAATAGGTGCCTGTTTAAAGCATTTGATGGAACAAACCTAATCCAAGAGCATGGTTGATGTGTCACTGTTTTCAAAGGATGAGAGAGGGATGAATGAGTGGAGCAGTGATAGAGAGGGGCCTGCAACAATAAGCTTCAATGTAATTACGTAATTTCACCTGTGAGAGTGTGATTTAAAACTGTATTACACTATGGTGGCCTTTAACTCCGAAAGAACATTGCCATCCTCTTTTCCCCTCTTGGGACTAGCTATTAGAAAAAGAGCTAAATGAAAGACTGTTGTGCTGTTACTTATTGAGAGCAGTCTTATGATGTCTGGCATTAGCGGATATAATGGCTGTAATACTCCAAATGAACGCTGTGAATCAAAGTTTTATCATCTGCTGCAGCATTTTAATTGTTTTTATGATGAGAGCTGAGTGATAAATTGATTTATCTCAGCGCGTGCTTTAGCAGTTCAGAAGAAACATTATGTAATTGGACACAAATAAGCAAAAATAAAATGCATCCTATAATTCGAACATTTCCCAGAGGCTCTTTCTGAACAAGTCAGTTTGACATGTTTAATTAAGCACTATTTGGATTAACTGCCAGATACAGTATTCAGAGCATTCATAAATTCGTTTAGAAACAAGATCAGACGTTTTATTTGAGTGTCATTGTATGGAACATTCTGTCTCGTACGCATACGGAATATTAAAACGCTCGCTCATAAAGCACCTTTGAGTGCTCTTGTGGTTTTAAACTAGCCATCATTGTAATGGAGGACAGATCAAAGACAAAAAAATACTTTCTGACCATTTACTGTCACAATAAATGTACTTTCTGAACTTTTATCACTTTTATCGATGCAGATTATAGAGAGAGGATAACAGCGAGGGAACAGGAAATAAGATGAGCTCAAAAGTAAAACTCAGACGACCCAAAAAGGCGCAGTTTAGAAACATTCTTGATACGCCTGGCTCAGAATTTCTTATTTTTCAACATTTTGAATCTGATGCCTCATTTCCCAAGGCATTATGGGATCGCTAGCAGCTTCAACTTTTTAGTTCAACGGTTCTCAGCCAGGATGCCGGGGCCCACCAGAGGGGCCTCAGCAAACTTCCAAGGGGGCCACAGGATGACTATAGGCCCATCCCACATTAAAGACAATACCTGTAACAATATAACCAAAGAGTTATAATAATAGCTCTTGTTCAAAGAGAATACAGAAATCCATACCATATCTATAACTTCCAGAATGATTATTTCCAGTTGACAGCCAATCAGAATCCACCTGGCTTTAAAGAGCTTAAACATTTAACATGAACTGAAGAGAGCAGTTATAAAATAAGAATTGATATTGTGCATTGTTGTGGACAATAATATAGTTATCGTTATAGTTATTATTCTTGGTGTGAACGGGCCTTTACGGTTAAGTTTCAGAAGTAACGACTGCTTTTATTAAATGTAATTAAATGTAGGAGTGAATCCCCTAAATTATAATTTTGTGCGTTTAGAGAACAGGATTCGCCCCTGAAATTGCAATGATTGGCACTATGGTAATCACACCAAGGATCCGGCCTTTTGCGTGTTTGGTTTCCGCTAGTATTTTTTACTTTAGTTAAACTAATAGTTTTTTTTTTTTACATTTGTTAAAATAATCTAACTTTAATCTAATTGAAAATGTTTAAAAACACAAAATCAAGATGAAAACTTAAATTGAGTGTTGTATTGGACAACTTTGAGTCAAAAAGCTTGAGAAGCACTGATCTAGCTCCACAAAAAACACACTAAACTACAGAGCCTGAGTTTCTGAATCATACAGCATTTATAACTGAAGAGTGCTCATTGTTTATTCTGTTTTTATTATTGAATTCCATGCTGTTTGTTACGAATGTACATCATATTTTAATAACAGCAGGTTTAATATCAATATGGGGAAATGCATCTCCCCTGAATCCCAAACACCTCTAAGAACAACAACAAAAAAGCAGACTGTACCTGATTTTAAAGCACAGGAGGCAACTGAACAGGTATGTTTTAGCCAGCTTCGAAGCTGTTCAGCAGTGGTGCAGTCACAGTGGAGTACACAATACGTGTATCGTTGCATCAACTCAGTAGTTCAAAATAGTTTTTTGTTTTTAAACTTTGCACTGTTACTAGAACATTTTAAGCTCTGGATTTCATGTTTAATAACTAGAAATGTCAATCGCATTAGTGTTGATATTCCAAATCTCTGGCACTACGTGATAAAATGGAAGTCTGTTTACACAAGAGCTCGACCCTGAAAGCTTCAGTCAAAATGACAATACGTTTTATGTATGTATGCTGAGTACGGCTGTGTAAAAATGTGGTTGTTTCGCTTGACGCATGTTGCTAATGGGCCCTGGTGAATAGGTGAACACGATAAAACTCTACATACGGAGCGAACATATCCTGTACTCTGCAATGCACCTCTTTTTTCTGTTGATGCGTGCATTTTGTAATGAAAGTGCTAAAAGCAATTAATGCAGAATGTGCACACATTTCCTTCCATATATAGCATTTTCATTAAAACTCTTTATGTAATCAACGCTCTTTGATTTTCTTCTCTTTATTTGCCAATCATTGTGCTATTGTTAAATATTATAGCACACCTTCTCTATAGGCTGAATTGATATAATTATACTATATTTATGTAAGACATAGAATTTTTTGCAGCAACATGCAAAAATAAGGTAATCAGAAAAAGGTTTTCAGCTGTCTAGTTCAAATTTAACCAGAAACCAAGGTTCCCTTCAGAACTATCTGTTGACTTGTCATTCTGCGAATTGTTGTGAATTTTTTATTTTTATTTATTTATACTTTTTAATGAATTATTTATTTTATTATTATAGCATTTTATTTATTATTTATTTTTTGTGTGCATTCAGGTTTGCTGACATGTCTTTGGAGTATTTGTTTAAGAGCAATCTGGCTAAAATTAGCACAATTATATGTGGACCACAGATACAATTTATTTCATGTGTCCAACCTGAACTGCTATATGTGACCCTGGACCACAAAACCAGTCATAAGGGTACATTTTTTAAAATTGATATGTATAGATCATCTGAAAGCTGAATAATTAAGCTTTCCATCGATGTATGGTTTGTTAGGATAGAACAATATTTGGCTGAGATACAACTATTTGAAAATCTGGAATCTGAGGGTGCAAAAAAATCTAAATCTTGCAAAAATCACCTTTAAAGTTGTCCAAATGAAGCTCTTAGCAATGCATATTACTAATTAATTTTTTTTAAGTTTTGATATATTTACGGTAGGAAATTTACAAAATATCTTCGTGGAACATGATCTTTACTTAATATCCTAATGTTTTTTGGCATAAAAGAAAAATCGATACTTTTTAACCCATACAATGTATTTTTGGCTATTGCTACAAATATACCCCAGCGACTTTAGACTGGTTTTGTGGTCCAGGGTCACATATATGTTTATTATTGTTTCTGATGGATTTCTGTCTTTGTTTCCAACCTAATGTAATAAAAAGAATAGCCTATATTTCATTTAATCAAACTGAATTCAGCCAATCAATAAATAAATAAATATACAGTAATATTAGAATAATGGTTCTCAACCACAGGGCCTCAGCAAACGTCCAATGATTTAAATTAATTAAGATGAGATAAAATAAGCTTTAAATTCAGCTAAAACAACTAAAATTAGGATATTTCTAATTATTTTTCACCCTTTCTCATTCACCCTTTTCCCAAGGTCTTTGGAAATCTTGGAATGCTGTAGTGAATTGTTAATTGGGGATCCTGGAAGAAGATTTATCTTTTAAAACTTCTCAATTTCTTCTTTTAAATTCTCAATTTCTTTTTTTTTTTATTGTTGATATTTTCATTTAAATTATAATTATTTTAGTTATCTATTACTTGTTTTTATCTATTGATGCGCCTTGTTTATCTCACTCCTTATTGAAAGAAAAACTGTCATTACTGTAGATGTACCTTCACATGTCATTGTGGGTGAAATAGTCTGACCCTTCGTCTTGTTTTTTTAATTGCCTATTGTCCAGGTTTTGACTTTGTTTTCCTATTGCTGAAGGTAATGACTGAAAAGTAGTTTGACCTATAGCGTGCAGGCATTGTACATAATCGGCCCATTGTGGTGTGTGAGAAGGTGGGATCTACAGAGAAGAGTTAAAGCAATGCATATTCATGTACATATAATGTCTGAGGACTGTAGAGAACACATCAATAGACCAAAACCGGACTTTTAGCAATTTGTAAATCCTGGTCAGTATGCGTTTTTGGAAAAAAGAGGACTTGGTCAACTTACAATAGGTAAACAGAATCAAAATGGTTGAGAACCACTGTATTAGATGGATTCAGGCTTCCGTTTAGATATAGGGATGTCAATCAGTGTGCTTGGGTGATACAGTAGATATATAGAATCAGATTCTATTTTCAATTTGTGTCTGTATGGAAAACCTCAGCTGCAGTGAAGGGCTCTTACAGCACAACGCACACTCAACCACGGGCCTGATGTATGCCTGTAATAGACTGGTGGTCATTTCGCTTTATGATGCTGTGTCCTCTCCTCTTCTCGGTTGGTGTTTTAGTGTGGGCTTTTGCCAGCCTGAGAGTGAGTGGATGCTCATTTTCAGAGTGCATTTGCAGGGAATCTTTTTGCTGAGAACTGGTTTCTGATGTATGATTCTTGTACAAGGCCTTTTCTGAACTGTACTGAATCTATTCTGCCTTATAGTTTAATCAATTGTGTGTTGTTGTTTTAGTGGGTGTTTGATAAAGTGCGTCCCTTTATAAGAACTTAACATATTTCCTATTGGTTGAGCTGTGTATTTGTTTCAGATTTGTGTGTGTGTGTGTGTGTGTGTGTTTGTGTGTTTTAATGGATGAAAGTGATCTGCTTTTTGGGCCTCTGTCCCAGCATGTGTGCTGCACTGATAATGAAAGCATACTTTACCATGCCAATACTAAATGATGGAACGCTAATTGTCACAGCATGCTATGGCATACTCCAGTCTACACCCAGACTGACAAAATTACTCAGCTCTCTGTGTTAGGATGTCTCTTCTAATATGGCTATATGGAAATGGATGAAAATGACAGTGCTGGAAGTGACATTTTTGGAATAAAGTGCTAAAATGCCAGACTCCTTTGTCTTGCTAAGTCTAAGACTAAGCATTTTATATATCCTAAAATTAAATATTTTTAATGCTTTGCATAATGTGTCAAAATTGCAACTTGAAATGAAATAATACAATTCTGCACACAATATTCTGTTCATAAGTGATATTTACATTGTTTTTTCTTTGTTTCCTTAGCACATTACTATTTCATCACAAGTTTTGCAATTCATTAACATTGGCAGCCCTAATATCTAGTACAATTTATAGATGATGTACATGAATTATCTTGCTAAATGTATATTTTCACTAGAAATTATTATTAAACTATAGAAAGAAAATCTGCTTGTTTATGAGAAAACTAATATTTTTTACAAGTTTTGTGACATTTTTGGTAGAATTGTGTATATCTGAAATTGAAACATGTTTCGCAATTAGATCTTGATTGGAAATTGTACACAGAATATTCTGTTCATAAGTGTTATTTACAGTGATCTTTGTTTTTTTGTTTTTTTAAAACAAAAAAAAAAAAAAAAAAATACACAAACACCCCCACATTCATATTTTAAAAGTAATCAAGCGTAGCAGTGTTAATTGCAATGCATTTCTAATATCTGGTACCAAATTTAATTTAATCATCTAGGCTACCAATGAAATGTCCCTGGCATTTTCTGCTGAATGTCAATTTTCCACCACAACGAATGTATGTGCTGAAAAAGAAGCAAGAAGAAAAAAGAGACGTGAATATTCATACTTTGGTAGATAAATTGTTCATACTTTTATGTATTTATAAAAAGTATTGTCCTGTTAAATATAGTACTATCCACTGTTTGTGGACTTTTTATTAATAGCTTTAAGTAAATCAAAATAGATTGTAAACACAACATACCAATGCAAAATATTCCTGAAAAAAAAAAAGAAGTTCATAAGTGATATTTACATCAATTTTTCTTTTTCTTCATGCATCACATGTTTCATATTTCATCTCAAGCTCTACAACTGTCTGCTTGGTTAAAGTACATTAACTTTTAAAAGAAACTTTATTGGTGGCAGACTTATAGGTCATTTTGGAAATGATCGATATCTGTGTATTAAGATTAAAAGTTTGTGTCAGGGAAAAGTGTGAAATGGTAAAATCTACATAAATGTTAGCCAAATATGTATGATGAGGTGGCAAAAATAAATGATGAAACTCTCTTGGATGTTGAATAGAAATTAATCATATAAAAAAATAAATAAATGTTGTGTAAAATGGATGGCCTGACACCACTGTCCCCCTAAGCTTCCTCAGAAACATTTGTTCATTTAACGGCTGTTTACTGTTTATGCAATCATGCAAAGATATTGCATTTGTTCTTTTGGCAGAGTTTAAACTTCATTTCTTCTTCCTGCCATTTCCTATTATAGTGACTCACACTCCTGATTCTGATGCAGCTGATTTATTATATCACAAAAATGTACAGCTACATTATACATTTATACTGTCTGCAAAGTAAATAATAGATGGTCTCTGGGAAAAGGTGTAGTGCCTTTACACCTGTAGAATGACTTTTGATCTTTCCACCTTGCCATCTTTCCTAATTGATAGTGAGGTCCAGACCTTTAGCAGACAGTGAGCATGAGCATTTCAGGCTAACAGTTGTCATTTACCTCAATGCTGTTGGTATCATGTGTTTAATTAAAGATATTATAGACTAAACTCTCATAAAAAAGGTACAAAACTGTCAATGGGGCGGTACCCATTTAAAAGGTATTAATATGCGCAATTTAGGTACTAATATTGATCAATTAAGGGTAAATAAGGTACAAAGTGTAACACATATGGACTTTTGTTGTGTTTTCTTCCCTCATGTGTTCAGTGTGTGACCTAGTTTCTGTCTCCCCTTTGATTTCGTCATTTGATTCACCTGTGTCTCACTAATTATCCTCATTTGCCTCCCTATTTAAGTTCTAGTCTGTCCTGTGCTCCCTTGTTTGGTATTGTGAATGTCTTATGTTCTAAGTGTGTCTCCTGCCTTTGGATTTACCCTGTGTGGATTTATTAAAAGACTATTTACCTTCATCTTCATGTGTGAGTTTAACTTCGACACCGTAACTGACACAAAAATGTTTAACCATTTGTTCCTTTTATCAGCCCATTGACAGCTTTGTTCTTTTTTCTTTTTTTTTAACTCTACAATTAAAAAAAAAAAAAAAAAGTTGGTTGCACTAAATGAATTTATCTTAATTTTAGACATACAACTTATGTTCAATGTAACAAACTCTTAACCCCTTAAGTGCCACCGGCCCACAGGTGGGTCCAATGGCGCACTTTTTTTTTTTTTTTGTCTCTTTTTCTCTATCACATATTTTAGTAATCATAATATTTATATATAATTTAAAGCTTAAAACTTCAGAATTCATCCTGTGAAATTCATTTTTAAATCGACATTGCTATACCTTGGAAATGGTACTTTAAAACCTTTTAGCAGTCTCCTCCCCTTAGTGGGTGGAGTCAAGTGTCATATTACAAAATGTAATATGGTCTTTTAGAATCAAAAGTTTTTATAATCTTGACAAAATACATATATTTGGAAAGGTCTGAGTCTCAAGATTCCATAAATAACTCTTACTGCCATTGACAGACTTTTCCATAATTTGTGAGACACTGCTACTGACAGAATATTCTGTGTTTTCACTGTTATAACTTAGGGGGCACTATTGCACATTTTTTGAAAGAGTACTGAATCTCTGGATAAAAACACAGGTGATGAAGAAGCAGAAACAATGTTCACATGTGAACAGATGCAATTGTAAAATAACGCGCTCATCAAGCATTAAACAGCATGTAAATGAAAACTGCCTATTGTTACCGAATAAAATGTCGACCGAATGGAAGGGATACTCCATCTGTTTTTATCATCGTTCTGAATCCGATCCAGACGTAGTTATTGACAAAAACACAATTTTCTCAGCTTTTTGTTCAAAATGTTGCTTTTTTTTCAAAATGAAACTTGATAACGTGTCCCATTCAAATGTTGATTAAAAAAATATGCATTAAGTGTTAGGTTACCCACAAGCACTCAGACCTTTGTTCATTTTTGGAACACAAAGTAAGATATTTTTGATAAAATCTGAGAACTTTCTGACCCTCTATAGACAGCAACGCAACTACCACGTTCAAGGCCCAGAAAGGTAGTAAGGACATTGTTAAAATATTCCATGTATCATCAGTGGTTCAACCTTAATATTATGCAGCTACAAAAATCCTTTTTGTGGATATTTTGACCTCACTATTTGGGGAACAGACACAGTCTTTATAGATTGTACAGCGCAAGTACTTCTATCATTTAAGCGGGTAGAACACAAGTCATCAGGGCAGTTATTTGAGATTTGACTTACTAGTCATATGGAGCGTAACGTCCTGGAGATGTTGTCCGACATGAGTTCCGCTCCGACTCTGCTGGGGTGCAGGCCATCAGCGCGAAAAAGCCTAGGAAGCTCCCAGAAAAGATTCCAATTATTAACATAGAGCAGTTTCTGTTCTTTACACCATTACAATAACCATTCATTTAAAGCAAAATGTCTACTGAACTTTTCGTTTCCTCGTCGATACGTGGGAAGCGGTCCTGACACGATGATCGTCGTCGCGGGCGATGTGCGGCGCACCATCTCGATCAGGCTCCTGAAGTCCCTCTTCAGTGTCTCCGTCTGCCGCAGCTTGGTGTTCTTTAACCCCCGCTTGAAGCACGACCGCTCCGGTGCTCTCGTCGCCCTTCAGGATCGCGGGTATCTGCGCAGAAACATCGAGAACACGAGCACCAGGGAAACAGTGAGTGTGCACTTTACCTTCAGCTAACGTAGCACGGACGTGCCGGACGATGGAGTCTCCGATGATCACAGCATCGCATTCCGTCTCGCGGAGGGGAGCGAAGCGGTTCCGGATGGAGATCTCGAAGACCGGAGGCGGCGGAGGGGGAGAGGTCGTCGCCCGGGGCCTGGCTCGTGTCTTCCGCTGCGGCTGCACCCAGGGTCCGTGGTGTCCCGGCGCCGGAGTGAAGGACATCTGGGAAGATCGCGTCCTGGGTGCACCGGGCCTGTGCAGAGAAACACACGGAGTAGAGGTGGTGGGAGAGTTAGCAGCGTGCTGTATACTTACCTCGGACTTGTGAGCGTCAGCTGGGTCTGCCTCTCCACCAGGTCGCGGATCTGCTTCTCCGCGGCCTCCAGCTCGAGCTGCACCGAATGCAGCTTGAACGTGTCCTCACCTGCACTCAAAGGTAGACACTCATCCGCCATTAAAGCAAGTAACAGTGAGTAAAACAATGGCAATGTGTGTGAATAGAATATTAGAAATGTAAGCGAGATTAGCTGCAACCACGTTGGCGATGCTAACGGGCTATAAGCTAATAGCGGACTCGGGAAATCAAAATAGAACTAGTGATAACAAGGCGCTCTGATTGTTTTTGTTGTAGAATACGATAGGGGATATATTCACACGTTATAGAAACGAAAATGATGGTGTATAAAATTGATTTTAAGATAAAAAAATTAGACGACGGTGGTAAGTGCTTGATGACTATAAAGTGAGTATTGTTGGTGATTATTATTTTATTTCATTTTTAGGTTTCTTTCTTTCTGTCAGTTTGTAGTAGTTATTTTATTTCAGCTTAGGGGAATATTTTTCAATCAATATTTTTTTGTATTGGTTTAGTGCCTGATAATAACCTTAGATTTAATCAGACCTTTTTCTTTCAAAGACACAAAACAATTTCAGTGCCATCTCCACAACATTTTCGTGTCTCCATTGAGGACATTGTTTTTCATTATAGTAATTACACTTCTGAGAACACGCTCAACTCCAGGGAGCCTCTGAAAGTTAGCAATAGCCACAGCTCATGTAAAATTGAAAAGACAGTCAAATGTGATTAGAGACAAAGGGACATTTTGTTTTATTTGTTAAAAAGTCGCTTTGAAACTCTGCAAGAGTTTGAGTGTTCGTGGAAAGCATCTGAGTGTAGTGGATCCACAGGCTTCCTTGTATTTGGAGTTTTTTCATTCCACTTCACCCATACTTTTATGAGTGATACTTTTTTTTTTAATGAAACATAATAGAAACAACTAAAAATGTCAAGGTGCAAGTACATTCTCAAATGGAGTGTCAAAAATGTCAGTGTACAAAATCTGTGTCCTAAACTACAAAGTGTTCTTGACAGTGCAATTAAAAAGTAGAGTATTCATCAACATCAATGTCACATATCACAGATTTATTGAATTCATGACCTTTTCATAGTCAGTTTATAAAACATGAGGTGGTTGAGCAGTGTTGGTTTCTTTATGAGTGTGTGTGTATATTGAAACATAGCTGCCCCCACACAATCGCACGCTCCCTGACTGATTTCCGAGTTCTCTCTCGGTAGATGAAGATTGACAGGCGCAGCAGCAGTGATCAACACTTCAGGCTCGGAGTCTTGCAGGAGCGAGGAAGGGGGTTGATGTGCTTGACAATCAGTGCAGGAGTCAAATTAAATCATAACAACATAAGCCAAATACAGTCACTGAAGAGAGAGGTAAATTAACTAAAAATGTATTATAATGAATTATACATACACTACCAATCAAACATTTGGGGTCACTAAGATTTTGTTTATTCATTTATTTATTAAAAGAAATTAATACTATTATTCATGCATCAAATTAATCAGAAGTGACCGCAAAATTCTTTCGAATTTTCTACTCATCAAAAACTGTATCAGTGATTTCCACAAAAATATTGAGTGGCACGACTGTTTTCAACATTAACATAACAAGAAATGTTTCTTCACTATCAAATCAGCATATTAGAATGAAGAATTTCTGAAGAATCATGTGATACTGAGGACTGGAGTAATGATGCTGAGAATTCAGCTTTGTGTCACAGGAATAAATTATATTTTAAAATATATTACATTAGTATTTTTGATCAAATAAATGCATATTTCACATAAATTTAGTTCCACTCTACTTTTGTTAATAAGCCATGAGATACGATTCTACAGTTTGTTGCAAAAGTTCCTTGCTGACTTTAAAGACTGCATTTGGATTTACTTGTCACGTCTAGATTTTATTTATTTATAAATTAGCTATTAAAGAGCCTTTGTCAACATCTGTTGATAAACAAGAGATGTTTAGTTGTTTTGTAAATGTGTTAATTGTGTAGATGTTAATTATTACTCCTTAATCTCAAAAAAGTGCCAGAATATACTGTAATGCCAGAATATCCAATACAATACTTTGTTCATACCTTCGGTAAAAAAAAAAAATTAATAATTTGTACTTGAAAAAAACAGATATTTAAAAAAAAAATTACATGTATTTTGCTGTTACATTAATTGTTTTGTTATAGCTGCATTTTTTTTCTGTATAATTTTTATATGTTTTCTTTATTGTACCATTGAAATTACGTTTCAAATAATTATTTAAATGCTTTGAGGAAGGCATCAGCCAAAATGTTATCACGGACTAATAGCTAATCTAAGCTAAGCTTAATGACCACTCACAAATCAACCCTATAGTGTTTCATCGTTTAAATGTTATACAGTTATATTTAGATCCGTGGCCATTTGCAGTTGGTGGAATGAGCTGCCAACTTTTCTCATTTCAGCATTATGAATAAATGGACATGACGTTTTCCATTAAGGTCCTTATCAATGATTTCCAATCCAGAGCGCGTGAACAGATGAATTAACACAGCAACGTGAACAACCTGCCTGCAATTAACTGCTCATTCGCTAAAATCCAGCATTAGAAAGCCACATTATTTCTAAACCTAAAACTAAACAGCCAAATATTGGCAATATGTTATATTTATTTACCTAAAATGACTCTGTATTGCTGAAAACACAAAAAAGTAGGCAGTTTTTTCTTTGAGTCATCACTTTCCGCCTTCTTTCTAGTCATTCTTTTCCATCATTGCTTGCAGAATAAATAGTGTTAAAATAAAAAGGGCTGGATGTTGTATTCTCATACTTTTGTTTTTGTGTACAGGAAGACCCAAAAATCATCCCCCAAGATGAACCGTTGCGTTTTACGTTGGATTGTGTAAGAGGGTGTTTTTTATTGTTCTAATGTTTGTTCTTCCAGTAGTGCTAACGGTACTGTTTTGTTAGGGTTGAAGGAAGGGTGCTAGTGTTACTCTGCTGAAGGCAAAGGTGATAAAACATTGATTGAGATTCTGCAATAAAACCATCGCTGCAGAAACAGTGAGATTCAATTCCACTGCTTTTATAAACCTATACATCTCCACAGAGGGGGGCAAGTGAGGAAAATGAGTGAAACAGAAAAACAGAATGGTCAGCACACAAACGTCAGCAGCTTGTACTTTGCCATTTTCATGCACAATCATTAAAACATGTAATTTGGCATGTTATGTTATCAGTTAATGACAGGCTCTTGGTTTTATTTTTCAAAACATCTGTGTGATGAACAGAAAGAGAAAGCACACCTAAAAGGACATGCATTTGCCTGCACATGTACACATGAATATTAACTCCCACGATACTAGAAAAACAAAGAAATAACAAGATTTCTTGTTCATTTGAGAGCTGAATGGTACAGAAGGCTAATCTAATGCCATTAAGACATTTACTCAGTCTGAATTTAAGAGCATTTGATATTTTGTGGTCTGTAGGTTATTTAGGATTTCAAAAACAGGCTATTTTGAGCTTGAATATTAATGTGGCCATACTGAGCAAAACTGAAACTTAACGTATAATATGTGTCTTACATTGCTGTTGCTACAGTATAAAATATGTATATGTGCACACTATGCAGATTCTGTGTGTTCATAGGATATGAGGATTACTATATTTTGCTAAAATATGCTTTATACAACTTGAAATACAATAAATGTGACCTTTCCTTTTAAGTGTAATAAATACAATGCAAGTAATGTGATTTTATTTTTTTAACCTTATTTATGATTTGATTGGATTTCCAAAAAAGTCATACATATATATAAAAAAAAAAAAGAAAATAACCATATTTATTTCCAAGATCATAACTAGACGCAACTCGCATACATAGATAATAACTCACATGATAACTCAGCATATTATTGCTAATAAAAGCTTATAAAACTTAAGCTGATAAATTAAATTTAAAAAATATTCGGCAACACTTTATTTCAATAGTCCACTTTAGACATTCTACTAACAGTAAGTAACTTTGCAACTACATGTCAACTAGCAGTCATTAGAGTATTAGTAGACTGTTTGTTTAATATCTACTAACACTTTATTTTGATGGGTCCACAACATACAACTTACTGACTATGAGACACTTTGCAAGTATATGTCGACTTATTCTACTAACCCTAAACCTAACCTATCAGTCTACTCTGAGAGTTAGTAGACATGTTGTTGCAAATTAATGAGAATTAGTTGACATGTAGTTGACATGTAGTAACAAAGTTACTTATAGTTAGTAGAATGTCTAAAGTGGACTATCAAAATAAAGTGTAACCAAATATTCATATAAAGTTTTCTCCAAAAACAACTTGTTTTGTACTTATGCAACTTTATCATAAACATTTATTTAAAAAAATAATACAACAATAAATGAAGAAATAAAATAATAAGTAATGACAACAAATAATAATTAATAGTATTAATTGATAGCCAATAATTAATAGTATTAATCTCATGCATCTTCTATATGCATTAACCCAAGGTCTAACTGTAGATGTTTACATGTCACACATATAGGGGATTGCTTGGGATGGTCCTGCACACAGACACACACACATTATCAGATTTGCGCGCAGAGTTGAGGCGAGCATGCTGACGCAAACACTGCTCTCTGACACCCTCTGATTCACGCTCTCTTAAAAACCTTCTGCTGCCAGGCCATTTCATTCTCACCCGCTCTCTGTAATATAAATGAGTCTCTTCACACAAACATACACACACACACCAGCGCAACAAAATACACTGAACCTCTATTATTGATAACACTGCTAAGCACATACTCTGACTGTCTTCCTCTCATCCCAAAAGACAATTTTATTGTTCAGAAGTTGCTTTTTGAATAGCTAATGAGACTTAAGGTTTTCAGTTTTACTTCAACAATAGGGTTTCTTACTTTTCTTTGTAGAAGTTTCTTGGAAAATCTTAGCAAAGTTTGTGAAACCTCTTCTGAAATTCTAGAGAAGACACAAGTGAGATTATTAGGCTCTTCTCAGTTGAAAAGTCAAAGAGACTTAAGAAAGCCACATTCCTTTCCTTTTTTCTTGCACGTATCTTGTGAAAGTTAATTGGGTTACATACTTTACCAGTGTTATGTCGTAATAAAGTTGAAATACTGCATATCGCTCACACAGACAGAAGATCTGTTTAGTGTTGGGTGAATATATCTAAAAGCAGTGATGTTACTACATTGTCAGTAGTGTGACAGTAGCTCAGACTTTGTAGAAATTCTGATTGATTTAAATAAATTGGTTCGTCGATTCCCTGAATCCCTGCTTGGCATCAGTGGCCGCTTGCATAAACTGCATCTTAAAATTCAGTCATCTATTTTTTTTACTGCAAGATTGCTCATTACTTTTTAAAGTCAGTTACCTAAAAAGGTTGGTCTAATTTTAAATCTGCTCTCTTCGTATTAAGTTGTGGGTCAGTTTAATCCATTTTAGGTTTTTTTTAGTTACTGGGTAACCTATTACATGTTAAGTTATGACTTTTTCTTATCTAGGGTCATGAACATGCCTGCAAAATGTCAATACTCTGATGTTTTGTAAACTAAAATGTCTATTACGACTATGATATTTGAAGTTCAGTGTGACCCATACTTTCATGGTTCAAGACAGCTGTACAAACTCAAAATAAAACCATTTTTGATCTATTTTGTTAGGTTGGTTTCTTATGGAAGCCTGTTTCTACCACTGAATAAAAATTTAAAAAAGGTAATTGTGAATTTTATTTCACAATTCTGACTTTTTTCTTGCAACTGTGAGTTGAAATCTCACAATTCTCAAAGTTTTAAGATATAAACTTGCAATTGTGAGTTATAAAGTCAGTATTGCGAGATAAATTCGCAATTCTGAGAAATTAAGTAAAAATTGTGATATAAGCTTGCAGTTCTGACTTTTTTTTCTTGGAATTGCGTGATATAAACTTGCAGTTCTGACTTTTTCCTGCAACTGCGAGTTTACATCTTGCAATTCTGACTTTTTCTCAAAATTGTAAGATATAAACTTGCAATTGCAAGTTATAAAGTCAGTATTGCATGATATAAACTTGCAATTGTGAGAAAAAACTCAGAACTGCAATATTTAAATCTCGCAATTCTAAGAAATAAAGTCACTATTCTGAGAAATAAAGCCTAACAAAGATCTCACAAAGAGCTAAAATCTCACATATCTGACCTTTTTTCAGAATTGTGAGTTTATAGCAATTCTGACTTTTTTTTCTCAGATATAAACTCATTTTTTTCTGAAAACGTATTTTTCCCCCTCTGAACTGAATGTCACGGTTTGCTACTGTGAGGAACTAGGAACGAGGAGACACAGAGTCCAATTCAAACATACAGTCTTTAATAACATCCAGGGAAACAGACAAGGGAGAACTAGAACTCAAATAGGGCAGATAACAAGGGGCAGACAGGTGAAGAGGATAATTAATAACAAGGAACAGGTGACTACTAATAATGGGAACAGGAACCAAACCAAATAAGGACAAACAGGAACATACACATGACACTGAACTTTATAACTCACAATTTTGCGAGTTTATATCTAGTATATAATTAATGACCTTTTTTATTTTTTATTCAGAAAAACCCTCTGAGGGTATTTACATTATATTCACACATTTGAAAGACACTTTTATTCAAAGAAACCTTTAAAAACATTGAAAGCTTGCATTTTATTTTTGTTTTATTTCGTTCACACATCTTCTGTTTAAAATGGTAAACAATAGTTTATAATACCACTTATAATATTCACTATGTAAAAACAACAACAACAACAAAATCATATGTCTATTAAATATCTCATGTAGATTTTTATTTTTATTATTTTTAAAACCATGTTTTCCTCATTATAATGTGTTGAGTGATTTTTGGAGAAATAAATTGCATCCAGTTAGGTTCAATTTGACCCCGACCATAATGATTATACCCATTTTTTTATAGCCTAATACTTTCTACGTTACATATAGATCCCTGTCCGGATAGTTTTAGTTTTCTAAATACTGTTTGCATTGCAATTAGTTGGAGTGTCTGTTGTCTGGATTTGGGTGTTAAGCCCTAAACACACTGCACTATTTTCGGCTGTGGCGATTTCTGTGATCGGTGGTTCTGTATCGTACAGTGAGAGAGGTACAAAGACGGCCGTTTTCACGGTCCTGTGACCAAAGATAGCCTACGATACAGCATGATGTGTCAGCACACATAAAAAAATACAACTGCTAAAGTTTGATTTATCCTGCTCTCTTTTTGTTTACCACTAGCACATGCTGATGACGTTTTATTCTTTTATAGTAACGTGCGTCGCAGCGTACGAGTCAATAGGTGTCCTCATCGTACAGTCTACACACACGTCATAGCCAAGTTTATTAGATTCATGTCGCACAGTGTGACATGCAGTGATCTTACAGGATTGCTAAAATCTTGCAGTGTGTTTTGGGCTTTATGAAAAATAATTTGCTCTGAATGCTATACAGTGGTACAAGTGATACTACATTGCCTGTTCTGAGCAGTTAACTCTCTTTTTTATAGTGGATGGGAAGGCAGAAGCCCTTGAACCGCTCGCTACCTGTTGTGTTTTAGTCAGTAAAATAATGAAGGTGCATCAGGAAGCGTAATAAGACATTTGGCTTTAGTTACAATGTTCAACAAAATCCAAGTAAATTGAGAGAAGCATTGAGAAAAATAATAAACCACAGACATCTCCATCCGGACTGGATTAGATTCCTCACGGGAGAAAAACAGTAGGTAATTTGCTCGGTTGTTTGAGAAAAACACAGACATTTCCAATTGGGATTAAAATAACAAAGAACCAAAGAATAAGGTCGGGTTTAGGAGGAAAGATTGAGGCATTAGAGAGATCTCATTTGTGAATTTCTTTTCTACAGGTTATGCTTCTCTCTCTCTCTTTCTCCCTCTGGCTGAGGTGAATGTTTCTTCACCCACCACCCAGGAATAAAGAATTGCTCTGGGAAGGAAAAAGACCTCTGTCACCTGCTCGAGGCACTGCTTCACCAGCCTCACCGTAAGGGTGGACATTAATTGTGATTGAAAATGACATTCCCCTCTCACACACACACACTCATATCCCCAAACACGGATCTACACAGTCAGTAAATCTTCATTTGGTCGCTGTGCGGGAGACTGTGGAGGTTCATAACGTTTGTGAAAAAGAGATCCTTCTATTTAATTTCTCGTATTCTTCTTTTCCCACTTTCTTGGCCCCGTAAGGGCACTGCCTGTGAAACCTTATCTTCTTTTTTCCAGGCAATTCACCTTCTCTGTGTGCATCTGGGACGAAAGAATATGTTTAAATTTGAATTTATCATTTGAGCCTTGTCATTATTCTCGCAAATCACATTCCTAAATCTCTTTCAAAATGACATGCTTAAAATTGGACAAAGCAAATTCTCCAATCCACTTTACCCAGATGGATCGTACTTTGTCGTGAAGTGCAGGTTTGCATGAACTTTGTGTACCACAGAGACATCTTTGATGGACAAAAGGTGCAGGCGGTGGCAATGGCTCTGCTTCAGTTTGAAATGACCTTCTCCAAGTTGTCAGTGCAGAGCTGAATTGTCTCAAATGATCAATATATTATTTTTTCTTCTTTTTATAGTACTATACTGATATTCCTTCCATCTATTCCCTATATTCAAAGTCTTTGGTTTGTTCACCCCTTCACCTAATGTACTCAGTGTTTTTGCCATTTTCCACACCATTAGTTGAGAAAAGATTAGTTTTCGACTAATCAAAGTGAGACTACAGAACTAGTTAAACTTTGCAGTAAAAGTTGAGACATTTTAGTTAAAAAAAGGTCATGATGGCAGAAGTTTCATTTTTGGATGAATTACTGTGTCCCTATCAAAATTAACATTTTTCAAGTATCTGTACTTTATCAGACTACTTTATTTTGGACACTTTTATGTCTGTCGAAAACAACAGGAAATCCACACACTAAACAAGTTCAAGGTGAAAGATCCATTGAGAAATTTTTGAGATTTTCATATTAAGTGACAACAAAGTACAAAAATGCACAGAAAGCAAAAACTCCTTCTTGGAATATATTCAGAACTTATACATTTTCAGTATAATTAAATATAGGCATACATAAGCATTGACGCACTAATTTGAATAGAACTTGAATCTAAAAATAAATAGTAAAATAAATCTGTTGTTTTACTTCAAACTGAAGACATTTGCATTGACAGCTCTGAGACACAATAGCAATGTCCAATACATGAACAATCTGATTCTTTTCTAATCAACCAGTTGAATCAGTTTGCACATCACATTGAGTGATTCATTTTTTAATTGGACTGATCCGATTGCGGCTGCTATTGAGTAAAGTCACTGATTCAGTTGAGTCTCCAGTTGAATTGTTCATTTTAGTATCGATTATTGTGTCACACTTTATTTTAAAGTCCAATTCTTGCTATTAACAAACCATTAACTATGACTTTTGTCTTCATAAACTCCTAATTTGTTGCTTATTAATAGTTATTGAGGTAGTTGTTAAGTTTAAGTGGATGTAGAATATCATGCAGAATATGTGCTTTATAAGCACTAATAAACAGCCAACATTTTTATAATAGGCATGCTAATAAACAACTAGTTAATAGTGAGAATTGGTCCCTGTATTAAAGTGTTACCGATTATTGTAAATAAAAATCTTATTACTGTCAGGTATTTTTTTAACTAAATTTGTTCTTTTAATTGTAAAGCTGGACTTACATACTGTCGGTATATTAAGTGTTACAATTTCTCCCATTCATTTATACATTTGTGACCCTGGACCCCAAAACCAGTCTTAAGTCGCTGGGGTATATTTGTAGCAATAGCCAAAAATACATCGCATGGGTCAAAATTATTTTTCTTTCTTTTCAAAAAACAATTGTCTTTATGCCAAAAATCATTAGCACATTAAGTAAAGATCATGTTCCATGAAGATATTTAGTAAATTTCCTACCATAAATAGATCAAAACTTAATTTTTGATCAGTAATATGCATTGCTAAGAACTTCATTTGCAGAACTTTAAAGGCGATTTTCTCAATATTTAGATTTTTTTGCACCCTCAGATTCCAGATTTTCAAATAGTTGTATCTCAGCCAAATATTGTCCTATCCTAAAATATATTAAGCTTATTTATTCAGCTTTCAGATGATGTATAAATCTCAATTTTGAAAAATGGACCCTTATGACTGGTTTTGTGGTCCAGGGTCACATATATGTCTGTCCCGTTTCCTCCGCCTGTAATGTCTCTGATTTCAGGTTTAACTTGTATAAATATTACTGTTTATTAGTCCCTTTTTAGCAGGTATGAAAAATAAAAACATGTAAATATATTACAGCAGCTGAATGCATAAAGATAATTATGTGGCATTTTCTTATGATCGTAATTAGTGCGATTGGGAGAGAGGATTGTTATGCTGTTATTTCACGTTATGATCTGCGATTTGAGTAGCGTTAGCACAAATGCAAAAAAAAATTAAGATCATCAATCAAGGCCAGATTAGCCTCCTGTGGAGAAAATGCAAGGACTTCAGAAAACAAATAAAGGGAGAAACAAATAAACAGACAAATAAAAAGATAATCGACTAGATGAATGGGTCGGCAGGAGGAAATGGAAAGAAATTGAAGCTGAGTGACAAAAACAATAGACGAGGGGAGATGTGTTTTTTGGGCGAAGGGCAATTTGATGTGTGAGAGAGAGAGATGGGAAACTGACAGAGAAGCTATGAGTTAAGAAAACATGTGGGTTTGGATTCGGGAAAGAACAAATAAACATGGGCAAAAAAAATGGACGTATAAATGAAAAGACTTGCATTGTATACAGCTCACAAAAGAGTGACGCAAGAGGATACGAATAAGCAAAGAAAGGGGAAAAACAGCACAGAGTTGAATACATAGATCATAGTAAGGTGAATGCTTTCACATTTGTTTGATGTCAGCCAAACAAAAGGTGGTTTCACAAACATTACAGGCTTACATACTAGTCAAGTCTCTGCTCTGGAGACATGCATTATAAATGAAATCTGTTTCAGCTGCCAGCCCTTCACAACACCACTGACAGATAATGTGTTCAAAACGGACAGTCTCTATTCTCCAGCTCACTGTTGCTTTTGAATCTCCAAACAATGGGTTCTGTGTAAAAACTTTTGTAATTAGTTGTGTTTGCTAAGGTAAGAATCACTGTTACTTTTGTTCATACATAGGATCAGGGCTGTAACCACCACAGGCATACAGGAAAATGGACAGTCCCCCCCCCCCCCCCCCCCCCCCCAACCCCTCCCCCCCCCCCCCCCCCCCCCCCCCCCCCCCCCCCCCCCCCCCCCCCCCAACCCCCCCCCCCCCCCCCCCCAATAATAAGAATAGCGCCAAATATTTGGAATTCTTGCACTGCCCTGCTACACTCCCAACTCAGGCTCATTGAAAATACGTGCCTATAAATACATTTTCGGCAACACTGTTATCACGTACTGCACATTTCGAGGCAGTTTCAAAGTGAAATGTCCAGTGAGGGGTGCTAAAACACGGGTTCAATACATGACCCTGGCACATTTTTGTTGCGTTGACATGCGTATTGCTGTGTTTTTATTACATTGCTTCAGGTACGTATTGCGGTGGTTCACAATTCAAATATCCAGGGAGTGTCACTAAAAGTTAATGATCTATCGTGTTGGAAATATCCTAAGGGCTGTCAAAAAAAAAAAAACAAAAAAAATGGCTGAAAAACTAAATTCGAATTTGTACTTAATTATTATAAAAATTTGAATTATATTCAAATTTAAAATGCATAATTTCAGTTTGGGTGAAGAAAAGCTTTTGGATTCTCTTCTGATGCCACAAGAGGGCGCATCGAGCAAAATATTACTAATACACCTTTATTCAAAGCATAAGATAACATGAATATCTGCGAAAAAAAAGTGCATAATGTTTAAAATAAGTTTATAAACCAATTATAATTAATTAAATTACTTAAACAACTATAACAAAACAGCATCATGTATGTATGCATAGTTTAATACAAAGGGCGGAAAGCCAATCACACAGAGTACATTTTTAATTTAAAAACATGAGATGCAGTGGGACGGGAAAAACCATCATAAAGTCTCGATATATGTTTTTTTCCAAGTTAAACTTGCATTCATTTTACATGGCTTTCTAAACATGCGGCTCTTTTGTGCGAGACGCAAGTGCAACGGTGATAGATGTCCCTCTAGAAAATGCGGCTTGGTTTCAGTTTTGATGTAAACAAGATCTTCTCCGCATTGATTGTCCTCTTTTATTTTGAATGAACAACGTAGCAGCGACGCATCTAGTGGCTTCAAATGGATAGGCTAACAAAAACATTATAAAGCAACGACACTTACATCGTCATCGCATCTCATGCACCACTGATAAGGCTGCCTCCTTAACGCACACCTAAAATCCACCTATGTGGATTTTTTATTTAAATTCGAAGAATATTTTAAATTCACATTTTTTTGACAGCCCTAATCCCCTACACCAAACCCAACCCTAAACCTACCCGATGCAAAACTGGTATAAAAACGGATTTGTTGATGCAACCGTGCCATTTGAACTTCCTTATATGCAGGTTTGAACTGTTTTGTGAACCGTGGTTTCACGGGATTCATACCCGAGCTCTTCACCTCTCCAGTCGAACCCCATACTGTCTGCGTGAGCTACTGAACAAACCTACTGAACATAAAAAAACATACATGTGAAGCTGGATTTGTGACGCTAACTTTCTAAAGTATCAGTTTTCAAATGTTGCAGCATGTTAAAATTGTTTTGAATTCATGACCTGATATTCCTCATGTAAATGTGCGAAAATTAGGCTTCATTAATCGAAATTGTGGACCTGCAAATCATACTTTGTGTAAAAAAAGGAACAAAAGTTGTCAGACTTTTACTGACTCTAGTGTTTATTTTAACTGGAAACTGCAGCGAGTCGTATACAGGTAAGTTTTTTCAGTTTTGCAGAAATATATTTAGAAGCATGTATTTCCAATGAGCCTATGTTGCACACTTCATTACACAGTGCTCTGTTTGTTGTTAGGATGGCAAAATGGTTTAAAGTTACATTTTTAATTTAATCTGGTCTGCCTCAGCAATCCAACAGCACTCGTTAATGTCAAAACGATTGAGATGGCCAATCAAATCAAAGAAGGCGGAGTCTACTGTTCATAAAAGCAGAGCATGACTTCCAGCGCAAAGCGTCAGTTTTAACGTCGAAAGAGAGCGAAGCATTTTATGACAGAAATATTAAACTAACGACAGAAAATACCAATGATGCAAGCTACTCTTTGTTCTCCAAAAATATGTCCGTTTTGAATTGAAAATATGGTATTATTCTCGTGATTACTGCTTTGCTTAGGTTTAGGGGTCTGAATAAACTTATAGCTCTAAACCTTGGTGTGTAACTCGTCCTGAAACCATTTTGCTATGGACATGAGAGATGCTTCAAATCATGTGACGTGTGAGGAGAAGCGTTATTACTTTTCTAAGTAAGCTGACTTTCAAACATAATGTTTGTTTGGCTTTATAAACTATATTTGTCTTATGGACTTAATTTGAACTGTCACATATTTTTTTGGACTTGGGCCGGTAAAGAAGCATCCAATTTTTTCAGTCAGAGGCCTGTATAGGGCTGCAGTATCATGGGCCCTGTCCCAAACGGCACATTTGATGTGGACTTGTGGTCTCATAGCTTTTGCTCAGACACGTCTGAGACTATACTGCCCTACAATGGCAAAAGACCTTAACTCGCTAGAGTGTAAAACTCAGAAAAATGACTTTAAAGTTTTTTATTTGTCCAGCCAGATTAATTATATAGGACACTGGAAATTTAACAATTAGATGTTTTAGTAATGAAAATTATCCACATTAAAAAATTGTGAGCTCAAACTTGATTTTTTTTACCCCTATTTTGAAGTTACTGTACTCTCCCTTTGTCTGCAAGACGTGAGAAGTCACACCAAGGCAAAAGGCAGTAACTTCCACATTATCAATATTTGATTGCTGATCACCATTTACAAAATCATTACAGTAATACCTGTATAAAATCTAGTGATCATGGGCTATCTCATATAGGCTATTGCATATAGTAATGTGACTGTATTACATTTTTTTTTACCGTAACAAGCAGACTAAAATTTAAACTTGTGAGTGGATACCGTAGATACCAATTTATTTGCTATGCTCATTAACATAAAAGAATGCTAGACATAGCATAATTGCTTTTATATTGACTTATATTAAATAGCCTAAACTAAAAGAACGACTTTTGGATTGATGTGAATGCCAGCAAGTGATCTATCTAATTCGTTTGTCTACAACAATGGATCTTAAATGGATAGTAAAGAAAAAGGCAGAACACCGTATAACTCCAAACCTGCACCGTAACTTCATATTGACGCGTGGCTAAACAAAGGCAGTACGGCGTAAGTCAATTTGAGCGTTCAAAGCGAAAGAGCCGTAACTGGTGTTATACGGTGTTCTGCCTTGGTTTCTCCGGGGCTTTTTTTTTTCTGGGTTGAGACGACCCATTATTTTCACGGAAAAACAACTAAATTGACTAAGATACTTATGCACATGATAAAGGAAACTCATTTTCGACAAAAAACGAAGTTACGGTCTTTTGCCTTTGCATGGCAGTATAGAGTGCCCCATTTGATTCAGAAGGGTGCTCGAGCGCCCCCCTTTCCATTTGCTATGAGCCACAGCTTACTGTTACCCAACGGTTCACGCAGCCAGGGGTGCAACAACAAACCTTGGTGCCAAACCAAACAGGCACAATAGTTACATAGCCTAAAAAAAGGCTTATTTTTGTAAGACATTTTAGTTTTAGACAGAAAATCCAAGAATTTGGAAGAAAATGTAACAAAAAAGAAAAAACAATATAGTTCAGTGCACTCTTAAAAATAAAGGTGCTTAATAGGTTCTTCACAGCGATGCCATAGAAAACCATTTTTGGTTCCACAAAGAACCATTCAGTCAAAGGTTCTTTAAAGAACCATCTCTTTCTTACCTTTTTATAATCTGAAGAATTTTGTGACAAAGAACCTTTTGTGAAACAGAAAGGTTCTTCAGATGTTGAAGGTTCTTTATGGAACCATTTAGACAAAAAGGTTATTCTATGGCATCGTGAAGAACCTTTATTTTTAAGAGTGTAGGTGTAAAATGAAATGTTAATTATGAGAAATATTTTTAAAAATAATAAAAAAAATAACTGCACATACTAATAAACAAAACATAAAGAAGAAACAGAAACAAAAAGATTTATATAAAATATAATATGTGATGTGTGACAGTGACTTGTGAGAATGTCCTTTTACTGGTTTTCATTGTAAATAATATATAGTAATAAATTGTTATAAATAGTAATGAATTTGCATATAATGTGTTAAACCATTTAAAATTTTCACAACATATTTACTTGCAGTTAACTGGCTAGCAAGTAGGTTTTTTACCCAATAAGTCATGGGGGAAAAGTGTCATGCCAACATTGTATTTTGTGAGTAAGGACCTTACATTTTCTTCAGAAAAAAGAAATGTTGAAATCTATTTGCGAAGTTTGTAATTATGTATGAAGTTCTTAATGAAGTTTATAGACTGGAAAATGACAACATTTTCTGAAAATGAAAATGAAAAAGCTTTCCAAACCAATCTTCTCTGAGATTGTTTTCACTCTTCATCAGTTTAAAGCACTCCAACTGAACTGGAATATTTCATTTTACCAAGCATGGTGAAATTACTTCCCTCAGAACTTTGTGTGGGAGCTTTCTGGGAAAGCTGGAGCATGAGACTGATTAGGCTATTATATTATGATTGTAGACGGGTCGTAAAATGTTCTGTTCTGTCTTCAATAGGTCTTTGTCATTCGGAGAAGTATTGTATCAGAGCTGGTACAGGCGCTCTCTCGCCATCTCGATTTCTCACTGCAGCTCTCCATCCTCCATATAGTAAAAAGGTTATTTTCCTGAGAGCGGCTCTCCTGACAGAGCATTCACTTCGTCCTTCTCGCGCTCTTCTTTTCTTCCCTGTGTCTCTCATCGTTTCTGGGTCCTTTTACCCTCTCTATCGCTCTATATCTCTCCTCTTATTCATACTCTCCAAATTTCGAAAGGTTAGCCTTGAGTGTGTTATCTCTCTCACTCTTTTTCTCTCTCTGTAGTGTGAAAGGCCTGAAAGGTTAACAGCAGCCCATTAGGAGGTAATATTCTCCACACTGACTCCTTATGTAAGACACAAATCCACATACTCTTGATGGTGTGAGGCAGTTAATGGACTTTTACCTCTGATCTGATTTCCTTTTAATTCTTGTATTTGTCTTTTATTTAATAGCTTTTATTTGTTTTGAGTCTCATTAACTGACTCAGTATTGGAGGTAAGGCGTTAAAATTTACACTCACAAAATAAGCACTTATTGCTTTTTCTAATGCAGAGTTACATTGACTACATCTTTACTCAGCTATGATAAGGTTGCTCTGTGAATAAAGATGGATAAAAGCTAGACTAAATTAAGCCAGTTCTGTCCCACTTCAGTGCCTAATATCAATGTCACGAACGCTACTGTGAGGAACACGGAGCGAGGAACGAGGAGACGTGGAGTAAAGTTCAAACTAACAGACTTTAATAAACATCCAATGGAACCAGGAAAACACACGTAGCGGGGAAAGACGGACATCACTACCAGACAAAGAAACTAGGAACAGGACTCACTTTAAATACAAATGACTTGACGAGACACACCTGGGAGCAATAAACAATCAACATGGGAAAACTAGGTCAGGGCAGGCACATGAAGAGGAAAAGCACACAGCTAGATTCCAGGGGCGTGAAAATCAAAGCAGACAGTGTAAATGCACTTATGCCACCTCTGAGCTGCATTAAACGTCTGAATGCCACTTCAGAGGCGCTTCTGTGCCACCTTTCCAGTGTAAATTTGTCAAGAGATTTCAAACAAATAGTGTGAATTAATTTACTTTGTAAGATTATTCATTGACAAATACAAATGTATATATATATATGTCAAGAGAGTGTGTTTCATGCTTGAAAGCATAATTAAGCTTTCTTTCAGTCCATGTCTTGGTTTCCATTGTGAAAAAGAAGTGTGCTTTATTGTACTGAATGTGCACTTGTTGTTTATCTTAAAAGTGTATTTTTAAAAAACGACTTGCAGATAGTATCGTATTGATGAAATAAAAGGCCACTTGAGTGTACTTAAAGAAACTTTCATTACTATAATTCTAGTACACTTAAAAAATATATAATGCCAAATTAAGTTGAATGTAATTTTAAAAGTTTAATTTTAAAGTACATTTTAAATAATTATGTTTCAATAATCTTTTCTTGAGCTGTAAAGACTTACACTTATTTTGATGTGTTTACTAACATACTAAAGCACATGTAAAGTACTTTTAATTATAACTAGTGTGTTATTCGATATTTCATTTAAAGTTAATATATTTTAAATTCACTAAACTGCAACTTCATCATTACAAATGTGTAATTACAAATATAAATAATATGGGCATACAAGTTTTAAGATAAATTACATATTTAAGTTTGTAATAACAAGTATATTTTAGTTTACAATAATTGCTTGACAGTATAATTTAACCTGATTTCAAAGACATCACAAGTAATTATAAAGTTACATATAAGGATGCACTTAAGTCCTACTTAAGTGGATGTTAAAAGCCCTTTTAAGTTTGGCTAGTTGGATTTAATGTACATTTAAACTATATATTTAATTGCAAATATGTCTGGTCAAAATATGTCAAACATTCAGTTCGCACTTAAGTATATTATTTTTCTTCTTTTTCATGAGGGTTATGCTTTAAAAACTTCAGAATACTGCTGGTAAACAAAAACAAATCCAAGTGCTTCAGTGGAATCCAGTAAATATCTAGTCGAGAACAACTGGACTCCATTGATGCACTTTTTTCATTTATCAGCAGTGTTTTGATGTTTTAAAACATTAATCTGAGAGTGGGCTGAAAGAAACTTCACAAAAAAATAACACAATTAGTGGATCTGCTCTGATTTGGAGCTCTCAGGATGTGGGATAGAATCTGCAGTTGTCAAAATCGGCATAAGTCTTGTTTTCTGTTGCTTGTGCATTAGATTTAAATACATTAATAAATATACATGCAGCAATAAAACAGCTTAGCATATATACAGTATGTCGTTGCATGCAAACTATATGGGATAAACACGAGTTCATGACACTTAATTGATTCAAATATATTCAGTGTTTTTATGCACTTCTTCAAGTGTGATTGAAATGTGGATTGTGTAGACTTCTAACCAAAAAGGATGAGAGAATTTTTAAATTATATTTTTTTCCAAAGATGAATGGAAGTTTGAAATGACATGAGTGTAAATAAATTATTTAATTTCAAAATAATTTTTGGGGGTGAACTACACATTTAATGTTTATTCTCTGTAAAAATACAAAAATAAATAACACAATTAGTTCATTTTTATTGCAATATTTTAATGCTGTATGCTGTGAAAGCGGTGAAGAGCTATATCTACTTGATTCAACTCATAAAATTAGATCTTTTGCTAAAAATGTATGTTTTTGGTGGTTTTGGAAATTAAAAAATATTTTTGGTTAGAATAAAACCAGTTAACTTAGATGTGGCCATTTTTTCATTGTAACATGTTCATTTTAAAAGTAATATTACTCAACACACTGTCAATTAAAGTCAGGTTCACTGTTGCGTATTCTTCGTGACCATTCAGAATGAATGATATATAAATTGAATATAATTTCATAAAGTATAGTAGATATTTTATCAAGACAGAATACTTGTGCATGGCTTTTAGTGTCTTTTTGAAAATGTGTTCATTCTTTTCAACTTAGAGGAACAAGGCAACAGTAACCAAAATGGAAAATATTTTATATTTTTATTACGTGACTTAAGCAAGTATCACAAACCAGTCAACATCAAAAGACTCTGTGGAATGATTAGTGTATTTGTACAGTGGCGTAAGCTAACTTTAGTTTAAGCGTAAGTTATTTTGATGGGGATGTTTACAGGATGAATTGCTGCAGGGTCAAGTCAGCTTTGCCCTGTGAGACACTATAAATTGGGGATGACATTTATGGTTCAGTATGGCACATAGACTGTGTTACCCTGCCGCAAAATGATCTAAATTCAAGACCCAGGAAGCGAGCAGCCCTTCTCACTGTGAATAATGACAAATGACTGTCTGTGTGTATGCATGTGATTGAAGACTGGCAACTGATGGTTTATACAATAATTAAGTGTGTTTATTCCGAAGCCAGTGCCCATTTAGTGTGTCAGCATGGCACTCTGTAAAATGCAGCTGGCAGAGGAAGAGAGAAGGCACCATGCCATCATCCATCTCTGAAGGAGGAAAAGAGAGCAGGAGGGAGGGCTGGGACATTGGGAAAATAGATGCAATGTTGGCCGAGAGAGAGATGCGCCAATATTAGTCACCATAATTATGCTCTATCGCAGGACGAAGACACAATTATATGATTATCTATTCATGAAATGTGTATATTTTCTTTTATCGCTAGAATGAGAAGTTGTAGTTTTTCTGTAGGGCAGTTTTTCTAACAAATGTTTTGATTTGAGAATGAGCAATTGTAAAGCCATAAAATACGCTTAAATAATAGGGTTTTCACGAGCATTGGCTTGCTTGTGTCCGCGCCCGATAGAAGAAGACCATTTTTGGCTCACCATAGAACATTTCAGTGAACAGTTCTTAAAAGAACCATTCTGTCTCAGTGTGAAGAACATTTTAATAATCTAAAGAACCATTTCTGTCACTATAAAGAACCCTTTGTACAATGGAAAGGTTCTATGTTAAAAGATTAGTTCACTTCCGATACAACATTTCCCCGCTGATAATTTACTCCCGCGCCGACCCCCATAGTCATCTCAAGAGAGTTCATGTTATGCTTTCTATCTTCATCGAGAAAGAAAATTAGCGAAATTTTGAGGAAAACTTCCAGGATTTTTCTTCTCCATAGTAGTGACTCAATGGTGGCCAACGGGCTGAAGGTCCTAATTGCAGTTCAAAGTGAGTGTCAATGAGTAGCTTCAACGGGCACCCATGAACCAATTGATGGATAAGGATGATTTATCTAGTGAGTGAGGTACATGTCATTTTCCTAGAAAAATATTTTTTTTCACTTTGCTATAAAAAAAAGCGTCGTATATGTACTTTTTAAACTACCAATGCCCCCGCCTTTTCATCTTGCACTATATTGTAAACCTGTTCAGCAGGATTGCGTAATGCTGTAAGCTGTGGAAGGTAGATGCGCAAGCTATATGCACGAACATAGCATTGTTTTAAAAAGTATATACATATTAAATGTTTTTTTAGGAAAATGACTGGAATCGTTTCTTCGCTATTACCAGCTTTGACTGAGTGTGTCGCGGGACACACAAGACTGATGGGAATTGAGCGAGGCCGGTGGAGTAATAGATAATGAGCGACACCTGCACCACTCTTCAACGGCGTCCTCGGATAGCGCCCCTCATCCTCACAAAGACCCTTACTTCAGAGGGCTGATCAATGTGAAGCTCATTTTGAAGCAGGCATTGAAACTGCAATCTGAACCTTCACCCACTTGAATCCCCATTTGATCCACTTATAGGGAGGAAAAAATTCCTGTGAATGGGTTAATTTCCTTGCGAACCAATCCAAAATACACAACCTCTATTTTAAAGCTGCAGCCGTAACATTTTTGGTTTACAAATGATCCGACATCAATTTATGAGTAGCAAACCAGCCTGGTGTTCAAAACTAATCGCCTTACGTTAAGCCCGATCCACAGCGTTTCTGAGTCTTGTAATAATGTTTTCTAATTTGAATGGTACGATTAGGTTTTCACGGGAAATTTGAGCATGACACTGCATCATTACGTCACATCTGTAAACGTAAAGAAGTTGTCCCGGCTACTATTTCTATTTCGCTGATAGTGAGGATCCTTGTTGTCATGGGAACAAGCTGTGGACCAAGCCGATCTTTTCTGTACAAGATCGTATTATATAGCCTTTCATCACAGACAGCTGGAATATTAACTGTATCCCTTAGATTAGGCGGAATTCTGTAATCATAAAGGATTGTGTTTATGAAAACCATGAGAATGAATTATATTCCATTATAAATGTGCTCTGATACAGTACACAAGACCTGATTACACGAAGATTTGTATATTGTAACGAATACTCAGATTCGAGGGTTAGCCAATTTATCTTTTAGGGATTACAAAGAATATACTCTAATATGAAATTGAAGAGAATACATTAGATTAGTCAGAATTGAAATCTGCACCCTATATGACACTATACTTTTACTCAGTAGTTCACCAATGCTGATTGGACCGTGTTATACATTCATTCATAACTTATGAGATAAAGTAGGTAGATATAATTTGGCCATGTAAAATCGGTTTTGTGTGAATATCTGTATTCGAGACCGATTAATCTGTTCGATTTTAATCGCAGAGTACATTATGGTAGCGAGATTTTAATTGTACAATAGCTTTTTTCTCTCAGTTGGTCAAACAAACGTGGCGAAGAACTAGACTCTGTTACTTGTTCAGAATGGCAATATACGGTTGACAATTACTTATTTGAGCATCTATTTCCAAACGTCGGCTAATAAAATCTTTGAATTGCCAAATACAGTACAAGCCTCCACAGACTATAAAGACACCGGTGCGTGACTGACTGCCACACATACTCTTCATAACATAGATTCATCCGTGCTGGAGCCGTGCCGACTCATAACCCACGCAAGCTAGATAATTCCGCAAGTAACTGCAATTCCAGATTTTTTCAAACAGAGATGGTGACAAAGAGGCTAAACTTACAGACTGCAGCTTTAAATAAAGTTTATGAAGACATATCTGCAATTCAGTTTAATCAGTTTATTGTGATTATATAAGTCTTTTTAATTTCATTAGTTGAAGTGAACCTACATTATTTTTCTCTTTTTTTCTATTTAAATAGCCTCATCTCCTTCCAGTTCATTAAATTGTATCATTTATCCTCAACCTCATTGTACAGATAAGGTGCTCCATATGCACAATGCTATTATTCACCTTAGCAACTAGCAGTTATTAAGAGCCCTGTTGGTCACCTGGGCAATGAATACAAGATTCTGTAACATCTTCTCCCTGACTATCTAGAATACAAACTCTCTCCGAGGCTACAACTTCATATAGCTGGATCTCTTACCTCTTTAATGTTCAACACTACCATTATTTGTTTCACCTGTCAATGATAAGCGTGCAGCATCAAACTTTTTAATAAGTTTCTATGCTCTCTAAAGCAATGAAATATCATTTCTTGCTTGACTAGGGATGAAACAACACAAACTATATGATACAAAGCAGTGGACAGTAACGGACATTTGGTAAGGTTACAAAAGATTTATATTTCATATAAATGGTGTTATTATTGGCATTTCAATTCAATTCTGAAAAAATAAGGCCTCGTGGTTTCTACAAAAAGAATAATTGATAATAATAATAATAAATGTTAAACAGAATGATTTCTGAAGGATCAGGTCACTCTAAAGACTGGAGTAATGATGATGAAAATCCAGATTTACCATCACAGAATTAATTACATTTGAAAATAAATTAAAAAAGAAAACAACTGATTACGTAATCAAATTCCAAAATGTGGTTCACACTTTATTTTGAAACATGGCCGTGGTTACAAAGTGCTAATTATACCATTTAAAGGTACTAGACTAATATTAATTAAACTACATGTCTTATATAACGTTTATAGGGTTTGGCTTAGGTTACTTGCATGTAATTATGCATAAATAACTGTGATTATAATAGTAAGTACTAACATGTGTAATAAGGACATACACATCTACTTATAGAAATTCTTACCACAAGAGTGTGCATTCATATAAGTACTTTAATATGAGTATATTACATTTTAAAATGCTTGTAATCAGATTATAGTTACTTTTTTTAAATGATTGCATGGCGACATATTATTCACACAGTGGCAGTAAATTATAATTAAAGCATAATTTATTGATTCTTGAAGTCTGGACAAAAATATTTTGGCTGTGTCATTGTTGTTTTCATTGTTGTTTATTAATGTGTGTATTACAGCAGGGATTCCCCAACATTTTTGTCAGCCAAGCCCTTTAACAAAGTATACTATTTGTTTGAAATATTCCGCAGACGCATTTAATATTTCTATCATTTAACAAGCAGGTAACATGCAGGTAAACAAATACAATATTTGTATTTTTAGTGTTCAAGTGTTTAAATTGCTTTTATTGTACATTTTTATGATTGCATTAATTATTAGGTTTTTTAACAACTCTCTATTCACTCTCTATCAACTCACTAATGTAATGTTTAATGCACTTTATACGTGACATCAAAACTGTAACATATTAATTTCTATTCTCTTTCGCTTTATTTATTATTCTATCAACGTATGGGTACGCTTTAAAACAAGTTTGAGTAACAAAAAAAGAGCATCTAATTTCCCAAAAACTCTTATAATGTAATAAATAATCCGATTACATTCATCCTGAATTAATAACCGTAGAATTATCATTATCTTAAACTCAGTTTCTAAAATCATTTGTTAATCGTAATCAGTAATCCCGGACTATGCAGTACAATTTGAAGTACATCTACCCAACTGCGTCTTCCCTGTAGCCCGCTAATTAAAAAGCTACATTCATAATCAAGAAAATGCATTATTGTTCTTACACGTACTGTATGCTGCATTTATCACGTGTCAGAGAATCTGATCGGTCAGGAAATGTTGAGGTCCTGGTGGTTCATGACTAAGCTTGTTGTTGATCCTGCTCGCTGAGCCCCACTTTAAACAGTGCTTACTCTGCTGTGTGACCGCATGCGTCCTGCAGGACTGAACCAGAACTAGGATGTTTTCGATCTGTTTTTACAATGTCCATTTCTCATTCTTACAGCCTCCCAATCTTCCTCACGCTTTTTTTTTTCGCTTTGTGTTTGTTTTCATTTATTTGGGGTGGGTTCAAATAAAAAAAAAAAAAAAAAAGTTTGTGTTATATTACATCAAGTCCTTGTTTCTTCACTTTCCTCCTCTTGTCTCAAGAGTCAGGGTCTTTTATGGTTGTCTGCACTCGTTTTCATCACCTTCTCTCTCTCTTTCTCGTTCTGTCTCTTTTGATCGGGATTGTTCTCACATGTTCGGCACAGGGATGAAACTGAACTGCAGTGTTTCATCAAAACTGGTGTTATTCAGAATTTATTGCATCGTGGGTAGTAGGTGACATTTTTTCTCTCTGGTCCTGCTTCATTAATGCATTTGAGAAATAATGACACAGCCAATATCTTGCTGCTGGTGAAATAATAGGGCCGATCGGGGCAACTGTAACAAACCAATTGTAACGCTGTATATTTCTTCAGTCACAAACAATTTATGATGATCAGTAAAGCTATCTCTCTGCCAGAGAAAACCAAGACTTATTATTTCACTTTGTGAGAGATTTTCATTAAGTAATAAAATATAATCAAATATGTTGAGGTGTAAAAGTTACAAAAGAGTGTAAAATATTCTTCTTATGGATTTATTTTTATTCTGATGTCTAAAGAGTTTAGGCTTATAATTCCAATATATACAGTATGTATTTTATTTCTAGGTTTTCGGTTGAAAATTAATATGAGCAATAGATACACAATAAAACAATATGATCAGTAGGTCATGGCAAATTATGTTTTTACATTATTTTAACCCATCAAAGTAAGTTGAACAATGTATTTTTTTACATTTTATTTATATGAAATTCAACATGATTTTTTAAAAGTTGGTTTATGTACCAACTTGTACATTGAAATGACCAAGTTGATTATAATTAAAAGGTTTAAGCAGCAACTGAACTTAGGTGATCCATACACAATTCAAGGCCATTGTAAAACAAGGTATGAAATATATTGATATTTTTAAAAGGAATATTGAAATGACATCTTTAAAATATCTAATAAACATTATTTCATTGAGTAAATTGTATTTACTTAACTATTAACTAAATTGACCAAAAATACACTAATAAATATAATCCTAATAAATATGTCCCAATAAAGCTCATTCTTGACAGCTAAAAAAATTTGCACCGTATAAAAAGTAAATATCATCCAGTAAATTTTATTTATTTATTTATTTTAGTTAAAGTGGAATAGTGTTTTTTTTTTTTAAGTGTTACAGTTGCCCTCAACCATTGTTATTGGATCGATTTTATTTTATTTCCTATATTTATAAGTCATGTTCTGTGCTCGGTTCAGTTCCATAGGCAGGCACAATACAGGTAAAATATTTAACGCCTCCTTGCCATGATCCATTTAGGTTTATTTTTTTATATAACATACACGGTAGGATCCCCGCATTGCTTGCTGATTTTAGGTATTACTGGCTGATCAAAGGTAATAATGGAAAACTACCAGCTAAGCTTTCATTTGTCCTCAGATACTGTATACCTTCAGCCTCCCAGAATCTATTTCAGAAGGAAGGCTTGTTGTGCTTTTTTAACAGCTTATATTTCCCAGGCCATCTCAGTTTTATATAAACCATTCTTAATGATACTCATCATTATAAATTGAACAACATAATGCCATTCCAAAATGACTGATACTTATCGGTTTCAAACCATTGACCGCTGCTGAGAGGCTGAGCTCTTTTCTTGTGAGTATTTCTCTGTTGTCACTCAGACCAATTCAAAGCAAGACTGGAGACTGCCCAGACCTCTGGAAAGACCATTAGCAAATGTCTATCAGCAAAGAGGTAAATGCAGTCTTGAGATCTGATGTTTTGGCTCAGTGATGCAGACAATGCCTGGTTGTAAAAGGAGTCCTCAGGAATCTTGAAGTAAACAGCAGTCATTGGTTGAGCGGCAGGATGTCAGGCATGAATGTCTGTCTGCTATAGGCTCTAGCTCATGCAGGTTTTGGTGAAGTGAATATTATTTTTTTATGAGGGCAAAGATTTGCCTTATGTCCTAAACACTGCTTAAGGGGCTCCTGTTGTGTTTGTTAAACTACTAGACATGCAATGCATTTCGATGCCTGGTATTTAAGTGCCTTAGACTTGGTGACTGGGAATCTCCATCGCAGACTTTACCGTATACGTATGATTTTTATTACGATTTATTATAATGTTATTTGAAGTTCACATTAGAACATTAAACTTGTTCACATTTGACCTTTATTTTTGTAATTTTTGAAATGCTTTTTATTGTTTTACCATTGTTCCGGACCTAGACTTTCAATATTCAGCAATAAATATCCATTATAAAATATTACGATGTTTTTAAAACTAAAATAAGAGTGAAATAAACCATTTCAACATTTATTGATTATTACTTCAGAAGGCCTTTATTAACCCCCCGGAGCCTTGTGGAGCACTTTTTATGATGGATGGATGCACTTTTTTGGGCTTCAAAATCTCGACCCCCATTCACTGCCATTATAAAGTTTGGAAGAACCAGGGCATTTATTTTTCTATATAACTCTGATTGTATTCGTCTGAAAGAAGAAAGTCATGTACGCCTAGGATGGCTTGAGGGTGAATAAGTCATGGGGAAATTTTCGGGTGAACTATCCCTTTAAGGTAAATGAAGTTCTAAAGCCATTGAAGCAGTCAACCATTTTATTTGAAAATGTCATTTCTAACCACAGAATGAATGGTTGGAAATGGAAAAAAAAAAAAAGAGACGATTCTTCGGTAAATCATGTATATTGGCTGTAAAATATTGTAAGCAGACAAACTAAATAAGATGTAACAAGTTTATTTAATAAACAATTTTAATGATAAAATTGCCCATAGAAACACTTCTTTTTACTTCATTTATGTCGCTGGTCTTGATGGGAATTTCTCTTGTTCTTTGTCTCCATATCAACTATACATAACCTACAACATTGCTGTTTATTGTACCAAACATCCGTCTTTTTCATGGCCTCCATTTTTAACACTGCAATGAGCAATCAGTTGTATAGAGGCATTGTGGGTGTTCCTACAAAAGAGGAACTCTCCCATTCCCAAGCACATTCATCACGCCCCTTTCTATCCAGTATTGGCTAATGGCAGATAATTAACAGCTTTATGATCAGAAGCGCTGTCACATGAAGCTGGGGAGAAGCTCTATCCCTGAGGAACGGAACTGTAAACTCTACAGTTTTCTCTCTTGGGGTGCGGATGAGCTTTATTGCATGTTTAGGATATTCAGGAATGAAACATGGCTCAATTTCATTCTGTCCAGTCAGCACTATTCCAAAACGCTGCAGACAAAATGGCTTTTTCCCCAAGATGCTCTTGATTATGTCTTTCGGGCTCTAAAGGGGCTGTGGGAGTTCTAGCATGTTAAGCACTATATAGTAGCTGATTCTATCAGTGCTGCAACTCTTTTAGTGAAGATTGTAGCAGGAAAGCCTGGATATTAATAGCAGTGTTGCATTAATTTCAGTCATTATCTCAGCATGGTAGCTATGGTGTTTTCAGCCGGATATAAAAACAGTCGTCTTCTAACCGGATTTAATTCACTCCATAAATAGGACAACTGTTAGTACTGAACAAAATACAGAAATACTAAATACTGTATAGTTTTTCTTATGGCTGATATTCACTGATAAATTAAGTTGTTTTGAAAGTCAAATAGATTTTCAAACTAAGAAGCCCTTGATGGAGATTTAGAAGAGACCCATCATCCCTCACTGGATTAAATTGAGTTTTGCAAGTCTGGCCAATTATAATGTTAATGTATTTACAAATAATAATAATTGAATGTACTTAAAAAAAGGGAAAAAAAGATTACATTTAATGTGAAATGAAATAGAGACAATAAAACTGAATTTTCTTGAATTAAGTTTTGGTTAAAGCTGATTTAATTTAAAAATATTTTTAAAAAAGAAATATGTATTATTTAATATTTATTTATTTTATGTTTGCTTAGGAGTTGCCCTTTCACAAAGCAGTGTTATTGTTAGCTAAAAAAATCTCATATTTTATTTAAGAATTTAATAATTGAAATAAAGCCTAAAATAAAATTATAAATATTAGGTTAAAAACTCCAAATTCAGCTTAAAAATGTAAATAGAAATTTGAAATGTTTCCTTGTTAACTAACTGAAATAAAATAAGTTTAAAGTTAAGCTAAAATTATTAAGATTAAAACTGAGATAAACATTAAAGCTAAATAGAAATATTTGAAAAAAAAACTACTAAAAATGTCAAAATCCCATTTTATTACAAATGACTAAAACTTAAGATCAAATTAAATGCTCGTTCAAAATACAAAAAAATACTATAACATACTAAAATATTACTGATTGCAAGAGGATACTAAAATTCCAAGATATGTTTCATTTAAGTATCAGATCCCCCCCTCCCCCTCAAATTCCATGAAAACAACAGAAAAACAAGTGAAACCAGTTTTAGATATATTATTAAAATTCATATATGACTCTATAGCTCAGATAATTGTGGAGCTGGTCTGGTCAGTTAGCTTCCCTAGCTATTTTTGTCCAGCACCGAACTGGCATGGAAATTCTGGTAAAGCCCGTCTTTTCGGCAGGGTAAACCCAGAAGATAATGTTCTGCAATGGATAAAACTGTAGAGTTTGGCTTAGCACCAGTGTTTACTTTCCATTTGCTTCACATGTTTACACCTTCATAGTACATTAACTGCTGTGGTTTAACTAGCTGAAGGCCGTGAAAGGGCTTGAATGCATGTCAGTGTTGTTGGTGAGCAGTTTTGACTAAATGATTGTGTACGCCTGTGATGCATTCGCTTCACCTCTGGAGCGAAACATTAGAAATGTGTGATGGTGTTATGTTCAGACACTTCTCCTAAATGTTTTGGACGTGTTGGCTGTGTTGTACTTTGACTGGCCTTTTCTGTTTGCGGCTCACATGTTCCACAAAGTATAGCAGTTACTAGAGTATATACATTGGTCTGTTGAAATATGTGTTTGATTCATTGAGATATTATACAGATATCTGTTAGTATGGTCCACAACAATCAATCAAGACATTTGACCAACCTTGAAAAGCTACTTTAATGAGCACATAAAAGTGCAGCAGTGATTTTCTCTCTCTGCTTCTTATTCTCTCTCTCACTCCCTGCTCTGCTTCTCATCAATATGCAGCTCTCCAGAGAATTTGATCTATTTTACACCTGAAAGCCTTCGTTCAAGAAAAGCCGCAAGATTGGCTTCTCATGCATCCATTCCACTGTGACGTTAAGCATTTAGGTAACGCTTTCTTCTAAACTCATGAATTTTATATGAGTTCATATATGTAGTTTATAAAAAAAATGATGTTAGTCTCACAACAGTGGTGCATGATTAATGTTACATACCAGGCAATAAAGTCCTGATCAGACTCCTTAATTACCTGTAATGATGAAAGAACTCCACCTTGTACTGCAATCTTTAAAGATGAAGGGTGTAATTTCTGTTTTACCAAAGCAAATAGTTATTGTTTTTGAACAGGTTTCCTAACAACACTCTCCTCGCCTGTCATTGGTCAGAAAGATAGGTAGCCCCGCCCCAAACTCACAACATTGGTTGAGCTGTTGCCATGCCAGGCTGGTCAGGATGAAACAAAGTAATGAAACATTAAATTGTTTTTTTTTAACAAGAAATGGCTAATTGTTGTGTCTGTATGTTAAACTGGAAAAGGAGAAAGTATTTCAACATAAGCTAGAAAACTAAAAAATCCTGTAAATACTCAGTGTCAGTTGGTATAAAAAGCGGTAAATTCAGCACACTTTCATGGTGATTTACAACTAGCCTATTTTACGCTTTTTTGCAAATTGTATCAAATTCATAAAAAAAACAGCATCTCCTCATAAGATCGGGTTGAGTAAATTCCTGTCAGGGTTCCGGGTAGAGGGATGAGGCGAGGACTCAGTACTGCAGAAAGAATGGGCTTTTTATTAAAATAAAACAAAACAAACAACAGAAACTACCCCGTTGGGGAACAACAGGCTGGCAAGGGAAGGCAGGATCTGGACACGACACGACACTACCGACCGACCGACACGACCGACAACGACAACGACACGACACATCCAGGGAGAAATGACGATGAACTCACGCAGGACTGCAAACACAAGGAGAATAAATGGAGAGCAAATGAGGAAGGTAACGAGGGACCACATGTGGGGCAAATTAACTAATAATCAGGTAACAAGATGGGAGTGGTCAAGACAATTGACATGAGCACATCGAATCGAAGACAAAAAGCCATGTGCTCACACAAAACAAAACACAAGCACAGGGCCAGCAAAACAAAATCACAAGCCATATGCTAGATACACAATAAGACACGAACACGAGGACGGCCGCCAACAGCTTGAATAAACCAATTAATCCGCGGTTCACACAGACAACAAGAAAAGCCCACGCGTCGAACCAAAACCGTGTGACCACACAAAACGACAACTACACTTGTGACAGAAGATCGCTTCGGCCTATTGAACTCGAGAACCGCACGCTCCCACAACCACAGAACACTGGAGCGCGAGTGCCGAACCTGGCCCGACCACAAAACCGCAAACTCAAGACATGATTGGCCGGGATCTGAAACACCACTCTCCAACATGAACAGTACCTCATACATGCAGGGCGGATCACGGAGCTCGGGAGTCCGAGACCGAGGGACAAAAGATCAGGAAAGGAGAGCCAAAAATAGGCTCATCCAGACAACATGCTCACATAAAAACAAAACATGATGGGAGTGTCTGGGCTCTGTCACAAAACCACAAATAAATTAGACCGAAGTGACAGAACCCTGACAATTCCTTTGAGGTCAACTACCAAAGTCGAATTGAATGAGTTAGCTTACTCAATATCAATTACCATGCTTGGTTAGTTAATTAACTTAAATATTATGATGTAATTGTACCTCCGTTTTTTTAGTTCTGATAACTGCTGTGCTAAGTAGTTTTGAATTCACTGGACTTCAATTGGTACACAAAAAAAAACTGTTGTAAAAAATTTCACTCAGAAATTGATAGTAAAGTTCACAAAGAAATGACAAGTAACTCATTAAATTAAAGATAAAATTTAAAAGTAGAAAGACTGAAATAATATTTCGGTAACACTTTATGTATACTGGGACCAATTCTAACTATTAACGGTCGTTTCAACCACAATGAAATTTTTATGTTTATCTGCTTACCCCCAGGGCATCCAAGATGTAGGTGACTTTGTTTCTTCAATAGAACACAAACGAAGATTTTTAACTCCAACCGTTGCAGTCTGTCAGTCTTATAATGTAATTGAATGGGAATCACGGCTTTGAGAGTCAAAAAACACTCTCAAAATGGACCATTGACACTCTTTTGTACAATCTCACTTAAGTGTCAATGGGTCCATTTGAGAGATAAGTGGCGGTATTGCACTTATAAGTCTGCGATCCGCCGTAAAGCAAGAAGAAGAAGACACGTCACGTGCCGGCTGTTGAGGACGCGCTCAGGACAGTTCAGACATTGCAGTGCAAAAGAGGTAAAAAACGATATAAATACTGTTGTTTCTTGCACAGACAGATCGTTTTGTGTCTTTACACATCAATGTATCGTCACGAGCCGCAGGTTTTTTTTTTGTTTGTGTGTGTTTTTTTTTGACTCTCAAAGCCGTGATTCCCATTCACCTCCATTATAAGACTGATAGACTGCAACGGCTGGAGTTAAAAATCAGCATTTGTGTTCTATTGAAGAAACAAAGTCACCTACATCTTGGATGCCCTGGGGGTAAGCAGATAAACATCACATTTTCATTTTTGGGTGAACTATCCCTTTAACTTGTTGATTATTAGCATGCCTATTATTTGTTTATTGTTTACTAGTACTTATAAAGCACATATTCTGCATATCTTACTGACTATTAATAAGCAGCAAATTAGGAGTTTATTGAGGCAAAAGTTGTAGTTAATGGTTTGGTAATAGCGATGATTGGACCTTAAAATAAAGTGTGACCATATTTTCTTTTGTACTCCAATAATCTTGTTTCTTAAGTGAATGACTCTTAGGACATTCAATCTCCTGTTTACAACAAAGAATGGCTGTTCAGTTGTTCTGGATGAGGAAGGTTTATTTAATTTAAATGAGTCATTTTGAACCAGTTTTTAATGAACAAAACATGGCCCAACTACCGAAGTACTTTAAGAATGCTTTTCAGCTGCGTGCTTACCTTAAGTTAATTCATCTTTTTATTTTTTACAGTGCAATCTGCTCATTTCTTGCTCTTTTTCAGATAATTAATGTCACATCTCAGATCTTTATAGATGCCCTTCTTAAACTCCTGATATCCCGCTCTCCTTCTCTCGCGCTCTCTCCGGGAATGAAGAGAAATATTTTTATCTCTGGTTTTGTTTCAGTGTTTAATGTTTGTGCCCGCAGTAGATAGGACTCACATGTCTGCTGCTGGGCTGATTGTATTAGAGGATTATCAACCCCTCCTTGTTTTATAGAGCCCATCACAAGACCTGGAACAACCAAATCTTCCACTTTCCATAACATTTCAACCTTGTCTGCTGGACAGTTGTGTGTACGATTTGCATCCACAGAGCTCATGAGATTCTTTTATTACAGTGGTGGCTATGTTGTCTGGACATTGTGAGATTGAAGTGTGTGTGCTGATATTAAATATTGTACACAAAGAATAGAGGTTTGAAATGACTTTTAAGGGGTTGTGTCTTTGGCCGCAGACTCTTTTCTTGATTACGTTTTAATCTTTCTACATAAAGAAGACACCAAGGAAAGCATGTGATGCCATCCAGTGAGTCAGCCTTAATTGAAGCCATTACTTGAATCTAAAGATTAAACCTATGAATCAGTGGCTCCTTCAGAGGAGCTGAGGTGAGGAATGTTGTGTCTATTATTTTGTATGTAGTTTAGTGAGCCTGGGTCATCACCTGGGAATGTATTGTGCCCTGAGACAAAGAGGCAGCCTTAAAAAGTGTCCTTACGCTGCCACCCATCCATACATTTTTTGTCTTGAGCTGGTAATTTCCAGCATCTGCCCTGGTTGGAGTCATTTCACATTATGACCTTATTTGCTTTGACATTCCAGATTCTTCCTGAACAGGTCATATATCCCATGACTATTCTGCATGGCATAGAAAACATATTTTGAACATCATTTACAAACTTCTACACATTCACTTGCATGTTGGTTTATTTTGAAAATCATTAATTTAACTTTTTTTTTTTTCCTCTCCATCATATCAAACCATAACATTACTGGGATTAATTCCAGTTTCATGTTTTGTTTGTGTTTTTAGGACTCTGAGTTTTCGGTACTCCGGTGTCTTTCTAGTGTTCTAGTTTTCATTTAATAAATATGAATTAAACTCTTCTGATTCTGATTCCACAACATTATTCCGGAAGAATGCAGATGTTTAATAACTGGTAACAAAGCCAAATGGTATAAAAATCTGTTTTTTAATTTTCTTAAATATGCCATATTTTAAAAGTTTAGGGTCAGTAAAATTTTGAAAGAAGTCTCAAATGCTCACTAAGGCATTTATTTGATTAAAAATACATCAGAAACTATAATATAATGGAATATTATTATTTCAGTTTAAAATAACTAAGTAAATAAAAAAAATTAAAAACAGTTGTGCTGCTTAAAGGTATTGTGGAAACTATTTTGTTTTTGTCGAGATTCTTTGAAAGTTGAAAAGAACAGCATTTTTAACATTATAAATGTCTGTACTATCACTTTTGATCAATTAATGCATCCTTGCTGAATTAAGGTATTAATGTTAATATAAAAAAAAATCTTACTGACTCCAAACAGTAGAAGCATTGCCTGAGATCCATACCATCTGATCCGTTTCCAACCCCTCCTTGCACAATGTGGCTTGCATCAGTGTTGCAATGTTTTCTTCCATCTGATGTGAATCACAGTAAACACCTTAAGCCTGGTGACCTCCTTCATCTAAATATCCTGATTTCAGCTCACACTTCTGAGTGCTTCTGTCTGAATTCCTTTAACTGTCTGCCCTGATGATTTGTAATCCCTTTCATTTGTTTTATCCCTTTTCCCTCTTTCTCGCTCCCACTCTTGATGCATTCTTCCTGTCATGTCTTTGTACCATCAGAGGTCGAGATTCCCTTCTGAATGATTGACCCTCCATTTACTGCTGATGAACTCTAGAACTCATGAACTCTTGAACTTGGACTCCTCGGATGATCAAAAAGTTACTCCAAGTCATTGTTCCCTCAAATTTTTTTTTTTTTTAACAAAGACTGAAGTAAATCACATTTGAGATCTGACTTTTGGATCTGATATTCTCATATATGTGATTATATGTCTGAAGATTCACATGCATGCAAGAAGGGCAAACGAGTTTAAGAGCTTAACCAAAAAGATTCAGTGCATTGTAGTGGAGGAGAAATCTCAGCACTTTTCTAAAGCAAAAAAAAAAAAAGGGTTACCAATACAAATGATAAATTATGAATTCTTCTAGTGTATCTGGCCAGTATGTAATATGCATAGCTTAGTGTGTTTGAAAATTAATGTATATTCACTTTGCCTTAAATATTTTTAAAAAATTGGCCACTCTACTGCGTGTTAGCTCACCTGTGAGGGAATAATATTAAACGCATTATGCATAAATTAAAATGTGATTTATTCCGAAATATTTCACTATTCATGTCCTAACAGTACGTCAATCCATGCTTTTTAATTTTCTGTGCCGACTGTGAAATCTATGCAATGGATTTAAATGGCTTTATTTGTAGCTGAAAGATATTTATTCAGAAACTCTTTTATCATAAGCATAAAAGAATAATTAAACTACATGGGTGAGGAACGTGGACAATTAGGTGAAAGATGGGCATTTCGATTCTATGGAAATATGGGTAGCTTTCTGCATAATTACTCTGGCACAGATTCATATGTAATTCACGCACAGCACCCCCTTAACTCAAGTGATGATAATGAACGATTATACATCATCAAGATAAGAAAGATCACACATTCTGCACTAATGCTAGTTTAAAATCCGTTTACCACAATATTCACACAGATGTCTTGTCAACCCAATATGCTAATTTTAAAGATTTTAAATATTTAAGTGGTTTGTTTTTGGCTAAACTTTACGTTACAATTTTGTTATTTTTTTTTTATTTTCCATGTTTCATTTATATTCTGTTCCAAAATGAAGCTAATTTAATTACTGCATCATTAAAATGTATTGAATAAATATTTTCATTATAATTAATGCATTTATTAATGTATTTTTGTTATAATGAATGAACTCTAATAATTTTTTATCAACAACCGTAAACACTTAAAAGCAAACTAAAATTACTAATGAAATTGTGGCGTTTCTATAGTCCACATGGTTTACATCATGTTTATGTTCATGATATTACTTGAATTCCTCATAGGAAAAATATATTTTATAATATAATTTATTATTATATTATTAGAATTTATGGTAAATGCATCCTTGGTGTAAATTGGAAATATTAGGCACAAGGTATAATTAGATTGTTTATTTTTTGTTAATTTTTTTATTTACAGTGTCAATTTTTATCAAGGCAATGGAAATTCTTAAAAAAAATTAATGGAGAAGGTAGTCTGTGTAATGAGCCGCCAGTATTTTTATTATTTTATTTTACAGATTTATTTATTTTTTTCAGTGCAGATCTATTCATACAGTATACTCCTACATCAATACTCTTCTATATTCTTGCAATAAAATCTAATATAGATTCACGCATGCACTACTAGACTATAAAGTGTTATGCTGCCAGAATGTAAGATAAAAACATCAAAGTAAACAGAGACTCTATCATGCCTGATAAAACCTCAGCTGAAAGTTGTCTTTATCAAATGCTGAGTGTGATATCACTGGCATGCATACATTAACAATCAGTATGACAGCATGAGAGAAAGGCAAGGCTATTTCTTTACACAGCCTCTCATGGATGGTTGATTGTCAAGTGTTGCACAGCTTATACTATATGACCAAAAGGTCACCATTCAACCTCTGCATTCACATGAGCACACCAGTGTTTTAATCAGAGCTTGAAGAAGATCAGCGGGATCGTAGATGTAGTAGAGGGAAGTAAATAGCTACGAGGGGGAGGGGGAAATGTAATCAATTTATGAGATAAAGTTTGATCCAAGTATAGGCTACCCGTGAAGTTCAGATCTGTGAAGTCTCTCTGTACAAAACCCACAGTGAAACAGACTTCCGGAGGTATTTCAGTTCATGCGTAAAGCTCTTTGCAAGCGCTTACAAATGCACTTTGTTCACAAATTAAAGCTATTTAAAAAAAAAGAAATCTACCCACAGGACAACATGACATTGCAGAGATGAGCTTTTAGGGGAGAGAGAGCGAGAAAAGGGAAATGCATTGCAAAACACGTCTTGTCCAGATATTTATGTTCGCTTGTTTTTCAAGACTATAACCATTAATCCTTCAAAAGGAATGTCAGAAAATTGATAGGGAAGCAGTTGCACATGAAGATGATCTGACAGGAGTAGGCCAAGATTATTTAAAATGCACAAAAGGAAAATCTCCAATGCCTTTATGTTGTGAAATCACCCAAGGAGAATCAATTGTGTGCATGCTTAATCAAATTCCACACACATCTCTTGTTTTTTTGCCTCTGAAATCTATGTATCACAGATATTTTTCCACAAGGCATCTATTTGTAGATACCAGCACATCCTGCTAATTTGCAAAGTAACATCTTGTGACTGTGTTTAATGAATACATCAAACAGCGTTAGAAAAGATAAGGAGGCACTGAAAATTATGGATGTGAATGGGTTTCGTAGTCATCAGATACAAAGGGGTTTATAAAAGGGGATAAGGGGATTTTTCACCTTTTCCAATGGAATTGATCAGTCTGGCCTTTTAACGTAAACTTGTACGGTCATGTGTGAGCCCTGGAAAAAAACCTACAGTATTCATATAGGCTACACACACTCTGTTGTTCACAGCTTAGTTGCATTTATTCATTAAAACAAACAAAATTAATACAATTCCTTTGTACTCATTCATTTGTATGTCGTTGCATTCATTTTATAAAAGTTTGTAGGGCCAGTTTACACAGACATATGGTTTGTTTTTGTTTTTCTTGGGGAAATGCCCTTGGCTCTCACACAACAGTACAAGTGCATAAACGTATACACCACAAGGATAATGCTTTTTTTCCCCCTCCCACGTTTCTTCCCATGAGACAATTATAGGGTGTGCACTTCAAAAGGATCCATTCAAATTGGTTTTTGTAAATGATGTTTTTTATTTGTATTTTAATATAATATTCATAAATTTTAATTTTTTGCATATGTTTGCACTAGTGTGTGTGTTGTGTGTGTATATAGAATACAGTGGTGTGAAGAAGTGTTGGCCCCCTTCCTGATTTCTTATTTTTTTTGCATGTTTGTCACACTTTAATGTTTCAGATCATCAAACAAATTTAAATATTAGTAAAAGATAACACAAGTGAACAACATGCAGTTTTTAAATTAAGGGTTTTATTATTAAGGGAAAACAAAATCAAAAACTACATGGCCCTGTGTGAAAAAGTGTTTGCACCCTAAACCTAATAACTGCTTGGGCCACCCTTTTGTAGTCAGTCATTGTTATTCAACTGCATCAAAGCGTTTTGCGATAACTTGTAATGAGTCTGTTACAGTGCTGTGGAGGAATTTTGGTCCACTCTTCTTTGCAGAATTGTTTTTTCAGCCACATTGGAGGGTTTTTGAGTATGAACCGCCTTTTTAAGGTCATGCCAAAGCATCTCAATGTTCTACCGTATGTTTCAGGTCTGGGTACTTTGACTAGGCCACGCTCAAAGTCTTCATTTTTTTGTTTTTGTCTTCCAGCCATCAGAGGTGGGACTTGATGGTGTTGTTTTGGATCATTTGTCCTGCTGTCAGAAAAACAATGTGTCGCTTTCAGCTTGTGCTGTGGTCCTTACGACCAGATGGTCGGTACATTCTCTTAATGATATTTTTTGTGGTAAGTATAGTCAGAAGTCATGGTTCCTATATAAGACAGCAATGTATTTCCAGGTCCTTGAACAGCAAAAACGCCCCAGGACCATCTACTACTACCCCACCATATTTTACGTGGTTTTTATGATGTTCTTTTCTGAAATGGAAGTGTTATTTTTTTTTTTATTTATGTCAAGACGTTAATGGGACACACACCTTCCAAAAAGTTAAACATTTGTCTCATCAGTCCACAGAATATTAGCCCAAAAGTCTTGGGGATAATCAAGAAATTTTTTGGCAAATGAGAGACGAGCCTTTATGTTCTTTTTGCTCAACAGCAGTTTTCGTCTTGGAACTCTGCCATGCAGTCCATTTTTGCCCAGTCTCTTTCTTATCGTTGGATCATGAACACTGATCTTAATTGAGGCAAGTGAGGCCTGCATTTCTTTGGATGTTGTTGTGGGGTCTTTAGTGACCTCTTGGATGAGTCGTCGCTGAGCTCTTGGGGTAATTTTGGTCGGCCGACCACTCCTGGAAAGGTTCTCCACTGTTCCATGTTTTTACCATTTGTGAATAATGGCTCTCACTGAGGTTCGCTGGAGTCCCAAAGCTTTAGAAATGCTTTATAACCTTTTCCAGACTGATAAATCTCAATTACTTTCATTCTCATTTGTTTCTGAATTTCTTCGGATCTCGGCATGATGTCTAGCTTTTGAGGATCTTTTGGTCTACTTCACTTTTTCAGGCAGGTCCTATTTAAGAGAGTTCTTGATTGCGAACAGGTGTTTTGTTTTTTTGTGGCAGTAATCAGGCCTGGGTGTGGATAGAGAAATTGAACTCAGGTGTGATAAAACACAGTTTTAACAGGGGGGCAAACACTTCTTCACACAGGGGCATGTAGTTTTGGATTTAGTTTTCCCTAAATAAAAACCTTCATTTAGAAACTGCACGTTGTGTTTACTTGTGCTATCTTTGACTAATATTTAAACTTGTTTGATGATCTGAAACATTAAAGTGTGACAAACATGCAAAAAAAAATAAGAAATCAGGAAGGGGGCCAACACTTTTTTCACACCATGGTAGCTATGTATGTATATGTATGTCTATCCAAGTGGCGTACGGATAAGTATTCAGACCCCCTTTAATTTTTCTCTCTTTGTTATATTGCAGCCATTTGCTAAAGTTATTTAAGTTAATTTTTTTTCCTCATTTAATGTACACACAGCACCCCATATTTACAGAAAAACACCGAATTGTTGACATTTTTGCAGATTTATTAAAATAAAAACTGAAATATCACATGGACCTAAGAATTCAGACCCTTTGCTCAGTATTTAGAATAAGCACCCTTTTGATCTAATACAGCCATGAGTCTTTTTGGGAAAGAGCAAAAAGTGTTCACACGGGATTTTGGGGATCCTCTGTACATTCCTCCTGCGCTATATTCTCAAGTTTCTGTCAGGTTTGTGATGGTAAAACGTGGGGGGAACAGTCATTTGTTATGGGTCTCTCCAGAGTTGATGCTCAATTGGGTTTAAGTCACAGGGCTCTGATGGGCCATTCATAAGAACAGTCAACGAGTTGTTAGTGAAGCCACTACTTTCGTATTTTAGCTGTGGGCTTGGTTCCTGGTCTTGTTGGAAGGTAATACCTTCGGCACAGTCTGGTAGGGTCTCTGAGCACTCGGCAGATATGGTTCTCGTCCAGGATATCCCTCGGGCGTTGGGCCGCAGTCATCTTCCCCCGAGTTGTGCAATCCCGTCGTCCTGTCCCTGCAGACTTGAAAAACACCCCCACAGCAGATTGTGATGCCATCCATCCTGCTTCACTGTGGGACGGTATGGGACATGGTGACGAGCAGTTGCCTAGTGTCTCAACACTAATACCCTTAGATTTAAGGCCACAAGAAATTATAATCTGGTGTTCTCATCCGACAGAAGAGAATCCTTATTTATCACCAGTCTTGGAGTTCCTTCAGGTGTTTTTCATGGGTGCCCCCTTGCACTGAGGGGGGGCTTCCGTCGGGCCACTCTGCCATAACGCCCTGACTGGTGGAGGTCTGCAGTGATGGTTGACTTTCTACAACTTGCTCCCATCTCCCGACTGCATCTCTGGAACTCAACCACAGTGATCTTTGGGTTCTTCTTTAACTCTCTCACCAAGGCTCTTCTCCCCCGATAGATCAGTTTGGTTACCGGACGGCCAGCGATAGGAAGGGTTCTGGTCGTCCCAAACAACTTCCATTTAAGGATTATGGAGGCCAAAGTGCTCTTAGGAACCTTAAGTGCAGCAGAAATTTTTTTTTTTGTAAATTGAGGCCGATCTTGTGCCTTGCCACAATTCTGTCTCTGAGCTCTTCGGGCAGTTCCTTTGACCTTATGATTCTCATTTTCTCTGACATGCACTGTGAGCTGTAAGTCTTATATAGACAGGTGTGTGGCTTACCTAATCAAGTCCAATCAGTATAATCAAAAACAGCTGGACTCAAATGAAGGTGTAGAAACACCTCAAGGATGATCAGAAGAAATGGACAGCACATATATGTTTAAATATAGAGTGTCCACAGCAATGGGTCTGTATAACTAAGTGACAATGCGGGAGAGTTCAGTTTTTCTTTTTTTAGTAAATCTGCAAAAATGTCAACAATTTCGTGTTTTTCTGTCAATATGGGGTGCTGTGTGTACATTTAATGAGGAAAAAAAAAAAACTTAAAAGATTTTAGCAAATGGCTGCAAAATAAAAAAGAGTGAAAAATTTAAGGGTGTCTTAATACTTTCCGTACCCACTGTTCTATATTATACTTATACTAATTTAGGACTATGTGATTATTGCTAGTGTTTCCTTGTTTAATATAAATCTGCAACATATTTCGTAATGTTCCAACAACCTCTCTCTGGTTGTTTTTTGATGTCACATTTTAACTATGGGGGCTGTGTGTTACTTAATGAGGAAACCACTAAAAATTGTAACTCGAAACACTCCTTGTTTTTAGCAAATGGCTGCAATATAAAAAGAGTGAAAAAATTTAAGGGGGTCTGAATACTTGTCTTACCCACTGTATATATATGTGTGTGTATATGTGTATTTTTTTTAGCAAAAAATATTTTTATTTTGATACTATGTTATTAATGGTATAATATGATAATATATTTTAATATTACATTTTTTATATATATGTGTATGATTTGTATGTTAATTCTACAATTTTATTTTATATGAATTCATAATAATTATTATATTATGTTATTTTAAAAATAAGATGTTTTTGTTAATTTATCTTGATTTTTATTAATTAATTGTATTAATTATTGTCTTGTACAATTTGAATGTACTTGTAATTATAAAAAGTTTTTTTAATTTAATAATTTCATAATTTATAATTAATCTGAGAACTGTATATTAGATTATTTTGTTTAATAAATTTATACTTCATATAAATAATAATTTATTATATCAATTTTATTAAATTAATTATCATTATATGATTGATTGATATTTATGATCTTTGGCGATGACTAGTTTTTTCATGGACACATGCAAATTGCTCAACCCATCATTAAGCACTGACCGTGTTTCAAAACAAAGCTGCTGTTTTTTGACCCTGAGAGGAAGTTTGTTTAACAGCATGAAGAACTCTGAAAACACTACTGTAAAGCCATTCATTACATTCTGATACACACACACGTAGTAAAATCAGTAACCCACTGGTCATTATCCCCTCGTGTCATCTGCAGTAATTAGATCCTCTTACAGCGTCCCTTTAACAATCCTCCAGTAACAGGGCTTCTCGCAACCTCGCTTTCCCACATTAATTACCATAGCATACAATTAGCAACCCACCTTCCATGCCAATGATTCCCAATCCCAATCAATTTCCGATTCTCAATGGTTCATCAGAGCCCACAGGAATTGTGGCTTAGGAAACAGTTGCCTGGATAATGTTGAGCTGAGGCTGGATTAGTTTGCTGATTTGGTATTAGTGGTGTCAGGAACTCTTATCTTCACACAAACATCCACAGACTCTGTTTATCATGCTTTTGTCCCCCACATATATTTGCGCTGAAACTTGTTCAATACTAATAGGGTTTCTAAGTATCCTGGGATGCCAAGAGCACTGCTTTAACCTATTGATGTGTGCTGGGTAGCATGTAGACTTGCATATCACTGATTATGGGTACCGCGCTACGTTTGCCAGTGCATTACTCAATAGGCCTACTCATTCTCACTTGGATTCGATCAGCAAGCTTATTCTCTTCAGTATTAGGAATTGCATGTGATTCTGTCTTTATTACAAGACAAGCCCACACTCATTAAACCCTGTACCAGAAACACATCCATAACTCTCAGCAGACTTAAGATTAGCCTTTTTATTGGCATTTCATCAGACTGTATTGGAAATTCATTCACAAGGCTGCCTGCAGTGTTTAGTTCCTTGTTTTTTATGCAACAGATCATTTTGGACAAAATAGAAGGCTTGATATTTAAAGAGATCTTGTCCATGTTCATCCAAAATTGTTCAAATGTACTCACCCTTGTGGTATTTTTAAGGCCCGTTCACACCAAGGACGATAACTATAAAGATAACGATTAAGATATAGTTCTAAAAAACGTTCTGAGTATTAAAGAATGCATGAGGTCCATAACACTAGGCCGTTTTATTGCGATATAAGGCCACAGAGGAAGCGGATATCGTTGATATTCAATTGCAGAGAACGATTTTTTCCAGCTGATGAACGATACAAACATTGACAGCCAATCAGAATCCATCCTGCTGTAATGAGCTCGAGAATTTAAAGCGACAGACAAGCGTGCACTTAGAATAAACAGTCAATATCGTCTGCTAATATCTTTATCTTTATAGTATAGTTCTTGGTGTGAACGGGCCATGTTTATTACTGTATGGCTCTCTTTCTTCTGTTTAACATTGACTTCCACTGTGTGGACAAAAATACTGAGACATTTCTTCTTTTGTGTTTTACAGAATGGATAAAGTCAGCTAGTTTTGGACAACATCAAGGTTGAGCAAATGATGACAAAATATTCATTTTTGGTTGAACTGTTTCTTTAAAGTCCTGGAGCCTTCGATTGCCAGGGGCCTGGAAATGTAAAATGTATATTTGAGGTTGTCATAAAGACTTTGCAGTATAATTGGATTTTTTTTAATTGTTCATTATTTATATTTTGTAACAAACTTACACACAAACATTTGAAATAACCGCTGCACTGTACTCACAACTTAAATCGAAGCAGATTTTTTAATTACAAAATGCAATGTTTGAATTATGAGACGTTATACTTGTGTTCATAGTTTTCATCATTAAAATGTGTTGTTTTGGTTGATTAATGGTTTATTATTTGAATTTTGTTACACCCCCCCACCACCCTTTTTTCTTATTATTTTCTTTCAGAAAAACCATGTGGGCATGGTATATTAATAATAATTAAATAGTAAAATAAAATAAAAAGTTGCCATAACATAGTCAACAGCACCCAGACCTAAACTAGCAGTGAAAACCATTGCTGAAAAACTTTCCTGAATGTGTATATTTACGAATGTGGGCGATGATGAATGTTTTTGGAGAGGTTGGGACAACTGCCGAACACAAAGTGCTTTTCTATACATAAAAAGCAAAAATCACTAAGAGGACTAAGGGTGAGGAGAAAAAAAAACAGGAAAGAGACAAAAGAGAGAACATATGGTTATTTTCAACAGACAGGGTATATGTCTCTTATCTCATTTGTAAGCACCCACTTTTACACCTACATGACGCACACACACACAACAGTGCGGTGCGGTAAACACACATTCTACAATGCGCAAGAGGTACAAGTATCTGCAATGTGTAAAAAATAAACCTCTTGGATAATGTCTGACTATTTCCTTTCCCAATGAATGTTAATTGACAGTGGCACCCATATATACATACATGTGGGCTACAGACACACGTACACAGCGTTACTCACAACACTTCAGCTATTTCGAGGCATTTCAGTCTATACTATCTGCAGGTATCTGTGTAGTGCCTTTGTCCTTTGAACCACAAATACCTTTTGTCCTATAAGCACCATTGAAAGCAAATGGCTATATATGTATGGTTTAGCTGTCTGAAGGAAGAAAATGAGTATGAATAACATGAAAGACAAACAAGGAACGAACTTCAGAAACACATTCAGAGTCCTTTAGTCTGATTCTTTTGCATAAGATATTTTCAATACGTTCATCTGCTGAATCAGTTTTTTTTTATTCGTCACTATTCATTTTTGACAACAGAAATGCTTTATGTAACCCCTTTGTTGTCTGTCTTTGTTTTACAATTGCCAAGATTCTTTTAAAATCTGTACGATTCATGTAAATCCTATTTCAGTTATGTTATGTCAGGAAATCGCAAGCACTTAAAGTCTTTTTGAAAAATCATCGGGTCTAAATCAACTTATTCATGTTTTGCCTGTAATAATAAATCCACTGCGATTGAGTTTGTGCTTTTGGACTGAAATGAAACAGTGTTTGCTAATGCAATCAGCGAGCATCTCTTATTACCTAGGCAGCTGGCCTTTTATGTATCAGGTGACATTATCTTATGCCAAAGGACGGCACTGTATCAAAAGAAGAAAAAGACGTGGTGATTTCTGGATGAGTGGCTCTGTGACGTGAAATCAAACATATTCTAAAACCTTTCAAAATGATTTCATTTTAGAAGTATTACAATGAAATGACCAGTTTGTGAGATGAAGTGATGGTAACCTTGCAAACATTTCCAAGCCAGAACAAAGGTTATAAGAGGGAGACCTGGGCACGGGGAACTTTTTACAATTTCCTGGAAAGATTGACTTCTTCAACATGCGGACGTCTGAACCAGCGTAATCAGGACAAATAAAAAATGTCAAAAAATAAATAATAATAAAAAAAATCTTAACAGAATGAAAAAGAAGACAATACAGCAAGGAGGGAAAAGGTTTTGGGGCTTGAAAAAAGAGAATAATAGAAATGCTGAATACTGAAGGGCATGCTGGACCACAGACTTACTGGTAGAAAAATAATACAGATGCTGGTAAAAATAATACAACAACTAAGGCGAAGAATATTTTACATCAGATTTAATCAAATCTATCCTTATCCTATAACTTAGCCATGTGGTGCATGATCATAAATGATAATATTATATCTATAAAGTCTCTTGTGCTCAACAATACTTGTTTGATCAAAAATACAGTATTACTATTAAAATATTATTACAATTTAAAATGACTGTTTCCTATTTGAATGTATTTTAAAATATAACTTATTCCTGTAATGGCAAAGCTGAATTTCAGCATCATTACACCAATCTTCAGTGTCACATGATTCCTTCAGCAATCTCCTAATTCATTATATTTTTAAATTGTAATAATAATTCACAATATTACGGTTTTACATTTTACTACAATTTTACTGTATTTTTGATCAAGTGAATGCAGCCTTGGTGAGCATAAGAGACTTCTTTTAAAAAAAATTATATTAAATAAATAAATGGATTAGTCATTGAAGGCAAACGTGAATGCAAATTAATCTTAAAGCTTCATTTCTCACCTGTAGGAGGCGATGAACAGAGCTCAGCTGCACAAGTAACCAAGTAACAGCAACTTTAATCGCTGCAGGTGAGTCCGACGTTACCCATTCTTTAATGACTTGATCGTTAGTCGTTTAATATGGATGTGATGAAATATAGGTTGGTTTTGCTGAATATGGCGGACTTTAGTAAGCACCGACCGATCTAGCCTCGTTTAGCTTCTCGTCCTGACTGCTTTCCATATTAATGCTGAGGCCTTTTTATATTATTAAATGAGCCTGGGTCGATAGGGAAGTGATTATTTTTTCTCTTACTTTTAAATGTGCAGTAATGGATAACAACATATTAAAGGAGTTCGTACCCTTGAGCTGTTCTCGTTTGGTCCGTCAAAGAAGCAGACAGCTTTTGTAAGCAACGTGCTCTGAATGTTTTCTATTGAACTGCATTTGTGGAACTGCTGGGGCTGAGTGAATATATCATCTCTATTATATTATTCACCTTATAAATAATATTATCATCAAGGTAGTTTTCTTAAGTGAAGAAAGAAAAGAAGAAGAAAAAGGAGCTGCACGTGCTGCTGTTGGCGGTGTTTTAATTGTGCGCGTGAAGCAGAGCTGACTCACGAGCTTCAGATGCTCGCGGCTCGTGAGCAGTGTTGCCAAACCCCTCCCTCAGAAAATCTCTAGAACCACCCTCAAACGTCTGCGCATTTTTCACAAAAAGTAGCCAAATATGAAAACAAAGTAAATACAGGTACATTTAGTAAAGGAAAGTGTGCATATATAAATATATATATACTTTACAAATGATGACAGTATAAAAAATATAACAAAAGATTAAGTATAACAAAAAATTCTGAAGTGAAATTAGGAAATGCTTGTGATCTGCAAGCACATCAAACATGACGGAAAGACACAAAAGACACATAATGTTGGGAATTTGTTTTATGTGTCACCAAAGTGCATCCCTGTCCTGCTCAAATACAACAGATAAGAGATATTATGATTCTCCAAAAACAAAAACTTTATTCATACAAACTTATTTCAGTCAACACACTCTATTACTACAACGTAAGTGCAAAATACTACATCCCAGCACACATGACACGATGATGCAATCTGTCTCTCTCTCTCAGTATCTGGTTGACATGACTGTGCATGAATTGTGGTATAACTTTTGTGTCCGTGGTTAAAACAAGATGTTCATTTTTTTTCTCCGGCATCTTGATTGATGCTTATAATGAAATTGTGGTGTGTGTCATGGCAGGCGTGGTGTACTGGTGTGTTGACTGCGCAGACTCATCATTGGCATGATTGAGAGCAAACATGACCGGTCACGGGCCTACGGCAGGGTGTGGCCAAATAAAAAATCTCCAAAAAAATCGCTAGTTTTATTTAAATACAGCTAAAATAGCTCCTTGTCGCAAAAAATATATAAAAAGTCGCAGCTACAATGAGAAAGTAGCTAAATTTGGCGACAACATCCCCAAATTGGCAACACTGCTCGTGAGTGACGAGTCACGGCACTTGTGTGGTAAAATAAAAACATATGATTCATTATTGTCATGAAGTACGTTTTCATGTCTTAATTCTCTTTTATATCATTTTTTTAAAAGATGGAAATCATCATCTCGTTAACTAGGCCTGTTTCATTTCTAGTGATGACATTCACCCAGTTACACAATTCTGTCATTTTCTGACACTGTCATGTTGCCATTTTGTCTTTCTGTCCTCATTTGCTTGCCCTCATGTTTTGCAAACCTGTATTGACTTTCTTCTGTGGGGCTTCTTCTCAGTCACTATTCACGGTTATTGTTTGAGGGGAAAATTGTGATGAAAGTGAACAGTGACTGAGAATGTCATCTTTTTGTGTTCCATTGGATAAAGAAAGTCAAATGAATTTGGAACATGAGTAAATTATGACAGGACATCCCCCAAGTAGGATATTAGTGGGAAAATATAGCACAATAATAAAGTCTCATCAATTTTGTGCAGTGTTTTTACTCAAAACTAATCTGTCCTGATAGTAAAAAAAAAAATCAACAGTAGAACTAATACATAGAATTAATTCCTTTAAATCCAACACAGTTGGTCGGTTGATATAGCTTTATTTCGATTGCCAAGACGAGCTGAGTGACATCAGTATGCTGCTGATCCATTGTCAGAATGACCAGACTGTTAAGAAAGAATTAAGAAAATGCCTAGTGTTCGCAAGTATTAGCAGATAAAGATGGTGACAGACATATTCATAGTCTGCAAATTCCCCAAGGAATGATTTAGAATATTGAATCATGAAACAAAACTACCTAGTAAATGTATTTGTGCTGCATACAAAGTGCTCATTAGAAGTGAAATGAGTGCTAATAAGTAAATGGAATGTGAAAAACACAAGTGAATGGCCATATTCATCATTGAGTTCAAAAGGTACTGCATAACAGCAATGACTCACCAAGTTTTTTGTACATATCAGTGCATATATATATATTTTTTATTTCAAATACCTGAAGGTACCCTCTCCATTTTCTGCCAGAGCTTTTGGCATTGCTGTTCCTCCCTTGGCTCAGATTTTAATGAAAATTGAATAATGCGAAAGAAACAAGGCCAGAAACATACTATAGTGTGCAGATGCAAGGTCCCTTGAACATACTTAATGTGCACTCTTCTGTTGCTGTGATGGTAACTTTAGTACTCATTGGGGTGATAGTTATCTTCAAATGTTTGTGCCATTAAAGTGGATCTGTTATTATTCAGGTTGCTAGCTATAAACGTATTGATTTTAAAGGGATGGTTCACCAAAAAAAGGAAATGTGCAATTTCGGAAGATATTTTGAAAAATGTTGAGAACCAGACTGTTCTGGTGACCAGTGACTTCCATTGTATGGAAACATTTCTCAAAGTATCTTCTTTTATGTTCCACAGAATAATAATCATACAGGTTTGAGAAGTTCAGATTGATGAGCTGGTAAGATAAGATGATAATGCACAAAATGAAACATGCATAGTTGTGTTTATTTCTGTAATGCTGAGGCAAATGGGGAGAAAAGGCATGAGATATGAAAACAGGACTAACTAGAGATATGGAGATGGCCGGACATGAAATAATTGTAGCTACAGGGGCAAAGTTTGATGAACAGTATGACACACTCGGCTTTAGAGAGAGATAGGGATAATGAAGTTTTTGAGGGTGCTGGAGAGAATTAAGATTTTAGGCCTGGTCTTGTTTATGCTTGTACTGTTATTATTGGATAGGGGAAGGTCATTAGATTTCAATATTAATGCAGATGCAGTGAAAGGCACTTCCAGAAACTTCCAACATGTGTTCCCTCAATTTTCTTGAAGGAACCCGTCGATAAAAATGCAATGCATAATAAATAAAAATACATTTACACTCATAAATTCAGTATTAATGTTCCTGCTGTGTTTTATGTTTGGTCAGCACTCAGCAGTAGATGTCTTCAATACTACGCAACAGCGTAACTGATGTTAAACTTTCATCTTTCTCAAATCAAAGAGGTTGTCTTGAAGTGAAAATTGTTATTATTTATTCTCCCTTGTCATTTCAAACCCATATGCTGTTGTTTTTTGCTGAGGAACACAAAAGCAGACATTTCATGAAGCTGTGACCACAGCTGATCATCTTCAATAATCAGCTTCAATTTTTCTCTCTCATTTAAAGATGTGCATTGCTTCTTGTTGCATCATGTGTATCTTTTGTTTTGTATTACTTGGGGTGTTAGAGCTACTGAAATGCACCTCCTGATAAACAGTATGCAATTTTTATAATCTATAGTTTTTATTTCCTCAGGATTTCTTCTGATGGTAAGACAGCAACGGAAGAATCATGGACCCAGTCAGTGAAAATCCTTCCGGTTTCCAGCCCAAACGCCCTGCGGTAAGATTTTCATTTCACATGACACATCTGGCTGTTATATATGGGGTTAGAACAGAATGTATGTTAAAAAAGAGATTTCAGAAAGTTTAGAATAAAAGTAACTTCAGGCAAGGGCTGGGCGATATGGCCAAAAAAAGGACCATGATAAAATATTTCATACCAGTCGATATCGATAATTATCACAATAAATTAAAAATCTTTATTACCTCATTATCATATGGTGAAATGTAATTATTCTGACTCTTTGAGTTTTATTAAAATTAACCATTGGTCTTCCATAGTAGCATAAATTTAGATCATGATAACCACAATCCCACATTTCTGCCACATTACCATGGTGCAGTTAGTGTTACTATAGTAAATTCATGGTAAATGATGGCAATTTGTAGATTGAAAAGTCTTCTGACTGTATCTTTGCGCACAGTGTTTCTTCTGTTTGTCAGCGTTGTTTCATCTGGTGTAACGAATCAGCTCATGAGGAAATATGAATAATTAATCATAACTAGTTATAATTAATTATGAATATTTAGATCCGCTGTAGATATTTAGCTGACCTCTCAGGGTCAACTGTCTTGTCAATTCTAAGAACGTTAATTTCCTGGTTAAGGGAAATAACTTTCTTACTGTACAATTCTACAAAAGCTTGTAGCATAAATCTGCATGATTAAGTGACTCCAGTTATGAGCAAACCATGAACAACGTCAAGTGTGATACAAGTAAGGTTTTATTAACTACATAAACACTTAAACTACTCTAACATACTACATAAACTGGTCTAACATACACATATACACACACACACACACACACACACACGCATACAGTTGGTATAGGAAATGGTTAGAGCTTAAACAGTAAAGAAGAAATAAGGAATGAAGTTATGGAAACATTTGCATATTCAGCAGATCTACACCTGAGGGAAACGTCAGATTCTTAGTTCAAACACACCTTTGTAAAAAGGTGCAAATGATACCTAATGTATCAATTAATAAGACTAAGTTTGATACTTGCAAGTCTCGTCTGTCTGAAAGAGATTCCTGATGCAATCTTAAGGCCCAAGATCTTGCTGAAGTTGGTTGATGAGAAAGAACCAGTTTGAGTCAGAATCTTGGTGAAATGGAAAGGTCGAGGCCGAAGCCTGGCACGAGCTTAGGGTTTCCGGGTGCGTTTTTCTCACATCCTCTCAGAATTAAAAACAAACCACCGACTGGGAGGGTCCCTGGAGCGGGCCTTTAAGGTCGGAGAAGATCCCCGCCTCTCAAGATGGGCTTGTCCAATGAGAAAGATGGAAATTCCAAGCGGGAGGTGGCAATTGCTGGAGGTTTTACGACCCCTTTGTTCTCTAAGCATTGTAATTTGCAAATGGACTTGAATCGAAATTACTAAAGATTCTCAGAAACACTAATATATTGCCTATGTACCAAAATATAATATACACTCTCATTTAGATCATCAGAATACGAATTCATAGATACTAAACAAGGTAGGAGTACATATAGTGAAAGGATGACAGGAATTGGTTCCCTCATAAGCATGCCTAAAATCGTCTAAAAATATCAAAGCAACATACACAATGACCTGAAGGATACACTGTTCATTCAAAGAAAGGTTTTCCTATGAATTAATTAGTAGAAAAGTCCATTTCTACTCTGCATTTGCCTCTTGCTTATGGGACATTTTCCCTGGTCACATTCCATGAGGTCGTAAACGTATCTGGTGTCAGTGTTGCTATGGAACCAGGGGCCTGTTCGGCTTCCTGGGGTGTTACAGAGTATTTGTTAAATCTAGCTAACAAAATATATAGTGTGTTTGAGTGGTCCAGACGCTACAACAGTTTAAATCGACATGTAATTTGTGTTCTTCGCTGAATTAAAGAGCTTCACACTGGATCTCACAGCTATGTTTAGTGTCGCGTGACTGAGATTTATCAGCAAGTAAACACATCTGCTCTAGTAAGCTCGCGCTGCGCTGCCATTTGAATTTTGAACCAAGTGGATAAACGGTCCGTGTGGCACAGTTCAAATGCCTAGTGCTCTTTCATTCCACTTTTGGCCCATTAAAGGGTTAGTTCACCCAAAAATGAAAAAATGTTGTCATTAATTACTCACCCTCATGTCGTTCCAAACCGTAAGACCTCCGCTCATCTGCGGAACACAAATTAAGATATTTTTGATGAATCTGAGAGCTCTAGGGCCCCTTCCATGACAGCAAGGAGCTAACACGATCAAGGTCAGAAATAGCATAGTAGCATGAGGACGTGGTTAACATTGTTACGCTTTGATTGAACGTAAACACGTATGGGTTTTTGTTTCCGCGAATATGTTGTTACGGATGGATACTCACGCTATAGGGTGACGCAGAGGAGACAAATTGTTGAATAAAGTCGTTATTTTTGTTTTCTTTGCACACAAAAAGTATTCTTGTAGCTTCGTAAAATTACAGTTGAACCACTGATGTCACATTGATTATTTTACAGATCTCCTTTTCTGGACTTGGGAGGGCAGACGAGCTCTCGTTTGGGATCCAACCAACACATATCTTATTTTGTGTTCTGAAGATGAACGGAGGTCTTGTGGGTTTGAACGGCATGAGGGTAATTAATGACAGAATTTTCATTTTTGGGTGAACTATCCCTTTCAAACTTTACAAAGAAACATTTATCGAATCGTTTTATCGAGGAAAATATTGCGATAAATATCGTTATCGTTTTATCACCCAACCCTACTTCAGGCTGAGTACTTTTTACATTCTCATTATTATTCACCCCCCCCCCCACCCCCCCCCCCCCCCCCCCCCCCCCCTATTTCCCCCCCCCTTTCCCCCCCCCCCCCCCCCCCCCCCCCCCCCCCCCCCCCCCTCTGTTGGAAAACACCGTGTGACCAGGCTTAATTTTTTGTAGATTGTTACTTTTTTTTTTCTCAGAGTTAAGAAGAAGCATTATTTGAAATTTATGACACATTGACAATTAATGGATCCTTGATGAATAAAAGCATTAATTTCTTTCAAAACAAAAATCGTACTGACCTGAACTTGAGCTGTCAGTATTGTCCAGTCGTTATACATTATATGCTATATAGACGGCATAAAATCTGTCAACAGTACATTCATCTAAGACCCAAGGACCTCTCTCAATGTCATATTTTCACTCATCCCATCTCTCTCCAAATCCACCTACTTTCTAGAACATAATTGAATTCATAACTCAGACCAGCTGCAGACGATTAGTCTAAACGCCATCCCATCTTCTCCCAGCTGTTGTTGGCAGTGTTGGTTTACCCCCTAAGAGCTGCTGACTTTCAGTTCACCTGAACAGTACTCGTATGTAGATTACCTCAGAGTCAGTCCACTTGAGGGTTCTTGATTAGGTCTTTGATCATCTAGTAGTTCTTTTTTTCTAGGGCAGGTTGGATTCATAACACAAATAATGAGCTACTGTGTAATAACTTTTTTATCCTGCTCTATGCGGCATGTGACATAGTCAGTAAGGTGATTCTATTTAGATAAGCATGAACACGCACAGATTGCGTGGGGCCGCACGAGGGGGGGGGGGGGGCACCACCCCCCCCCCCCCCACCCAAAAAAAGCTTTGTTCAGGTAGGCAGAAAAAATATTTTTCTGTATCCAGTTCAAATCTTATTAGTGGTTTATGTGAACGGCAATAAATGAGCACGAAATGTGACTAAAATTGGCGAACGATCATATTAAATTTCAAAGTAGTTCGTCCTGGCCATGTCATTACTATGGCAACCGCTGTAGATGGTGACGTCACTGTCTGAACATAAAGATCAGATTTCATCACTTGCAAATTGTTTGAAAAACAAGCTGAAATTGGATGCGGTGTGAACAAAGCCAGAAAGCTCTTTGATAAATTCCCACAGAAGCTGCGTCCTATCAAACGCTGATGAAAATGACCTCAAATGTATTCCGTTTTTGATTGGTTCATTAACGTTGCTGTATCAGATTGAAAAATGTTATCTGTGTTTGTAATGATGGTGATTATCATAATCAGATTCAAAGCACAGCACCAGGTAAGCATAAGGTAACTCTGGCTTCTGTTAATGAATGCACACACACGGCCAAAACGCTCACACACACACACGCTGTCAGGAGTCAATCATTAGTAACCTTTGTGTCGTTATATCATTTTTTAAATATATATAATTGATGCAAGATGTAGATTCTACTCATGGTCAGGAGGAGGTGAAAACTTTTCGCGCTGATGTTGCTTGCACAGCAGAGAGTATACCGGATCCGATGTCGGAGAACAGCACACATTGTGAGACGAGACGAGTTGTACGAGCGCCCAGTAGCGCGGTACGTGAGTAGTGTGGATGTCGCCAGCGACCGCAGCGCAGAAGTTAATCTACCGCGACCCCCCTCGCATTGTGTATAGGCGCCGATAGATGAAATTGTTTATTGAGTGAGTGTGACTATAAATTGTTGATAAGGGTGTACGAGTGTCAGTGCGATGTGGTACAAGTTGGGTGTGCTGAACAGTGATCAGTTGCAGTGAGTGAAATCTTAGTTCTTTTTCCTGTTCTGGGATATATGTAGCGTCTGCGTAGTAATCATGCTAGATCTTTGGTGTTTATGGCTTAAGAGACCCTTTAGTCTTGCTATTTGCACTAAATTCCAGTTCTGGTCAAGAGCTTTACTTGTCTAGGTGGTTAAATTGCCAAATGCATGGCTTCGGTCGCAGTCAAGGGAAAAGAAGTGCTAGGTCCGCGAGCCACCTATCATCTGCGACCCTACTGCCCTTGTGCCGGTCCATCGAGCAGGTCCACGTAGGTAATAATTGACCCTTGTGGACCGTAATGACAAACCTCTGAACGCCAGATTTTACCAGACACCACCTCATCCCCAAACAACATACATCCGATTTTACTGTGCCCAGCTAACCCATATAGAGAAGCACCGTGACTCTCTGATTTATACTCTATCAAATATATTGGTTAGTGCATGTGTAGGGTGGGTGCGCCCTTGTCTGTCCTATTAGGATAGCGAGTTTCAATTCTTCTCTCTTTCTGGTCTTGTGTAGTTTAGTCTAATAGCCACCTGATAAAGGACACAGTAGATGCTTCATGGTGTATGCTGCATGTACACGCATGGTTAATCATCTGTTCTCACATGTTTGTTTCTGGATTCACTGTATTTATTCATTGCCTTTATAGTTTCCCTACGAGACCAAATCGCCGTGTCAGCCCGTATGTGAGGTGTGAAACGCATTCTTATTACAGATTGACTACATATTTGTGGGTCAATAACTACATGCAATTCCGCGACTGCCATCCTAAAACAGCCACCTGCGAGCCATGAACAAGAGACAAAGAAAGTTTCTCCCAGTCAAAATTCATGCATCTGATTGGCCAGTCCACACAGAATAGGAACCATCAAAAGCGATTAGCCCGAAATAATCATTGCTCAGAAACTCTTCTTCGTTTGAGACAACAACTTTCAAGACTCTCAAGACCTTCCTTATTAGTTTTATTTTCCGGCAGTTTTTACTCTCAAGTAACGTTAGTCGCTGTGGACTACTTCTTCAGAAGAACCAGAAGTAAAAAACTTCCAGCTGACTCCTCACAAACTAATCAAAAGACCTCCGTTATCTACCGCATCAGGACTCTTCTTCAGCGATCGAAAAACCAATGCAAGTAACCACTTAAAATTATTTAGAGGCGTGTTTAAGTTTCAGCCCCTTTTAAGGTGATTTTTGGATTCTCTGATGATTTTCAAAGGTTGTGGTTTAGTGATGTGAAATACTGCCATTCTTTTTCTATTCTCTCTCTTTCCTTACTTTGTTTCATTCTGTGTATAAATGTTTTAGTTAGTTATATGTTAGATACAGTTTCATTTATTAAATCCCTTATATCCACAACGGATTGTCTCTGTTTGCTGCTCACAGTTCGAAGTCAATGAATGTGTGAACCCTTGCTACATTTTGCTAAATTAATGCTAGCACTGCACAAAGAAGGACAGTTTATTGCTTCCGTGGCCAGGAAAATAAAATTCCTTGAATGGATTAATGATTATATTGTCTGCTCGGTGGAAGGACAGATCAAATAATTGTAATATTGAATCTGCTACAGTTAATTCGAAGATATAATCTAAATATTTATTATGAATCATAACCAGTTTTAATTCGTCATAAATATTCCCCTTTTAAGAGCTAATAAATAATAATAAACGTTACAATAAAAGAGGACATAAAGGTGTTGGTGTTCTCTACAAATAATTATTCTCTTGAATGATAATGATAATAATAATTAATTGTACTATTGTAATACAACTGCAGTGTAAAATAAAAATGAATGTTTTATAAGTATTTAAATAATTTTATTTTACACTACATTTGTAAAATACTTAGATCTTAATTTCTTCACTTGCTTTTTTATGATTCTTTTTGTTTTTTTTTAAGTGTCATTAGATGCGGGCTACAATATTGCGTTCGTCCCATGAATCGATTCTTATTTTTACGGTACAATATCGATTTTTAATCCCAAGAATCGATTAGTCTAGCCTGTTTCAGTTAATGGACGTAACGTTGAAGGGCACTTCCCTTCCAATATATCGCAATAAGCATTGTGATTTGGTACTTTAAATATGAAACAAAGTCTCAGATTCCGTATCTGTCTCATGTATCGCTCAATCATGTGTGTCAGCGTGCAAAGCTTGTCAGTAACGTCTGTAAACAATGTCAACGTACTCACAGTTACTCGAAAAACATGTTCTGGGTGACCATAAACTCATTAGTGCAGATAGACAATATCTGATAGAGTGGCATTGTCAAAATATATGTCACATATAAGATATTCATTATACATTTGACTGTGTTCAAGTGTATTTATGTTGAATAAAAGCCATCAGTTTATGACAGCCCATTATCGAATTAATTAAAAGAAAAAACGATTGAAGTAGAAAGATTTGTATGTAGATTGGTAACTTTACTATTTTAATAATTAACTTCATTAAGTGTAATTGTACAAATCTAGTCAAGTTTCAACCTGCAGTGGTTATAGGTAAGTGTCAGTACAGCTGACTCTCGCCGTATATTTTACAGTATTAGTCGAGAGATTTTTTTTTCCTTGAGAAATTTTGGGGGGAGTTGGGGGGGGGGGGTGGGATGGGGGTATGTAACTGTACCTGATATATAACACAAATAGCGATGATGGATCTAATCGTTAACGATCGAATTGCAAGCGAGTGACTGAGATATCGATCGATCGAGTGAAATTGTGCCTAAACCAGCCCTAGTCATATGAAAAGGAATAACGTTTCTATTTTGTAAATATTCTTACTGTACCAGTTCACTCGGCATATATTTCTTTCTTCTACTTGACCTTGTAATGTTTAATCAATGTCATAAAGAGAATGGCAGATTCCTATGTTATAGCATGCAGGACTTTCTCATATCATTAGTCCTCTTATAACCTGTGTCATTTTTTTCATTACAATTCGACTGCGAGCCCACGTTCATCTGCCCTCCATTTGAAGGACACCTCAATTCATAATCAACAAAGCCAATGCATAGAACTGCCCTATCATTAATAAATTTTCTGATAATAGTAGTTATGTTAATAGCTGGTATCACCTATCCACAAAAAAAAAAAAGTGCATTGTGTTGCCAAATGCATGTTGAACTCACAGCCCATGGGAGAGTGGAAAGATTTACTGTGAACACGATACAATAAAAACATTGGCTCATGAGCTGCTTGCATGCCGCACATCGCTCTGAATCCTTCAGCGCATTAGACTATGTACTTATTTAATTAAATCACAGCCATTTGCAATTTGATAAGCACAATGAGCCATATTGCAATTTTGATTTTAGTTCGATTGAAAGATGCTTTTCCAAAGCAATTGCACAAAACACTAGATTTGTGAGATTAAAGATCATTTATGTTATTATGAGAAGGGACCAAATAGTTTCAGTGTATTATGTATTATGTATAAACTGTGGTGGGCCTCCAGAGTCTAGGGAATTAATGGAAAATGCTTTTTATGTACATACATTTGCTGCATCACCAGTCAGAAAGTGTTTAAATTGAAAAATTATATGCTTCACCTTTAGCCAAAGATGTGGCAAAAGGTCCCCTTAGAACATGATTAAGTACTCCCAGCGGTGTCTGTTTAGAAATCTGTAGTTAGGCCTTGTTCACAACAGGAAACACACATGAATTTAACTAATTTTACAAGCACGTGCCAGAACCCTTCATAGATGGTTTAATTTAAAAAACAAAAAACTTTTTTTTTGTTTGTTAGCACATCACCATTTGAACCCAAGTGTTAAAAGAAATTATGGAGCCAGATCGGCCTCAAAAATAACACATTTGCAAAACAAAATTCATAAATGCACAGCACAATTTACATTTACAAAATCCGATTCATAAATACACAAGTAAATCATCACACATGCGTGGACTGCTTTGAATTTGTGTGTGGTATTTTTGAGACCTTCCTGGCAGGTTAAGATTCATAAATCTTTGTTTGGAGGATGTTCCGTTCAGCCAATCGCGGTGAGCTTTTAATCCACCAATCAAAACGCTCTTTACTGAACAGACTCAAGAAGCTCAAGCTGCGCTTGAACTGTGCATTGTTCCATGATCGGGTCCTTGATATAAAGTTGATTGGTGGATTAATCTTTATTTTTAAAAGCTCCAACCCGTCGATTGGCCCGTCTTGAACGGAACATCCTCCAATAAAAGATATTTATGAATCTTAACCTGCCAAGAAGGTCTCAAAAATACCACACACAAATTCAAAGCAGTCCACGAATGTGTGATGATTTGCAAATGCAGATTCAATGATCCATAAATACATGAAACATCATTCATAAATGTGTGATGAAAATTAATTCAAGATTTTTATATATACTATTTGTGTAATCATTTTACATTAGTTAGGTAAGAGGATTGTGGTGCAGCATTTGGGGAAAATATTTTGCTTTTACTTGTGTGTATTTTGAATTGGGTTTGAATTTTTTGAACGAATGTCGGATTTTGTAAAGGTAAATTGTGCTGTGATTATGAATTTTGTTTTGCAAGTGTTAGTTTTGAGGGCAGATCTGGTCCCTAGCAATTGGATAGTGGTAATTGCACTCATAGTCTTTTGCATCTCAATGTGAAAAAAAATCTTTTTTTTTAATCATTTAAATTTTTAGTGAGTTACTTTAAACGGTTTTATGTAAAATTTGTGGTTTTATTTTTATTTTTTTTCTAATATTTATCTTTTACTCCTAAAACGAAAGCATTTAATTCTTATCTGATCTGAAATATGAGCGGTAGTGGATTTTAATAAAAACGTTACAGCCTAATGCAGCTCCTCTGGACATCAGACTATATTCTCATGCTTTTATAACTCCAAAGACAGACACCGGGTGTCTGTGAGCCCGAGCTAATGAAACATTGCCAGCAGAAATTATTTTCCGTTGAAAAGGAGTTTAAAATAATTAACCTGGGTGCTGGAGCCCCTATCCATTATGCAGTCTTATTTAATAATTGATTGCTGTAAGTGATATTTCCCACACAGATGATGATTAGAGACTTTGTAATAGCGTCTGTTGTTGAGACGGCTCTGAATGATGATAAATCAGTCCTACTGTCTCCAGCCATGTCTCTTATCCGTCTGTGCTAAAATGTTATGATTAGTATCAATTTAAATGGATGTCATCTTCAGTAGAAATCTTTCAGGGGACGCCATTCTGTCACAAAGACCCAAATTGATTGCGATTCAATTGGGGCACCTTTGTAGTAACCACTCATGAATAGATTTCACATTCCTCCCCTCACTGTACAGTTTACATTCAAACATTGATCCGTCCTGCTTTGATGTTGGGAAATGTGAAACAAATGGAGCAATGATAGAAGCGATAAAATTGGAACATGTCGCATCCCGGTGTTAAGAACAAGAGCCGTGCTATTGGCTAGAGCATTGTTTCTTATCTCAGCTTGAAATATGTGGAAAAAGTGCTGACGGTTTTATCACTCCCAACGCCGGTTGGTTTATTCCTTTCATTGTGTCCCAGCAAACCCTTTTATATGTTTCTGTGTGTGTGTGTTTGTTCTTTGGTAGCTGTCGTGGGGTGTGAAAATCAAGAGGAAGTTGAAAAGCGTGGCTCCTTTCCTGGGCAGGTTCAGGCCGCTGGTTGGACAGTGCTGTCACCAATGCACCCCGGAGAGTCTGGTGAGAAAGCGAGAGGGATGAAAAGATTATTTGAAGATAATAAAAGGACAAACAGCCAGAGGCAGACGGGGAAGTACACAGATTTAGGCTCACCTGAAAACCTCAGATGCTGCTTTCACAAACCCATATCATGAGGGACGATCAAAGGGATTTCAGAGCGCAAGCGAACATGTTACTTACGGTAGGAATAGCACGAAAAAAGGGATTAGGAGTGGAGAGAAAAATAATGAACACTCAAGAGCATAGTTCCCCCCCGTGCTATGAAGAGCTTTTTAGAAAACTGCAGATGACTAAGCTTGTTTCCAGCAGCACTGGTCCCAGTGGACACATCGTGCTGAGAGCTGGGAGAGCAGGGCTAATGGAGCGGTAATCAGAGGGTTATTGGATCGAACCCCTCCTGAACGAATCTATTAATCTGAACCATCTCAGACCAGCCAGCCAGATAAATCATATTTGAGCCATTTGGTGTTTGTATTAAAAGTCATTTAAAATGTATGCATGGATTTTATTTAACAGCTATGTCAAATAAAACCCAAAACCCCAACAGAGAAACAGGGGCTGCAAACGCTTAACTTTGGAGATGTCGCATTTGCCATCCTCAGTTTTGCGCAGGTAATTATTGATAATCAGTGCCTTAAAGGAATATTTATTTACTCAGTGATGTTGTTCTGTGGAGCGCAGAAGGAGATGATTAGTGGGAGGTAGTAATTTAACTATTTTCTGTGGAACCCTTCTTGACTTCCGACGTAAGGATAGTTCACCCAAAAATGAAAATTTGATGTTTATCTGCTTACCCCCAGGGCATCCAAGATGTAGGTGACTTTGTTTCTTCATTGAAACATTGATGATTTAAGCCGTAACACATCTCACGCCGAGGACGTCGTGCGCGTGCTCAAAGACAGTTGGACATAGTGGTGTCTTAGAGGTAAAAAATATATAAATACTGTTGGGTTTCTGGCATAAACCGATCGTTTCGTGTGTTGGGACATCAATGTATTGTCACGAGCCGCAGTGTTAAATTTGGATTTGTCTGTGCATGTTTTTTTACTCTCATAGACTTTGTTACATTGCCATGCATTATACGACTGATGGACTCCAACGGTTGGACTTAAAATCATCATATGTGTTCTACTGAAGAAAAAGTCACCTACATCTTGGATGCTCTGGGGTAAGCAGATTAAAACATCACATTTCATTTTTGGTTGAACTATCCCTCTTTAAATTATAAAAAAGGGTTTGTGGGAAAGTTTTAATATGAAATGAAGTCACCTTGTGAGAAAATAAATTGCAATTGGAGATCTAAAGTTGCCAATTGACTTTCTTCTGCAGTAGAAAACATTCATACTTTTTAGTTATTGTCGTAATCTGGCGCAGCACATCTAACTCGCCACGACTGTTCACAAGTTTGGGTCAGTAAGTTTTTACATCTTTTAAAAGTCTATTCTTTGTTTACCAGGCTAGACACACTGTCTCGTAGGAAAATACAGTAAAAACCAGTAATATTCTGAAACGAAAAACGTTTAGAAGAATGATTTCAAATGCTAATAATTTACCAAGTCCAAATCAGTGATGTTGTGATCAACCCCCCCCCATAAAAAAGGAATTTATTTAAAATACATTTATTTCATACTAATTATAGTTCAAATCTATTAACATATTTAGTGACATATCGCTCGAGACTTACTGATATAAAAATTTATTAAACTTTATTTGGAGTATCACTTCTGCACAATGCACATTTCTTAGAGATTTTAGAAGATATAAATGCAAGATATTTAAAGTGTACATGAAGTATACTTGCAATAGTTCCACTTTAGCAGAATCAAATATACTTCAGTATATCTTTAGTTGGATCTCAGCACTACTTCCACACAAATAAAGTGCATTAAGCACACAATTAGTTGTTCCAATTTAGCAGACTTCAAATATGCCAGTTTAGTATACCAAAAGTAAAATTGCAGAATATTTTTTATTAAGTACATAAATATGTAAAAGTAATTGTAGTATATTGGCATGAACTTAAATGTATTTCAAAACTATTTTAATATATTTTAATTATTTCAAGGCGTGAAGCTGAATTATCGCATCATTGCACTTTATTCTCTATGATTCTGTCAGAAATAATTCTTCTATATATGCTGATTTGCATGCTAAGAGAAAAAAAACATTTCTTTCACACTATTGGAAAACATTTATGCTTTTGGACTTTAGGTTCTTTGATAAATAGAAGAGTTCAAAAAGAACATCATTATTTGAAATAATTAAATCATTTTCATAAAATTCAAGAGACCGACGGATATCGACCCCATAAACTTTGAACAGTAGTGAACCATTAGTTATTTCCACAAAAAAAAGTACGATTTTTACGGCCCAATAGTGACCTTACATTTTGGTTATTCGAAAACAAATCAAGGTATAGTTTCACTTTCTGAGGAAGGAATAAACCCTGGAATTTCAAGGAAACTAAACGCTTTATTTCAGCAAGTGGGGTTTTATATGCTGATACACAGAAACGATTAATACACACAAGTTTTAATTTGCATAGGAGAAGTGTATAGAAAAAGGACAATAGTCTTAGTTTGTTGTGAGAGCTTTGAAGAGGGGCGAGGGGCGATGCAAGGGCTGTGATCAGTAGCTATGGGTGGATGTAGAATGGCAACCGGAAGAAAGAGCAGATAAATGGATATCTTACTCCACCCCAATGTTATAGGTATCACAGCCTTAGCGTAACCAATACGCTGTTGAGCCACATTATTCGTGATGACTTGTGGAGGATAGTAAGCAGGACCGTTGAGAAGGACGTAAGTGTAAGTAGGCATCACTTAAAGGGACAGTTGCCCAAAACAGACTGAAGAATTTGATGGTTGGTCTGACGTATAGACCACCGGGATCCAAGATGTAGGTGACTTTGTTTCAAGTCAGTAGAACAAAAATTATGATTTTTAAGTCCAGCCGTTGCAGTCTATCAGTCATATAATGTAAGTGAATGGGAATCACGGCTTTGAGAGTGAAAAAAAACATTCACAAACAAAACCAAATTAAACACTGCGGCTCGTGACGATACATTGATGTGAAAGACACAAAACGATTGGTCTGTGCAAAAAACTGAACAGTATTTATATAGTTTTTACCTCTGATACGCACGGAGAATGGCCGAACGTCCTGGAGCGGGCAGGGCGTCATCCTGATGAACGCGTTCTCAACAGCCGGCACTTGACGCGTCTTCTTCTTCTTGCTTTAGGGCGGATCGCAGACTTATAAGTGCATAACCGCCACCTATCTCTCAGACGGGCAATTGAGCAACTACTACAATCTCAATTAGGAGAAATTCCAAATGGTTCACCATTTGAAAGATGAAAGACGCGCCGGTGGGATGGGAACAGGGAAGAACCGCGGCTCAGGGATGGACTGTGTGTGCGGGAATTAGGAGCTGGGGTGAACGGCGCTGACAGGATCAAGTCGAACCAGTTAGGACACTTGCCGTGAATCAGACTCGCTTTATGGGGCGGGGGTGTTCCTTTGAAAAAAAACAATATAAATACTGTTCAGTTTCTTGCACAGACCAATCGTTTTGTGTTTTTACACATCAATGTATCGTCACGAGCCGCAAGTGTAGGGGTTTAGGGGTTTAATTTGGTTGTGTTTGTGTATGTTTTATGACTCTCAAAACCGTGATTCCCATCCACTTACATTATAAGACTGACAGACTGCAACGGTTTGAGTTAAAAATCTCGTGTAGTGTTTACGTGAAGAACCCAAGTCACCTACATCTGGATGCACTGGGGGTAGCCAGATAAACATCAAATTTAAATTTTTGGGTGAACTATCCCTTTAAACTAACCCTGTCACTGAGATTAAAAGACACTGTTTTGTCTGCATTACGTTACACAACCAGCATTTATTTATTTTAATTCTAATTTATTTTAAATATGCAAGTGATCAAGTCTTACACCTGGACTGTAACATATCCAGAGTCAATTTGTCACTTTCTCAATCTCTGTCAAGTAAAAATAGGCAAAAATATAGAAACTATATCAGAAACTAGCTTTTTTTAAAACTGAGTTGCATGTCAACGTATTTTGAGAAACATTTTATTTTGGAAGTATTTTATTGAGGCATTTCTTTCAGGCTGTGATTTATAGTGGAACTAATAGGGTGCTATTTTAAACACTAAAAGGCTTCCCGAAAGTGTGTCATTATCTCAGTCTATAATGGGGCAGCAGAACAGACTCTCTGAACTGTGATGGAGGCTGGTTAGCACGCTCTCCATCAAGTTTGATCAAATATCTTCTTGTCACTCTCAGGGTCTGAAGTTGCTGCGTAACACTCCTCCTCTGGGCTTTCAGAACCTGACGTGTGTGAACGAGACACACACCGGGTAAGTGCACATCCTTCATTCGACTCAAGCCCTCCCCTCCGGCTTCAAACTGCTCGAGTGTAATTACTGTTTGCGTTTCTGACTCGCACGCCTGGCACATGCACTTCAGTCACAAAATAAAGAGCCCTAGAATAACTTTCTCTTCATTTTTTACATCGTAGACCCACAATCGAGCGTGGTTTCCACAACCCCGCTACCCTTTTGTGAAAGGGTACTCTTTTTTGAGTCACATCGCCCATGAACACACACAGCAGTGCTTGGAAGATACTTTGAAACTGCAGCTTTCCAAGCACAAGCTTGTCATTTAAAGTAGTTCAACTACAGTCAAACTACTGTTTTGATAAAGTACTTGGCTTCACTACAAGCTACTAACAAAAAGTAACTAACTTCATTGATGCTATGTAAGAGTTCTACAAATAAATGCTGTTCTTTTGAACTTTGTATATGCAGCAGTGTTTTCAACATTGATATTAATAATAATATTAGAGTTTCTTGAGCAGCAAATCAGCATATTAGAATTATTTCTTGAAGAATCATGTGACACTGAAGACTGGAGTAATGATGCTGAGAATTCAGCTTTGCATCACAGGAATAAATGACATTACAAAATATGTTCAAATAGAAAACATTATTTGTAATATGTCACCTTATTACTGTTTTTAATGTATTTTGATTAAATAAATGCAGCCTTGGTGAGACAGTTCTTTCAAGAAACATGAAAAAAACTTCCCAACCCTAAACTTTTGGAATTTAGTGTATGACTAACATCATAACTTATTATGATCAGTATGTCTATCACAATACAACATATTGATATCCGTTAAGGTGACATCGCTTATACATTGATTACTAATTTTGTAGACTTTTTCAGATTTCTTCAATAATTTACACCAAATCAAACTAAAAAAAATACAATATATACCAAACTAAGTAGAAAACAGTGATGAACAGCAGCAAATAAATACGTCCTTACAAAAACACATAAAACTAAGATTCATCAAGATAAATTGGATTTCCTAATGCTTGAGAGAGTTCAGGAGAATGTGTTTGATTTATAGTCTCTAAAATTGTGTGCAAAATGTAATATGACATAATTAAACCAGCAATGGAGCATTTTGTCATGATGCTGGTTGGAAAAATTTGCTTGTTACTGGAAAACCTAGAATATTTTGAAAACGGCTAATGAAAATGTAGATGTACTTTCAATTTCTCCCAACAAGACACACATCAGGAAAACAAATGTTTTATACATTTATGGGAGTGATTTATGGGAATTTTTCATTAAATTTTGGTTAATTTGATATTAATAATCACTGTTTTGTCTAGATGTGAATCCAATTGATCCATATTTCTATGCAAAAAGTGAATGCGATTGTTAGTATGCCAGTATCTGTTTTGAGTTTGAGACTGACTTGTGTAATTCTGACCACACACAAACAAAAAAATAATTTACAGGGTTCACCCCTGCATTTGAAAGCAGATGGCACTCTTGTGGCTATTGCTGACAGATCCTGACGTGTGGTGATGCAGTCATTGTTTCCTTGAAAAAGAGGACTCCCATAAAGAAAAGTTTCTAACTTCCAAGAAAACACTTTAAAGCAAATAAATGGGATTTGTCTCTCCTGCATCAAAACACACAGAGGCAGACTCTGTGAGCACCCGGTTTATCTTCTCAATCACCTTCCATTTTAGAAAGTGTCAGAAGTCAAGCGCTGCAAATCCTGCTGAAGTGTTTCATTCGGCTTGAATTAATAGTCCCAGATCAGAGCCTACTCTTTCGTTGGCTGAGCTAATTAACATTTTGGAGCCTGATTATGCTGAGAATATGATGTATTCACCTATTGCTGATTGGTCAGCGATTGTTTTCATTGTCCCAATGTGAGTGAGACAATATCTATTTACACAAGGGCTCCTTTTTATTTTGCTAATCGGGTAAAGAAGTGCGACATGAGTGTATTGTGTGTGTGTGTGTGTGTTTTCAGTACCCCCGTGGCTGTTTAGTAGTAGGTTGGGTGCTGTTTGCTGTTTGTATGGGGCTGTGAAGTTCACCCCAGCCCTGCTGGAGACAGACGGCACAGAGTCTACGGCGCGGAGTGCGGTCGCTTGCACTTCACTGATTATTTACATGACACGTGTGATTAGGTAGAGATCAAGAAGATGCATTTTGAGGATTGAGAGGCACTCCCTTGAGGCTCCCATTGAGATTAAACTTCACTTTCCTCTCTCCTCTGTTAATATAGAAGATGGTAGCCACGTCATCCTATCCTATACATTAGGATTGCCTTGCAGAGTTTGCAAACCTAACTATTGTCAATGCTGACAGTACAAAGTTTTTTTTAAACTTTTTTGGCTGTATTTTCTTTTTGCTATATTTTTTATTGCACATAGAATTTCCATCCCTTTACATTACAGTTTTACAAATAACTCATGAATGTAATATTTTATTTATGACTGGCAAATGTGCATTACAAATAAGAATACTTAATGCTTTTATACTTGAATAATTCAATCAAATTTTCACATTTGACAGATGTCAAGTTTGAGTAAATACATTTTTTAAATATGATTATTTAAATAAAATCAAATAGATGCTAACAATTAAAAATAAACATATGATTAATTTGTGAGTGTAAAATATAAATGCAGCATAAAGACCAGCCTATACTATGTGAAGCAAAATAGCAAACATGTAATAAATACATGGTGTGTCCAAACTTAAAGTTTCTATTATCAGCTATTTGTATTATCACTGCATGAAAATGAAAGCAAATTGTTAAATATTATTTGTAAATATTTAATACATAGTATTAGTAACTTAAGAAATTAAACATAATTTTGTCTTTTTTCTATTCTTTATTAGAGTGAAGTTAAAATGTACAACAAAACACTGTGAACTCACAAAACTGTATTTCTTACTGTTAAAAACTATGGCTGTCAATAGAATAAAATAATTGCAATAGAATAAACCATTGTCAATGGAGTAAAATAAAATAATCTCAGAATTATGGATCCATCCTGAAACAGAATGCAAAATGTATCACAAATATCAAAATTAGTAAGTGTGTTAGAAAATATAACTTTAAATAAATTTATCATATGTGAACATTTTACCTTTAATTGACCTAAAAATACATTTTTTATAAGCTCTTTTTCGAGTTCCTAGAAAGCGCTAGTTTGAAAACTCTTGGACTGGCCGCATGATTGCTTGAAAGTTCGATCTTAATGAAGCCCTGTATAAGGTCACTAGACTAGAACTGGATTTACCTGACCTTGATTGAATGTGTTTCTGAGGAGAGCATTCTTGCATTCAAAAACAGTTCAGCACAGCACTGTTGGCCAATTGTGACCCATCACTACTGGAATGGCATTCATTTTAATTTAGCTGTCAAGTTCCGTATGCCACATTATGCCATGTTAGCTTTTCTCTTTGCTATTTACCTTGGTTCAACCCTGTTACCACACCCTCCATCCATTCATCTAACTCAATTTGGGCCCTAACATTTAAATAACCTTTTATAGTCCTAAACGGCATTGGTGTGTTTTTCACTCTGGAGGCATAAGCGGTTTTGGTGTGTTTACATGGTGTTTATGTGATGATCCATCACACAATATCCCCTTTGTTTACTCTGTGGTCTGTTGTCCTGTGACTCTGTGTGTTTTTACCCAGAGTGAGGCAGGCTTTGATGACGGCATGTTCACCAGATGAGACCAAGGCGATGGAGCAGGTGATGCCTGAAGTCAGAAGTCATTTAGGCAGACTTTTGACCATCACACAGACCATCATCTCCCCCTGGCTACTCAGGTCTGAACACAATTCTCATTCTGAAAGCAAATCACCTGTTCATTCATCTGCAGTTCATTCAGCTGAATGTTTGTGGTGGATTTTTGGTTTTTGTAAACTTTAATAATAGAATGTTCCATTCCAATTGTAACAGCAATTATGCCCCTTTTTACAATATGTAATATAAGTCTCTGGTGTCCCCAGAATGTGTCTGTGAAGTTTCAGCTCAAAATACTCCACAGATCATTTATTATATCATTTTGAAAATGCCTATTTTGAGTGGAAGCAGAAACACACAGTTTTTTGGGCCTGTCTCTTTAAATGCAAATTAGCTGCTGCTCCCCGCCTCCTTTTCCAGAATAGAGCTGTGCCATTACAGCTCTGACCTGCTAAAAACATCTGTTTTTGGTTCTGATTGTCATGTTTATCACGCTGAAATCTGAGTTTAAACTTCTGATATGTGGTTTTCTGAGTGCACATCCGAAGCACACGGACAGAAAGCGGCTGTCACAGCATGTGAGTACTAAACTAAGTTCTCAATCACACACAAGTTTAAGTTAAAAACACATGAGTTACAAAAAACAGTCCGTTACATCTGTGAACTGTTTGGAAATAAATTGCATGTTTATTTTAGATCTGTGTGGCAGCAGCAATATACATTAAATAAATGAATAAATCCACTGCTCTCTTGTCTCCTCTGAGGCTGGGACTCTAAATAGTGTTCTGTGCTCGTCTGTGCAGCCAAAGACCGAACAGTTAGCATGTTTTGCTCAAACTTTCGCCATGGCATTAGAGCTGGTACACCGTTGTCGCTTGCGAAATCAAAATGACAGGGTCGTTGGTGGAAACTTACAGATTAGGGTGGCGGTAATATTATAATGAGATCCCTTTGCCACATCACCAAGGGAGCGAAATCTGATGTGCTCGTTTTTTCAGACGCTGGCAGAAAAAAGCTTACCAAAACAAAGTTACTGAGTTAATCTTTTTCACGTTGGTTGGTAGATGCACCGGGGACCTGATTATAGCACTTAAAACCTGGAAAAGTTAGATTTTCATGATATGTCACCTTTAAATAGTCACACTTCTTTAGGTTTAAAAAATGACCCACATTGAAAATCTGAGATTTAAAATCCAATTTAAACCTGAAATTGAAGTTCAAGGAAATATCAAATGAAGAAATATTTCACCTCATGCATTTCTTGGTCACTAATCAAATAAGAAAACTTGTACAAATGAGTGCAGATGCTCAGTGTCACAAGTATTTTTCACCATTTAACTGCTTTTTTGCTGTTTGTTTGAGGTTGACTTCATGTGAGGTCACGAAAGCTGCATAACTGCACTAGATAATTACAGAGCGCTTATGAAGGGCAGAATGTCAGTGCAGCTTGCCACATGATGCCAGCTGTGCATCTGCATATAGATATTTTAACTTTTTCAACTGATTTCTCACTGAACTCTCTTTCAGGCTGGTGAGCTGGATGCTGCTGAAGTTCTTCAGTTTGATCTTCTGCAGTGTACAGGTCAACCTCAACCAGATGGCAGCTTTACATCGTGCCACACAACTGGTAACCACACAACTAGGCTTTATTCCTTCACCCCATTCTCTTATATAACCTGTTTTCCTCCCTGTAGGCATCCTGTGATTCATACATGACAATGCATGCTTTCATTCTTCCTGAATCTCATTAGCCTTTACTGCTTTTCTCCTTTCACCACAAATTTTCTTCAAGTTTCTCCTTTTTTATTTAGTTATTTTCCCCACATTTGCAGTGTTTTTCTATACCAAACTCAATTATTCTCGATTTTGCTGTATGATATTGCGATTTAAATATATGAAGCTGAAGGCTGCTGTCTATATCAAAATGCTCTTTTTGTGTGTGCCTCTTTCTTTCTCCTTCTCTCAACCTATTGCTCCATTTATCCGGTTTACACATTTATTTTTATTGCAGTCAGGTTTTCCACCTCAGGCTTTTGGTCACACATAACTCTTTATATGGAAGTAAAAGCACACTTTGAAAAGCTTTTTTGTACCATTCAATTGGTGCAAGTGCAATATGAAACAAAACATCACAGAACTGATTAGACCTCATCTGCTGTCTGATTTTATAACCAATTAAACATCCATCCCGCAACACCACCAGAAATCATCTCTTTGGCCTCAGTCCATGTGTGTCACTCCTGAAAATATTGAGCTCACCTGCAGATCAGATACTCACCGCCCACTCAGTCTAACTCCACAAAAATACAATTTGAAAGAATTCAGAATGTATAATGCAAAAATCCTATTTATTATCAACATTATTTCCTTGTTTTCCAGTAAAAATATTAAAGTTTCCTTAAAACAAGCTATATACTTCAATTTCTAGATGTTTTTGTTCTGATCTCATGAGTGTAGATGGTTACTTTTATTGATAAAAATAACTATATTTGCGGCATTCTCGTTTTTGCAGTGTTTTAGCGAAAGTATCAATCTATTTTGCTGCTCACCATGTTTCTGCTATTGTAGTTAAAATAACCACATCTACAGCTAGAGCTTTACAGTACGTCTTTACCAGGGGAAAGAAGCTACGTCCACATAGAGGAAAATAATGAATCATGTTTGTCTATAGATAAAAATATTAGCGAATATAGTGCCGAATTACCATAAACGTTCCTGAGCGCTTGTTTAAAGAGGTCATGAACTGAGAAACCAAAATTCCCTCGATCTTTTGACATACAAGAGGCCATTGTACTATAAAAACATTCTGTAAGTTTTAGAACTCAGTAGTTCTTTCTAGTTCGTCTAAAAACTGGTTATATTGAGGCCAATCTGCCAAAATTACAGTTTGTGTAATGTACTACTCTATGATGTAATAATGTAGCTAAACACCGCCTCCGCAGAAGATAAACGCCTGCTTCTACATCGCTGCCTGTTTAGCCCCGCCCACCGATTTGCGCACATAGTAGGTCAATAACAAGAGATGAAAACACAGGTTTACACAGAAACCAAACAATAAACTTTTATTTTTAATGAAGTTCCAGACCGCGTCGGTAAGAACTTGGTTCTTTTTTCACTTTTGTTCATGGGTTTGTTTACAAACAAGGCACAATTCGATGTGGGATTTTCGGAAAGATTGAAACTAAAAGACAATGCTGTGTGACAATATTGGATCCGATGTCGCACCACACAAGTGTGAGTAACTGTTTTTATTATGTGGTCACTATTGCTGTGTTATTACAGATAATTTATTATTATTTTTCCTTTTTTACCCTAAATCACAGCAGCGTCCATCTATGAAGGATGCAGGCTGTCAAACACACATACACAACTATTAGCCAATCATAGCAGTGAGAATTTACTTCTGAGTCTACAATCTGCCACACCTAAACATGACAGAAAATAGCCTGTTACTTCTAAATTGTGATGTTTTTTGATGTAGAAGTCTTGATAACATAAGTGGACCTCAAAACAGTACAAAATAAAAAATAAAGGAAGTCCATGACCCCTTGAAACCATAGAAACGGTAGGCAAGAGAGACACCACCTCCTGCTGTCACTTGTAACCACTGGTGTCACTGTTGGGCAGTGACACTTAAAGGGATGGTTCACCCAAAAATTTTAATTCTGTCATCATTTACTCAGTTGTTCCGAACAGTTGCCGGTAGCCATTGACTTCCATAGTATTTTTTCCATACTATGGAAGTCAATGGCTACCAGCAACTGTTAGGTTACCAACATTTTTCAACATATCTTCTTTTGTGTTCAGCAGAAGACCTGCTGAACACAAAAGAGAACAACTTGAGGGTGAAGAAATAATGACAGCATTTTTGGGAGAACTGTTCTTTTAAGAAAAAAAAGAATAATTTATACCATCTAATGTCACATTTTGTAATATTTGCCATATTCGTTGTGTCTGTATAAAAAAAAAAACTTCTGTTTTGCAACTGAAGTTTTTGCTGTGTGGACTCTAGGTATACATAATTTATGATTGTTTTATAAGTAGATTATTATGGGTAGAGTACTTGATTAGAGTTATGATGAACAATGTTGTGTTTGCTATAATAGGGTTATTGTAATCTTTAACCTGCTCTTGGGTCTCAATGTTTATATTAAATAAGGAGGCACCAGAAGTTCGGGGATATTAGCACACTTGGTACAAAGGGTCTGGAAACACAATCTCAGAGCCATTTTCTGAAGTACAAAAACAGTTCATTTACAGGTTCATTTTCAACTATGTACTTACCGCTCAACTGTAATTCTGACTGCACTGAAGTGTCCTCTCATTTTGTCTGTGTGTGTGTGTGTTGCAGAAATATCCACTGGTCTATGTGTGTGTTCGGCAGAGCGGCATCGATCACGCTCTCATTTGTCTGACTCTTTTCTGCCACAACTTGAGGGTTCCCTACACCATTTACCCAGCCCACGTCCGACAAACCTGCCTAAGGTATATTTATACACACATTCACCCTGTAGCGCCCACAGAGGTCTAGTTTGTTTAGAAACCTTCTTAGCACATACCCCCACAGTTCACATCATTTCCTGCCCTCTACCAGTGTAAATTTACATCACAGCTCTGTTTGTGTCAGTAGCGCTGGTTTTGTTAAAAAGAAAGGTCTTGTTCATTCATTTCGTACTAGTTTGGTGCAAACACAGCAGTTTCTAACGCGCAGTGCACTTATTCAGCCAGCAGAAGCACCTGTACACATTTAACAAGGCATAATGGTTTGGTAAGTAATGAAACGTACAATTCTTCAAGAATCATGGCACAGTGTGCTGGAAACGGCAGTCGACCGCAGAGAGGGATTGGTGGGGGTAAATAGTTTCCTCCTGCAGGTAACGGAAGACTTAGACTCCAGGCCGCGGGGAGGTTTGTGCTTTGTTTACAAGGCTACATCAATAATTACTTTATAGCTGTTTATACAGATTACTGTGTCAGTAATTGTTAATGTACAGTATTTATGATATGCATCAAACTTATGGTGCGATGCTTGATTGATTGTCACTGGATGTGGCAATCAATCATATATGTGTGCATATATGAATACAAAATTTATAGTGTAGATCAGCTTAATTCACGGTTCCTTCATTTTCTGGAACAGAATTAGCAGTATGATTTGATCCAAGTTTCAGTGTACCATGAATACACTAGAAAAAATAAGAGTTGAAACTTTTGAAAGAAGAGTTAAATATATTATGTAGACATGTGGTTTAAACAACAGGAGATATTTTCAGCATTTCAATAGATACGTAGTTTACTTATTTATTAACAGAAAGTGGGAGTATTGCTAAAAGTAAGTGGTTTAATTTTGTGAATCATTAATTTATCAGCAAGAAGAAATACAACTGATTTTAGATGATTTTTCACCTAATTTCGGTTTCCTTTTTTTATTGTTTAAATTGAATATAAGTGATTCATCCATCCATTCTCCAACCTCATCCTATGTAGGGTCGTGGGTATGTTATAGTTAGATTATTTTAATATATGAGTAATAACTTATTAATTTAAAAATGTTTACATCATCCTGTGGCCTTTTGGAAATTTGCTGAGACTGCCTAGTGATGTAGAAATTACAAACGCGTTCTCAAACGTGCACCTTTCCAGTGATGTGGATGGATCATCATACTAAACCACTCTGACAGTGTTTCTTGCAGTTGTGTTATTCAGTGTTAGTGTTGCTACTAAATTTTTATTTTAGAAAGCCTGTATTTTCGAAGCAAGCATCTGTGTGTCAGAGGAGAGACATAAAATGTGCTATAGCAAGAGAGAAGTGGCAAGTTGACACTTCTATAGAATCAAATGGTACTTTTCTCATGCTTGAACAAAGCATTATGACAATTCTGTCATCATTTACTCACCCTCGCGTCCTTCTAAACCCATACGGCACGAAATGGACAAGAAAGCACCACAGAAATGGCTCATGTGACTCATGCCCTATATTCAAAGTAGTGTTATGTGTGTGAGGAACTTGTCATCGGAATTCAACCTGACTGAACGAATAACTAATAAAAGTAGTAACTACTTAAACTAATAAAAAGACTTGTAGGTTTGAATTGGTCTAATGACACAATCAATCACTGAATAATGTGGTGCAATTATTGGCTTATTTAATGAACCACACTTTTTTCAAAGTATTAAAATAGTCGCTAATGGAATTAAGGAACCAGAAAGAGTAATATGAACTTGTTGATTTTGTGATTCCCATCCCTTTTTTCACGGTGCCAAGTTACTTCCCCAGACCTTTTGACAGTGAATTATGCTGGATTAAGTCTAAACAGTACAGTAGCAGAGTAGTGATAAATGGTCGTGTTATGTGGATGAATCAGTGCATCGTAAACACAATTTCAGGCACTTGCAAAAAGGCCTTATCCACTAAACAGCAGACTCAATTACCCGCGATTATGAGGGTCATGCATTAAAACCTAGCTGGTATTTATCAACATCGCTGTATGACACTTTTGTTGTAGCTGTTAGGAAGTATCTTATAAAGTGCCATTATGAAATATGAGCTTGTCCTGCCTTTTGTATATTAAACAAAGCAGAAAATATACATACATAATGGAAATCAGACATTAAACAAAAAGATAAACATTAGTATGTCAGTGCAATATTGCATAGCATACATAAATGAACAAATAAATAATATGTTGGTTGATGGGGGGAGGGAGGGAGGGTTGAACTATATTTTATCAAGGTTTTAACAAATATTTCAACAAATAATATTTTTAGTTTGAAGGATTAGTTCCCTTCCATAGATGAAAACTATCTTTCGAAAGTTTGGGGTTTTCTGAAAGAAAAAAAATTACATTTTTCTTTAGCATGGATGTAACAATTTGATCAAAGTTGGCAATAAAGACATTAATAATGTCACTAAATATTCCTGCTATTCTTTTCAACTTTCTGTTAAAAAAAAAGGCAACATCACTGTTTTCAACATTTCCTGAGAAGCAAATCAGCAGATTAGAATGATTTCTGAAGTATCATGTGACTCTAAAGACTGGAGTAACGATGCTGAAAATTCAGCTTGGCATGACAGGACTGTTACATTTTAAAATATATTCAAATAGAAAACAGTTACTTCAGATTGCATTAATATTTCACAATATTACAGTTTTTACTTTTACCCCAAAGCTTTGAACGGTAGTGTAATTCGAAACATAAAAGTAAGGCTTGCTCGTCCTGTGACTTAAAAGAGTTTATGATGATGACATTTCCAGAAAGTGAAAATAGTCAGTAGCCTTGCAGGTTTTTACGGTGCATTCTGGTAATTTCTCGGCAAGAAAAAAATTGCAGTTCTGGAGCTATTTTGATAGTAAATTGTACCAGAATTTGCTGAATCCCTGGGCAGTGCACTTACTACTGAACTAAGGGACAGATTGAAACACACCCTGTGAAATTCTGACCTTGTCTCTAAATAGACATCAGGGAAGAAAGTGCTGTGAAAGTGCAGTATATGGCCCCTTTAAGTCTCCTCTATGTTGTTATTTGTTGGATGAATAACCTAAAGGAATGTCCCATTAGTCACTGTTAATTGAGGCCGTTTTGTCTTCTCAGGTCCATCCTTCAGAGGCTGGGTGTCGTCTTGCTCCCAGAAGGCAGTGGCTCAGAGCGAGACGCTGAGATGGACAGCCTCTATTCTCCAGTCATGACCTCTGTAAGCCCCCACAAAGGCTGAGTGTGCTGTTCTGCTTGAATTGCCAAGATTCAGCATACGATAAAACAAGTGAAACAGACTGTCGCTTCAGGCGCTGAGCTGCTGGACCGTACTTAAGACGTTTGCGCAGACACACTGCTTTTGAATCCCATCGATACCGGTTTTAGTCTCGAGACGGACAATCACCCACGTTTTCGGGGTAGGTGAGGCTGCATTAGTAACCTGCCCTTGATGGGCGCAGCGGTTCCCATGACGATGGGGCACCTGCGGACTGCAGATGTTTCATTGGGAGGTTGCATGATTCGCTGAACCCATTACTCTGCCTCACTGATGCCTGGAGGTGGATAATAAATCTCCTCAGGCTCCAGATTTACTGTCAGAATCATACTGTTATCTGAGTTTCTTGAAGGAATGTTTTATTAGCCATTTACAAGAAATATTTACAAGAATTTTGACGTTGTGACTCAGAGGATTTGGCATAATCTGCATTAGGATCTTGATTGCAAGAAGAGCTGATATTAGTATTAATATGAAGGGCTTTGATTAGATATGTGCATATGTACGGCTTCTGACTGGCGTAAATGAACAGAGGAAATAATCTGTCATGCCTGGAATAGCATATGAGCTTATCAGGCTTCTCAAGATGGATTTGGGAGATATCTGGCTCAGTGTGTGTGTGACAGAGAGAGACAGTTAAAGAGATAGTTCACTCAAAATTACAAGTTTGTCATTTACGCACCCTTATATAATTCAAAACTCATATGACATACTTTCTTGCATGAATCACAAAAGGAGAAATTTTTGCAGAGCATTGACGCTGTTCTTTCTCATATTTGAAACGGACCGTGAGCAGGGAATGTTAAAGGGGTAGTTCACCCGAAAATGAAAATTGTGTCATTAATTACTCACCATTATGTCGTTCCAAAACCATGGATTTTAAGAATTTAAATGAGACCGGAGAGATTACTGTCTCTCCAGTCAAAGTCTTTTCCACCACAACTTTGATACTTCTAAAAGGTCATAAAGTTATTGTAAAAGTAATCCATATGATTTAAACCGTTTAATCCAAGTCCTCTGAAGAATTATGATGGCTTTTATTCACATATATACATTAATCAACGCATATACATAGAGCACATCAAATATGGAAAACAGAAGCTCAGCTGTACTTCCCATCTCATTGTTTCTTGTGAGTTGAGCACATTTGGACAACAAATTTTGGTTTCATTAAAAATATTTTCATGTGTGTTTTGAAGGTTATCAATGTGAAGCTGTAGTAAGTAATGACAGAATTTCCATTTTTGGTTGAACTATCTCTGTAATAGTCTATCAGCAGTCAATTTATATATTATTACGGAGACAACAACAACAAAAATTATTTAGTGAAAATGAATAATAGCTAGATGAACACGAGTGTGACCAAAAATTCATCATGGACTCTTGCACATGTAGAAATAAATCATATCACACTAATGCATTTTCCTCACACTTGTATGGTGTTTCACTTAATACAGATTCGAAGCACACAAGGACCAAAGTCCTATTCATTAATTGAAATGAAGCTGTTAATAAATTACTAAAATTGAAATAAATAAGAAATAGAAAACTAATCATGACAAACACAAAACTATTATCTAATACCACAACTAAATTAAAGTGAAACATTTAAATATAAAATTAAAAGCTAATTCAAAATTAATAATTTAATAGTAAATAATACTAAAATAACACTGGTTTGAATACGCACAATCATGTTTAAAATTTGAGAGCTAGGTTTTAATAATAACTTACAGTTCAATCTGTTCCTCGCACACATAACACTACTTTGAATATAGGGCATGAGTCACATGAGCCATTTCTGTGGTGCTTTCTTGTCCATTTCGGGCCGTATGGGTTTAGAAGGACGCGAGGATGAGTAAATGATGACAGAATTGTCATAATGCTTTGTTCAAGCATGAGAAAAGTACCATTTGATTCTATAGAAGTGTCAACTTGCCACTTCTCTCTTGCTATTGCACATTTTATGTCTCTCCTCTGACACACAGATGCTTGCTTCAAACATGCAGGCTTTCAATTAGATTTTTATTGGACTGATTTTGCAGATATTGCAGTTTCATTTTCACTTCCTAATCATAAAGCTGTCCAGCCTCTCTGTTTTCCAACAAACATTTTTATCCATCATTTCTCCTCTTTTGTTCCACTCCACAGTTTATTGGTGAGCTGTTACGAGAGGGGGCCGCAGTCAGCGTGGGCATCTGTGCGTCCGGAGGTCACAGTGGGCAGTGGCTAGCGCGTGTACATCAGGCCATCAGTGACGGTCTAGTGCCTGATGTTAGCGTCGTGCCAGTGGCCATTTCCTATGATTGCCTGCCACGCTATTTTACACGTCCACAGGTGACGACCTTAGTATTAACAACACACACTCCATTCCATAATGACCTCTATCAGACCATCACCATTAGCGCATGGGGCTATTAAACAAACCAATAAACAAATTACAAACACAAGTAGATTCACATTTAAATGACAAAGGCAAACACAATAATGGTGCTCATAAACACAATGATCATAGTCTTTGCCAAACTCTTAACTCAGTATTAAACTTTGTCATGTAACCTAGTGTTACAGACTTGAGTGATGCCTAAAAACATGCAGCTCGTTTTGGAAAGGTGTGCTATTGCTTATCAACCACACAGAACACTTCAGCAACCTTATCATTGTCTTAGCAACCACAGAACACCATGACAACCACCCAAAACAACTTAGCAACCACCCAGAACTCATTAGCAGCAACCTAGCATTGTCCTAGCAACCATCCAAAACACCCTAGCAACTGCCCAGAACGCCCTAGTGACTACCTAGCAAACAACACAAACAACATTATCCTAGCAACTATACATAATACCCTAGTGACCACCCAGAACTCTGGCAACTCTGTTCACCCTAGTGAACACTAGCAATGTTTTAGCAACCACCCAGAAACAACCTAGCAATGTCCTAGAAAAATTATATTGTACTAGCAACCACACAGAACACCTTAGCGACCACCCAGAACTCCTTAACAAACACCCAGCTTTATCCTAGCAACTTTCAGAACACACCAGCAAACATCTAGCATTGTTTTAGCAACCACACCAAACTCCCAGAACACCTTAGCTACCACCTAGCAATGTCCAAGTAAGCAACATTATCCTAGCAACCGCCTAGAACACCCTAGTGACCACCTAGAAATGTCTAGGCAACCACTCAGAACTTCATAGCATCCGCCTAGCAATGTCTTAACAACCCTCCAGAAAATTTTAGCAACCAGCGTTTAGCAGCCATTAACAACCAACTTTTTTTTAGCAACGTCCTAGAAGGCAACTTTATCTTAGCAACCTTACAGAACACCCCAGCAAGAACTTGGTTCTTGGTTAGCAACCATCTATCCTTAAAACACCCAAACGACCACCTAGCAATGTCCTACCAAATATCCAGTATTGTCCTAGCAACCACACAGAACACCTCAGCAACCAAACAAATAGCAGTGTCTTAGCAACCACCCTGGACATTCTAATGACCACCTATCAATGTCCTAGCAATCACTTAGCATTGTCATTGTCAACCACAGAATATCATGACAAACACAGAATACCAAAACAACTTGGCGACCACCCAAAACTCGTTAGCAACAACCTTGCATTATCCTAGTAACCACCCAGAGTACTGTAACAACTACCTAGCTTTATCTTAGCAACCATACAAAAGTGGCCCACCCTATTGACCACCTAGCAAACAACACAAATAACATTATTCTAGCAACCACACAGAACACCCCAGCAACCTCCTAGCATTGTTTTAGCAACCACACCAAACACCCAGCAACCACAGATAACACCCTAGTGACCCACCTAGCAATGTTCTAGAAAGCAACATTATCCTAGCAACCACACAGAACACCCTAGCGACCACCTACCAATGTTCTAGAAAGCAACATTATCCTAGCAACTGCCCAGAACACCCAAGTGACCACCTAGCAATGTCTTAACAACCACCCAGAACTTTTTAGCAAACACCCAAAACACTCTAGCAACCACTTAGCAACATCCTAGAAAGCAACATTATCCTAGCAACTACCCAAAACACCCTAGCATCCACCTAGCAATGTCCCTCTCCCAAACATCCAGCATTGTTCTAGCAACTGCACAGAACACCACAGAAACCAAACAAAGAGCAATGTCTTAGCAACCACACAGAACACTCTAGCAACTACATATCAGTGTCCTAGCAACCACCCAGCAAAATCCTAGAAAACAACTTTATCCTAGCAACCTCACAGAACACTTTAGCCACCACCAGAACTCCTTAGGAACCATCTATCATTATCCTAGCAACTTCCCAAAACACCATAACAACCACCGCCTAGCAGTGTCCTACCAAATATCCAGCATTGTCCCGGCAAATTCACAGAACGCCACAGCAACCAACCAAAGAGCATTTTCTTAGCAACCACCTAGCATTGTCTTAGCAACCACCCCAGAACACCCTAGCAACAGCATAGCAACACCCTGGTAGCCACCCAAAGCAAGCTTTTGAGTCGGGTCAGGAGCAGTGTGTAGGGCGTCCAGCCATGTGTAGGTAATTAAGGAACACCCTAGCAACAGCCTAGAACACCCTAGCAACCGTACAGCAGTGCACAATAAACCACTCAAAAGTCTTGCATAGGAATTGCACTTGTGTAGTTTTGTATTTGTAATTCTTGAGGTGAACTGATTCATTACATGGTAATAATCAGCAATATTCAGATAATTAAAATCAGATGGCGTGTTTTTTCATTTTGATTTGATGATTTTTAATATGCAGCTTGTGAGATGTGTTTTCTAACTCTGCAATGGTACAGACTAGAATGTGTCGACTCAGAGAAAGATAAAGAGAAATCTATATTATTGTGTGCATCCATCTCAAATAGACGCCAGTTATCATAGTGATTACAGCCACTAATTTCTCCTCTAATGGCTCTTCACCATTAGAGCTCCGTGAAGTTTTCTCGAATTAGATCCAAGTCATTTGATCAGCCTGTGTGAGTGGCAGCGTTTGAGTCAGTGTGTTTTCATTTGTTTGTGTGGTCTGGAGGCCGGCCTGATGTCTGCTCTGCGGTTTGCCGTCTCCCTGCTGAAGGGTGATCACAGAGGAAGTGTTAGGATCCATTTTGCTCAGGCTTTCTCTCTGAAGGTAGGACTCACACACTCAACCATCCATACACGCATAACAATTATAGTTTCATCCAAATGCAGACCCTTAACGCAGCTGTTCTCAGCTGGTGGGCGGCCGGACTGTTCTGATAGGGTCACAGATGGCAGGGGAATAATAAATGCAAATAATACAATGCATCTTGCCATGTAATTATACATAGAGTAAGTATTGTGACACAAATGGGCTAATTAACATTAAAAGGAGGAGAATAATTCATAAACTTGCAGATTGATCCAGTGTTTGGTAATATTTGGGTTTTTGCAATACCACAATTTGAGTAGTTGATATCAATACCTTGAATTTCTTGAAAATATGCAATTGAACACTACTTTAAAAAGTTAAACATCAATATAATTATTAATAAATTACATAAAACAATGGATTATAGCTTTTAAATACTTCGATAGACTTTTCATATACGTAGACTACTGTTCAAAAGTTTGGGGTTGGTACTTTTTATTAATACAATTTTAATACAAATTATCTCAAATAAATGCAGATTTTTTTTTTTAGCTTTGTTCATAAAATAATCCTGGAAAAAAAAGCAGCACTATTGTTTTCAACACTGATAATAATAAGACATTTTTGAGCAGCAAATCTGCATATTAGAATGATTTCTGAAGGATCGTGTGACACTGAAGACTGGAGTAATGATGCTGAAAATTCAGCTTTGCATTACAGGAATTACTTAAATTTTAAAATATACTGATTGTATTAATAACTACAATATTACTGTTTTACTGTATTTTGATCAAATAAATGTAGCCTTAGTGAGAATAAAATAATTATTTCAGTAACACTAAAAAAAATGCACCGACCCCAAAACTTTTGAATGGTAATGCAAGTAAAGATTTCTTCATTTTCTCAAGTAGCTGTTTAAAACAAGTGAACAGGAAGTGATAAAATAAAGAATCTGGAAACAAATTACGAGCAATAGGACAAATATGCAAAAGAAAACTTATTATTGGCGTAGTCATTTCCCTAGATATAATACTGATTGTGTAGAATCATGGCTTTTCTCTTTATTGATGGTTTATTAAAGCTACTAAAGTTATCCATCCATCCAAGTGAGACATTTTGTTTTATATTATAGTTTTGTTTGATATAAATGACAACTATTTACACTGCAAGGCCTAAAACACAGATTCACAATTTTGTTACTAAACTCTGTTTCTAAAGCATAAGAGGCACAAATCTTTGTTGAGAAAACTACATTGTTGGATCTATGCAGTTTGTGGTAATATTAGTCAATTTCATGTATAAATTTGTTTACTTGCTGTAGTAAATAAATCTAGTACTGCCATTTGACGTCCAAATCAGAGTCTTGATTCGAAACCGGCGGAGAACTACCTCCTTAATGCAACATCTCAGTTTTTGAAGCTTATGTATGAGCACTGTGGAAAAGTTATACACTCTCTCATTCTCTCCTCTCTCTCTCTCTCAGGAGATGTGTGAGAGTGGAAAGTGTCGTGTAGATGGAGGGCGCCCCCTACAGGACCTGCTGTTGACCGCCATACTGCATGACAGGTCTCTTCAATCCCTCTGTTCCTGTATCCTATCTGCAGCATTTCTTTCTCCATCCATCTCTTCTTATTTGCCCCCAAAGCATCTTTGGTCCATATAGTCAAAGACGAAAGAGTTCACACATTTCACTTCAAGCCATTCATTCTTCCTGCAAACTTCATTGCAGATTTTCTTGTCAGTCATGAAGGTCCCTGGAGGTTTGGACCTCCAATTCTTCTTCACCTTTGGGTTTTTATCTGACATGCCAAATTGTTAAGACTAAAAAACAAGAAAAACAACAGGAAGAATAAACATTGACAGAAGGATGCTGTTTGAGAATGATGGATGATACCTTTCAGTCCACTTCAGCCAGTTCAACTTCCTGTCTAACTGAGACTCCAATCTGCTGAATCAGATCTCCAGACCCACGTGCATAAAATGTTTTTCTGCAGTGCACTCATTTTAAGCAGCTCAGGTTCTCGGGAGAAGTCAGTTATTCCAACTCCGACTCATAATGAGCTGGAATATCCTGGAAAATCTACCAAGAGCTTCTCATCCGCTGTTCAGTCTCTTCCGAGAGCCTCAGGGGGTGTTATATGTTTTAAAGCGGCAAATCCACAGCGGGAGGCCTTATCATGAAGACTCAGCCCTGCGGGCTCGGCATTTGCATTTTGACAGCTGGTAATAATGTATTGTTGTAAAGCCTTTTGTTGTACACGTTAGGGAGCGAGAACAATGAACAGTCAGGTTGCACAGTCACAGAAGGTTTGCAGAGGACTGTAATGTAAATTTAATGCTGAGATCAAGGCAGTGGGGCTGTTTCAGGGAATGAAACCCCTATATGTATATATATATTGGACAAAATATATTGTAATAAAACGAAATGTGATTTATTTCATCAGGATGGACACTATCTTCAGCCAGAAGGATGTTTCCTGGCTCCTCCCTCCCGCTGTCATGCCTGAACTGTCTCCCGCTGATAGACAGCAGACTATCGCACTGACTCTTCATTTGATGTACTGTGAGTCTATTCGACACATGCAAGCTCCCAAAGATCAAACTCTTGCACTTTAATAATCGTTACTCTATGTATGAGGCTAAGCTTTGTGTATGTGTGTGTGTTTGTTTTATTTTAGCTTCAACTACAAGTATGGCCGTCATGTCTACCAGTCTTGTGTCCTGTTTGCTGCTCCACAAGCATCGCAAGGTTTTTTAAAAAAAAACTCCTTTGGGGCTTTAAATCATATTCATATATCACTTTTTTAAAACTTTTTTATTAAGCAAATTAAGTAGTATCCATGAAAACTAAGGTTAATAGTTGGCCTCTATTGGTGCTGTGCAGTGATATACAGTGCCTTGCAAAAGGCTTTTTTTTTCACGTTTTGTTTTGTTGCTGCCTTATGTTAAACTGCTTAAATTACTTTTTTCACACATTAATCTACACTCCATACACCATAATGACGAAGCAAAACAGAATGTCACCATAAAAAATTACAAAAATTCTTAGTTGAAGCACCTTACAACCAAGTCTTTTTTAGTATATCGACAATCTTCACATCAGCATTTGCTATTAACTGCATTTATCTGCCATTCTTCTCCTCACCTCTTCGTCTCTCAAGCTCTGTCAGGTTGGATGAAGGCAGACACACATTTTGAGCCTGAGGTTCTGAATGCTCTGGACTGGGTTTTCATTAAGGCTATCTCAATATTTTGGTGCATTGAGCTTTTCTTCTACTCTGACGAGTCTCTCAGTCCCTGCCACTGAAAAACAGCCACACAGCATGAGGCTGCTACCAGCACACTTTACTTTTTTTTTGGATGGTACTCTGGCAGGTGAGAGCAAGCTGGTTTCCCTTCAAAGCTGACTTTTGGAGTTGAGGTTATCAAGCTTGGGGGGGGGGGGAATAATTAGTTTCTTCTCACAGTCTGAGGGTCCTTTTAGGTGCTTTTTTTTTGCAATTCCCAAGTGTGTTTTCAATTGTGTCCAAATGTATGAAATTAGATCTTAGACTGTACATAACTTGAAATGTACAGGACATGCTAATACCACTACATAAACATCGTACGCAATCTATTTTGTTTAACTTAACATTTGAAACCCAGTATAACAATAATACTAATTTGCATGGTTTGATGTGATATGAACTAACCGATCTTTAGATTATCACTATTGGTAGCGAGATTTATGGAAATGCTTTTTTCCTCAGTTGGTCAGAACAAAATAACGAATGATTACTTACTTGCTAAGAACCAAGCTCTTGTAAATCGTATTTGGGTCTAGTTCCAAGATGTAGCTAGAATCTGGGTGAAGAAATAATTCCGCAATTACTGTCTGCAATTGCATGTTTTCAAACAGAGATGGCGACAAAGTGGCAAAATTTACGGACTGCAGCTTTAAAATACTTATTTCAACACAAGTGTTTATGTGCTTTATGTATTAAACAATGTTGCATTAAAGTGTCTACACTGTGTATTAATAAAAGCCTAAACATACTGTATATTGACCACTACATTAAATGAAAAATAATTTAATACCAGCTCTATTAACCAATAAAAATGACTGGAACCCTTTTATAATAGTACATTAATTGGTTTATTAATCCTCCACTGGTTGTAGATGATTCATACAAGCATCAAACATGGTTCTGCTTGCTTTAATGACACTGCTAATGATTGTAACGATCTTCTCCCTCTTTCTCAGGGTGTGCGTGTATCCGTGCTGTGCAGGGACAGCTGTTGGCTGCTGGAGGAGGTGTTGTTTAGAAACACAGACGTGGGTTACGGTGGCTCTCTGGTCGGGCTGGTGCATCACGCGCTCTCTCTGCTCCACCCGTATCTGCTGCTGGCTGCTGCTCCGCCCACAGGAGAACCCATCATCGCACCCCGGCCCGATCCAGACTCTCTGCTCATACTGAGCCAGCACTGCGATTTGCTCACTCACGTCTTCATACACGAGTCTGTAGGAGGTAGGCAGAGTGTGTTGAAGATTGGGTGGAGTCAAGGAAACTTGCTGTTGGCAGGCGTCATGCACCTGTCTTTTTTGAGGGGCATCAGTGGGAGGTCTGACTCATTTGGTATACGTTGGCAAGATAAGACATTATGACTAAAGAAAAATAAACCTTGTTAGTTCATTTTATAATGTTTAAGGCATGTTAGTCTATTGCTGCTTTTTAGGTTAGCAAGCAGTGTAAAATCGTGACCTAATATTAAAGGGATAGTTCACCCCAAAATGAAAATTCTGTCATTAATTATGTTTATGTCATTCCAAACCTGTAAGACCTTTGTTCATTTTCGGAACACAAATTAAGATATTGTGCGTCATGATACTCTCATGAACATGTGCCAAAGACTGACATGGAAGAGAAGAAATTGTTGAATAAAGTTGTTATTTTTGTTTACTTTGGGCACAAAATGTATTCTCGTAGCTTCATAAAATTACGGTTGAACCCCTAGTCACATGGACTATTTTAACAATGTCCTTACTACTTTTCTGGGCCTTGAGCGTTTCAGTTGCGTTGGTGTCTAAGCAGGGTCAGAAAGCTCTTGGATTTCATCAAAAATATCTTAATTTCTGTTCACAAGATGAATGAAGGCCTTGTGGGTTTGGAACGACATGAGGGAGAGTAATTACAGGTTTTTTTTACAATCGCTAGACACATTCTATACTTTGGTCACTTTTTTCAACTCTTGCACACAACCTTATTCGATGTCTGCTAAACTGGGGGGTATCATTTGTCTTTGCTTTGGCACAAAGTGCATTCAATAACTACATCATTCAAATGACATAAATTATTTTCTCACTCAGACAATAACAATGGCAAAACTCTATGTACCTACAAGCACAAGTTTGCACCTGTTTACATACACTTTACAAAACTGTTAAGCCTAAATTCCAAACCTAACATAATACAAAAATGAATCAGACATAAATTTGCTACATTTCTACAGTAATACCATATTGAAATATATTCTAAATTTTAAAAAACAAATACTATCAAATCAGTCTGATATAGTTGAACACCTACACAAGTAGTCTTTCAGTTTCATTTCCATCTATACAAAAGGGGAAAACTTACAGTAGGAATTATTTTGCACTGTAATGCAAACATGAACTATGTAACATATACTGCAGTGAATTATAAGCAATAGATAGTGTTGATCTTGTTTTGTAAAATAATTTTTAACATTTTTTAAACATTTTCAAAAGCAAACATTGCATAATGCTATCTGTTGTTAGTGTTTTAGGTCAGTGTTTTATGAGTGACAAAATTAGTTTGAAAGCCTTTGCTAGTGTTATGGAAGAATGAGTTGATTAGAGACGTGTATGAAATGTTCTGGTAGTTTTAGTGCATTTTGAATGTAAAATTAACTGCTGTGCCAAGCGGAAATTTGGTTAAGAGAACTGTGTGAAGAGTTTTGAAAAAATTACTTTGGTATTGAGAAAGTGTCCGAACGACTGGAAAAACTGCGATGACATAATTTTTATTTTTGGGTGGACTATCCCTTTAAAGGGGTCATATGATGCTTTTCATTTTTCCCTTTCTCTTTGATTGTTACCATCTCTTGGTGCATAAAGAAGATCTGTAGTTGCAAAGACTAAAGTCTCAAATTTAAAGAGATATTCTTTATAAAAGTTCAAAGTCAGCCACACCTACCTAAAACGGCTTCTTCTAACACGCCCCCACATATCTATCTACTTCACTATGTGGGAAGATTTGCATAATCCCGCCCAAATGTTCACCTAGGCAAAGAAAGAAGGTGTAACTTTTATTTTCACTGTAGTATTGTTGACGCTGCAGCCATGTCGTGAAGATGCTGTGTTTTTCGTTGTGAAAGCTAAACTACTTTGTTTTGTCTTCCAAAAGAGGACAATATCTGCTTTGGCATGCCTAGAGCTGCTCTGTGCTGGTTGCTGAGGAAATACTACAACTTTCACCATGGACAAAGCGGAGTCAAGCCCGGGGTCATCACATGTGGTTGCCGCTCATTCGTCGCATCCGCCGGGCGTGCCGTTCTCGACCCCACCGCCTCAGCTCACTCTATCCCATCCTCAGCACACGCTAAGCCAGGGCTTCCGCTCACGCTAGCCCGGCCTCAGCTCACTCTATCCCTGCCTCAGCACACGCTAAGCCGGGGCTTTCCCCTCACGCTAGCCCTGTGTTTCGTTGTGAAAGCGAAACACTTTGTTTGGTCTTCCAAAAGAGGACACAACTACAACACTAGTTTAAGTTGTTTTACAACACTGTTCCAGAACAGTTTAACCCAAAGATCCAGATGTGTGCAGCACATTTTAGGGAGGACCGTTTCCTGATCCTGGTAGAATAGACTACAATGCCGGCACTTCTGACTCGCTAGTAGTTTTCATATTTAAAGGATTTGCCACTGACTATTCAAATGCGAGTTTTGGGCAGTGTGGCGTAGCACTTGTTGTTTGTCATTTCTCCCATCACAAATGAAGACATGGTTTTATGTTTACACAGCGCGATTCAATGCAACGCAACGCGTAAAAAGTAATTATAATCAGTAATTATGTCCCCATTGGTTGCAACAAATGCCTCGTTTGTAATGGTTTTTAATGCTTTTGTCTCGTCGCTGGCCGGGACCGCAAGCACAGTATTTGAGGGTGTACCCTTCCGTCGCACGCTTGAGGTATTCGGCCAATCACGACGTATTGGATAGCTGGCCAATCACAGCACGCCTCGTTTTTCAGACCGATGAGCTTTGAAAAAATCTACGCTTTTTTCTGAAAGGCGGGGCATAGAGGAGAATCAGTAATGTACAGTATGTGGAAAATATGTGTTTTTTTGAACTTTAAACCGCATAAACACATTTCATTACAACCAAATACACAAAATAATGTTCGTTTTTAGCAACATCATATGACCCCTATTTAAGGCTTGGTATTGATAGAGATTTTCCGATTTGAATCTGATTCTTTTGGATATGTTTCAGTTATAATGTCCAATTTGTATATACTGTATACTCCTGTTGAAAAGTTTGGAATAAGAAAAATGTTTATGTTTTTGAAAGAAGTATCTTATGCTTACCAAGGGTGCATTTATTTGATCAAATACAGTAATGCAGTAAAACAGTAATATAATACTTTTTCAAATTTTTTTATGTATAATATATCATAATTGTATGTAATATTATTGCAATTTAAAATAACGGTTTACTATTTTAATATATTTTTTATTTATTCCTGTGATGCAAGCTGAATTTTCAGCATCATTACTCTAGTCTTCAGCGTCACATGATCTTCAGATATCATTCTAATATGCTGATTTGCTCTCAAGAAACATTTCTAAATATGGTCAATGTTGAAAATAGTTTTGTTGCTTAATATTTTTTTGTTGACACATGAATTTCTTTCTTTTAAACAGCATTTATTTGAAATAGAAGTCGTTTGTATATTACAGGTGTCTTTACTGTTATTTTGCATCAGTTTAATGCTTCCTTGCTGGTTAAAATTTATTTATTTTAAAATAATCTTAAAATAATCTTGGGATTATAAAAATCAATATTGAGATAATTCAAATGAAGATAGCACAAAATAAGAAACTTTATATTTTTACCCAGTATTTAATATTACCCAGTCAATTGTTATAACTTTTCTAATAAAATTTGACAAATTTTTTTTAGTTTAAAGATCTGCAGAAGATTCAGATTGATTTGACTCAACCAAATTTACATCAACCAGTGATTATTTTACACAAACACTTATTTTACCAACAATAATTGTGGAACTTATCCTTTAATAATACAAGATAAAAGTAACTTTTGTAGACAAAAACTCCACTTGGCTCAATAATCTGAGGGGGCACGTGCCCTGTTTGAATGGGTCTGCACTTCAGGGTGTTGATATGTGTTTGGGTTGAGTCACATTTGCACCACAGCAGGGTTTATTGGCAGTGCTAATACTGGGTGTGTGGTGGTGTGTGTGTGTGTGTGTGTGTATACGTGTGAGTCCTCAGCCATGCTGAGTGGGGTTTAGGCTGTGGAGACCTGGAGTTTGATGTTGTTCTGGGCCAGGAGGAGCTGACAGAGAAAAGCCTCCAACTCACACATCTCCTGTCACCCGGCTTCATACCGGTGAGTCTCACTCAAACACACACAAGGACATCTCACTATGACGTCTATAATCACCTTGACGCTAGTAGTGATTCATACAGTCATCTTGCTTGTCCGTCAGTCAGTAAAAAAACTCATTTATTTTTCATACATTCTCCACATTTCTATCTCACGCTTCCAATCGATCAGTTCCCCATCTGTTCCCTTTATTATTCTCTCTTGATGTCTAGTTAGCCCTTTCAGGGGTTCTTCAGTTGCGGGAATAGCATGTGTAATTATTGCCGGCACATTTTACACTTGCATCAGCAAATAAACACTTGTAAAGCCTGTAAAATGTCAACAAGAACAAAAACACTACACAACTAATTATCTCTCCTCCTGTCTATCTGCTCATATCTGTCTGTCTGTCCATCCATTATATGTCTGTCTCTTTCTCTTAGCCGTGTCAAACCGCTCATGGCTTTGCTCTTGATGTGGTGGACAGCATGGTGCGCTGCGGGGTTCTTGTTATGGAGGAGGTAAGACACCTGCATTAACAAACAAACACACACATGCGTCCTCACACATGTAGCATTTTCAAAATCCCTGGTCATCGAAATGGTTTTTCAATGGCTGAACCTAATATCTCGAGAAATAGTAGTTTATCATATACAACAGCATATTTCATACAAATGTATTATTATATTATTTTGGGAATCATGTTTTCGAATCAGAAGAAGCTTTATTGCCAGGTATGTTTTCACATACGAGGAATTTGTTTTCATGACAGAAGCTTCCGCAGTGCAACAGAATGACAGCGACAGAACAAAAACACAGATAATAAAAGAATTTAAAAAAATAAATAGAACAAGTAAACAAGGAATAACAATATATATAAGATATTTGCATGTTTATATAATTACATATTTGCATTTATATTTGAAGAAACATGGACAGATGATGAATACTTTCAATCAGATAAAAAAGATAACTGGTATCTTGTTTCTCTGCTTTATAAGTGTTAAACTCGTTAACGAAAACTATGACAAAAATTCAACCTTTTTCAATAAGAGTAAAATGAAGACGAGACATCACTGACATCATTAAATATAAACTGTGACTATATCGAAATGCAGTATTGTAGATAAAAAACACAAAAATGTAGTTTATAAAATAAAATTAATAAACAAAATAAATAGAAAGAGAAACTTTTGAGTTATCATTTTTCAAAATGTAAGTGTGTTTATATTTCTGATATTATAATAAATCAGGAAACAAGATGAGATGAAAATAAACCGTGTGTACAGTATGCTTACTGTGGAAAGTGCAATAATTCTCCCCATCCTGAACGTATATTTTGAGCAAAATAATTAATTATCAGTTTAACCATTATACAGCATGACTAAAACTATGACTGACTGACTATATTTTAATTAGTGCTATCAAACGTTTAATCGCGATTAATCTCATCCAAAATAAAAGTTTTTGTTTACATTATATATGTATGTGTACGGTGTATATTTATTATGAAAGACACACACACACAGTATATATTTAGAAAATATTTACATGTTTATACATTTATATATTCATATTATTATATTTTATATTATATATAAATATAATTAATATATAAACATATTATTCTTAAATGATACATGCATGTGTTAATAAATATACACACCCAGTATATACACATATTATGTAAACAAAAACTTTTATTTTGGATGTAATTAATCGCGATTAATTGTTTGACAGCACTAGTTTTAATAGACTAAAAATAGACTGAAATTCACAGTCTTTTAGTCAACTAAAACTTGTCTAAACAAAAAATAAAGGATAAGATGACTAAATGTGATAAATCCCAAAAAGGACATTTATCACAGGACTAAAATGTGACTGTTTTAATAGACTGAAATTCACAGACTTTGTCGACTAAAATTTGACTAAACAAAAAACAAGATAAGATGACTAAATATGATAAAACCTAAAAAGGACATTTAACAAAACTAAAAAGACTAAATTAAAAAAGCTTTTATTTTGATACTCTCACTTTAAAATATGGTAATAGAAATTACAAGTGAAAAAATGGGTGAAAATTCAGTTTATAAGGGATTATTTGAAAGATGAGGAGTGATGTCAGGATTTAAAGGACCAGGTTTTATATTATTACAGATTGAAATGGAGCATGACATAAAATGTCAGACAATGATTATTTTTAGCATCATTGATAAGGCTGTTGGTAGTTTTTTTGGCACTGACAGAAGGGAAACTACAGCTTCTGTGCCACTCGGCCAAAGCAGCACACTTATCAGCTGATACCAGTAATCTTAAAATAGAGATATGAATAAAAACTTGAGATAGATACAGACCTGCCAGCCTGTATGCATTTTGCGTAGCGGCTACGCATTTTGACCTCAAAGTACGCTGGTACGATTTGTCACTCTAAACTACGCAAAAATCTAGTGACGCCTCTGTCCACTAGGGATGGGCGATACCCCTTATTTTGTTTTCGATACGATACCGATATTTTTCAAGGCAGTATCGTCGATACCGATTCGATACTTCTGCACTAAACTTTTTTAAATTACGAAATTTATTAAATTACTAAGAGTAAAATGGGTAATGAAAACCACTTAACTTTGTTTAAAATGCATTTTAACCTGTTTAATCCCAAATTTTTCCCGTTTTCCCGATTTTGTCATTAGTAACCCTTTGAAATAATCAATAATTTTATTTTATTTATTTTTTCGAAAAGTGTGTGAAATTTTGTATTTTATGGTCAGTCACAATTGTTACCGGAGGGATAATGTGTATACTGAATTAACATATTTCTGCAGTCTTAAAAATTGTTATCTTAGCCCAGCTATTTTAAACTGTTGATCACATTCTAGGGTTACTATTATGCATAAAAAACCATTATACAACATTGATAGGAATACTGAGATCAAATACAAAAAATACAACCATCAACGTATTTCAAAATTTTTACTTTTTTTGTAACATATATCATCACATTTTTTATATTAGTGCTACCAGTATTATAACATCAATATTGTAACTTATTTGTAGCATTTGAACTTTTGATTTAGTGCAATATTTTGTACTGTCATTAGGGACCTCCAGTGAATGGCTGTTGCATGCATAAAATGCAACCTTTTTATTTTGAAAGTGTATGATTTATATTAACATTACATAATAGAACATGATCAATATTATCTTTCAACATTCAATTTAAATATTTGTAATTGCACAAACTATGTAGGCTACAATTTTTTTTTATTGTGAAATAACTCAAACATATATGTTTTTTTTCTTCTGTTCTCTGATAAGCTTTGTTCAGGGCTGCCATTCCCAAAAGCTTTAAATCTTTCTTATGATACTTTTTTGAGAAACACAGCACTGTTTGAATGCACTGTCAGAAGTGAGTGAATGCTCTCTGTGATTGATTGGTTCTGTCTTGCAACATTTGTGTGTGTTCAGATGAGCAGGAAAATAGTTCTATCCTACACAATTACTCGCTAACAAAGGTTATTCGTCCATTCAATGCATATTATACGCATTATTATTATTATTATTATTTTAAATAAACAATCACTGGTAAATAAAACGCACCTTAGTATCGATATTTTTTGTTTTGAGTATACTTCGGATCGATACGCCCATCCCTACTGTCCACGCGCAGTATTCAAAACAAGCAACAGAAAAAGATGAAGAGTTCAACCAATCAGAGCGTTTTTTTAGGTTTTGCTTTTAAATAGTTTTCTTTCTTCCTCTTTTTATTTCTCTCCTAGTATCCTATAGTTTATAGTTTCCGTTCAAAGCGCTCACGCTCGCTTCCCGTCAGATCTCTGACAGAAAGGCTTGTGAGGCTGCAGAGACGCTCTGTTTAATGTGTTTGAGATGTGCTGTTTTCCTTAATGCATAACTTGCATTTCACAGGTATATTCTCCATCTGTAAATGTTAAAAAAGCCATTTTGCTGTCAGAAGTGCATGAGCTTTTGCTTTGAGATTCTCCGCTAAACTCCACAGACTTCATTTAGAAGATTTTTTTTGTTTTTAGATTGCAATGTTACAATGTAATGTGATTTTAACCCTTTATGGCACATAATATATGCCTACATGCTTACATTCACTTTATTTGTTTAATCCAAATACAAAATACAGAGATATATATCTACCGTATACCGTAAATCAGCCAAAAATACAGAGATATGAATTATTGCTCATATCGCCCAGCCCTATACAGAAGTGTACTGGAGTTTTTTTTCTTTCCTTTTTTAAATAGCATTAAAAAATAAATAAATAGCAAAAATTAACTAAACAGTTACGGTAACCAGTAAACTGTAAACTCTTTACCCCTACTCTACCCCCCGCCCGCCACGCTGATGGTACTCAAAAAAAAAAGTCCACGGTTGGCAGGTCTGTAGATATATAAATGCAGAGACACTTTTTTTTAGCCTGGACAATATACAGTATCACACCCTCACAAATGTAGATTTTCTTAAGTTTTCAATGTCAAGATCAAAACAACAAACAGAGAATTCAGAGAGACGTAGCTAAAAATACAGTTTTCACTCCACTGCCCAGACATCTAGCAAGCTCTCAGACTCAATCTAATCTCTGACATGCTGACCGTTCAGTCTGTGTCCATTTATTTTCAAGTGCCACCACAGTTTTCAGCTGACTGATTCACAAACACCCACAGACGTGAAAGCTATTTTTGTTTGTCTGTGGTTAAAGGTCATTTCAACCCTAAACTGATCATTTTGCAGCTTGTTTGTATGCGTCTTTAGAGATGTGAACTCGTTGTTTGTGTGTGTACATAGGTTCAGAAGGATACACCGGTTTGTGACTTCATGAAGAGGCAAGGTGTGTTGTCATGGGCTGCTTCAGACGATCCTGACCAGAGCAGCGATTCAGACTGTGAGGAACCAGACGCACACTCTTATAAGGTACACAAACTCACATACAGGTTTAATAAAATATAGACCGTTATCATCCAGAAAGTTTTGTTTATACATTCAGAGTGTTGTTGGATTTGTTTATAATCATATATTCAGATTCAGAGTACTCACAATCTTTGAACACTTTGGATACAGAGTTCCAGCGTGTTGAGAAACACGCACAAACACTAACATGCAAACCTCAGACACAGACAGAAAAAAAAGACTTAAAATTAAGACAGAGAGTTCAGAGATGCTGCTCTTGAAGTCTGGTGTTGCGCAGTATCTCAGTATCTGTGCGATGAATTCAGCACAAAGAGAACAGGAAGGGAATGTCAATGGCATGAGTTTGCAGGAGAGAAGCTGCTGTGGATTGTGTCTTCCCTTGCATCAGAACCTCAAGCAAACATGTAGAATGGATTTTTTTTCTTCTGGATTGGAACACTTTATTACAATTAATTTATTTGTTGATAATATCTATGAATTTTATATTTTTATTACATGTATGGAAAATCTAATTATACATTAAACAAATCATAGATATACAAACTTTAAAATAATACATATTAAGAACAGAAAATCATGTAATATCATGTAGCTTTTAAGTTGGTAAACTATTTCACTGATGAAATGGTCAGAGCAGCGCTGACAACATGTTTCTGTGCACGTGTATGTTTCTGCGTGTGTGCATTTGTATGGGAGAGTGAGCAGGAGAAAGAGTAATACAATTTAATTTTGTGGCAAAAACATGGAAATAATTTGTCATTTTTATCTTGTTGTTTACTATATGTATTTGCTTGGTCAGTGTTGCTGTGGGTTTTGGTTTTTGCTGCTATAAGGCTGTAAGGACCTTTGAAATAACTGAAATCGTTTGGTGACGTGATATAGACATGTAATGCAGTAAAGACCTGCATTTCGCTATGTATCTCCCTGAAAATAATTGCACACCTTAGAACGTCCAACAGCCAATCAGATTCAAGCATTCAACAGTGCCATAGAAATTGACAAAATTACACTACCATTCAAAACTTTGGGGTCGGTAAGATTTTTTTATGTTTTTGATTAATGTTTTATGCTCACCGAGGCTGCATTCATTTTAGCAAAATCAGAATGTTGTAAAATATTAAAATGTACAATAAATGTTTTCTATTTTAATATACTTATAATTTATTCCTGTGATGCAAAGCTGAAATTTCAGCATCATTGCTCCAGTCTTCAGTGTCACATGATTCTTCAGAAATCATTCTAATATGATGATTTACTGCTCAAGGCACATGTATTATTATCAGAATATTTTACAAATGATGATTTTACTTAGGAACGTGTTAATTTTTGAGGAATATTTGATGATTGAATAGAATAATTGAAGTCCATTTTTTTCTTTCTTTCTTAAAGTCTATAAATACACCCAAACAACATCTGTTACCTAACTAATAATAACCTTTGCACCTTTTCACTGTCCTCTAACCTTCTGCTGTCTTTTCTCTATCTTTCTGCTTTCTAGTTGAGTCAGCCGTCTCAGTGCCCGCAGCTGCTGTTCTTTCTCTGTAGTTTACTGAGTGTCCGGCTGAGAGCTCTGTGCTGGGCGCTAGAAAGCCTCCATTACCTCCCCTCACCTATCACAGGTTAGTACACACACACACAAACAAACTCTGGCCTCTGGCCAAACAATGCTGTTACCATGTGTGATGAGTAAGTGTGCTTTGGCAGCATCGCTGTCACTATTCACACTGAATGTGAACAACTAAGTGTTTATAACCTAAAAATTATTTATGTTAGAGAGAGACTGTTTGAGCCAACTACATGCACACTTGAAGAACCGAGCTCATCTGGACAAAGCACACTACGGTAGGAGATAAAAACACATTTTTCATTTTCCACTCACCACCATAAGGCTGAAGGATTTGCCAGAGTTTACATCTTGGATCCACATTGAGATCTGTTTTAAACAGAGAACATCCATCTTGACTGATCCAATCACAAGTGGTCAGCATAGGCAATAAAAACAGATCAGACAAAAACCTGACAGGCAGTTGGCAGATGAGTACATCCAGTCCCCCAAGAATGCCTCTCAACCTTAAAACTGAATCAAGTAAAGATGTTTTCCTTTTTGCTTTTGCAACATGGCATTCTTTAAGGGAAGTAGTTGGAATACACCATGGAAGCAGATGCTGTTTTGTTTTCATTGCCAAAACACTTGATTTCATCAACAAGACTTCGCTTTCACTGTAAGGGTTTCACATTTTATTATGCCATTGTGTCACATTTCACCAGTGCATATAATCAAAATATGCTTTTTCTTAAATGGAAAAGAAAAGACTATGCAATGATAATGTAGTAACAGAAATAATTTAGTTGTTTTTTTTGTTGTTGTTTGTTTTAAGCTAAACTGCTTAAAGATCAAACCAAATTAGCAAAGAGGAATTTTTTAATTCTTTAAAATTCCCATCCCTACCTAGAAATCCTCCATCCCTACCTAGAAATCCTATCAGAAATGGTCACAGAAAATGCATTTGAGACACGTTACCACTTTGTGTAAAGCACTTGTGATCGGATCACCAAACAGATCCCCAGTAGCTACTTTTATATGTATACAAATAATCTGGTAATGGGATTGACGGCTCAGTCGGACTAAAAGCCTTCATGTCAACACCTGAATTGATCTGATTGAGCTCCATTTGAATAAAATTTCGACCAGGTTAAAAGGGGGGTGTGAGGACTACCCCAGTCAACACGGCCAAATATGACCATGTAATAAATGCTTGAATTTTCTCAATCGGATTAAAAAATTATTGCCGTAATGCTTGTGTTTACATATATTTTACATTGTACAAATGTACATATATTTATTTAGGCCATGACAACTCTCGGGATAGATTGTAAAACATTTATTAATGTAAATAGAATGTGCATAGGTTTTGTCTTGGCGGATTACATCTGCTACGCTGCTGCTAGAGAGAGGAAGATCCCCGTAGCAGATATAGACAGGTGGTGCTGGGGAGGTGGTAGGCTAAGATGAGGACACGCATGCCGCGGACATAGCATTCATTGAATACGTCCTGATTATAAAGGTTTATTGGTAATGAGTTGGTTTATTGAATCAACCATTAGAACGCAACTAAATAATTACTAAATATTTCTTCAAAAATATTCTTTTGACATACAGGTTTAGAAAAATGTGAAACCTTTGGAATTAGTTGGTTTTCTCCATTAATTGGCCATAAAATGTCATCTGATGTTCATCAAAACCATAAATATAGACAAACACAATGTGCATTAGCTAACAACTCACCAACAATTATAATATTTCATGTCTTTATTAACTCATCCGTCCCTCGGGTCATTTTGACCCAAAACTCATATTTAAAGATTTTTTTAAAAATCGAGCGTTGATCATTATGGTATGAGACTCTGTTACATTTGTCACACTTGAACTGGGAATACATGAAAAAAAATAAGAGTGAATTCGAGCAGTTTAAGTGGGTGCTATAAAAAATAAGTATCAAAAGTGTCCCTCGCAGGTCATTTTAACCCGCCACTGGAAAAGCATGGAATTAACGAAAAAAACTGCAGATTTTTTCAAATTTAATTTGGTCACACTTGAGCATGGAGCACACACACACAAAAAAAGTGAGTCGATTCGAGGATTCTTTGTGTAATAAAATAAGTTGTAATAAAAAAAAGTAACAAAAGTGTCTCTCGCGGGTCATTTTGACCCGGCCATATGAATTCATAGAATGTCAGAGAAAAAAAACAGCATTTTTTTATTTAGTTGATTTTTTTTTTACTGTATAAAATCTGACAATCCAGAAAAGATGCATACCCAAACAAAAGGCTGAGACTGTAGAATGTCCCCAATGCACAAAAAACTCACATAACCGCGCACCACAGAAACACACACATGGCACACACACTCCCATTGAAACACATGATAGCATTTATGATGTTTCTGCTGGGAAATTGTTAATTTTTTTTAAACTTTTGGCAGAAATTGTCTTTCCTTCTTTCTTTGTTTTTTTTTGGTGAAAAAAAAAAAAAAAATATATAAAAAAAAAAATATGCTCAATTATCAAACTATCCAGATTTTAATAGAAAAACCTACATAAAAAAAATTGAAAAATGGAGCAATATACTGTAAGCTTTCTGGACCAAAAATAAAATGTCATTTTTGGCCTTCGGGTCATTTTGACCAGCGAGGGACACTTTTGTTATAGGTTCGGGAGGGACGGATGAGGGTTAATCACACCCATGAAACATTGACAGTGTATATTCACATATGTACATGAATATGTGAATCGGATTGCAATGTTAAGGGTTCTTAAGATCTTTGAGCATAAATGAAGTAGTTTTAAACATGAAATGTCCTTCATAGATGCTGACAGTTTCACGTCAGCTGCTGATGCTTTATCTTTAATGTATTATTAATCCTGCTGGATTTCTATGTGTTACTGAGTAATCTTACTCTGCTGAAGACTAGAGCCTTGATGTTTTATATAAGAGAGTTGCTGCACACCAAATTGTGTTCCAGCATTATTAAATAATACTTAAGTACTGAAGTCCTGGTGTCGTGACGCTCCAGCCCTGTATATTCTTCCATTGTCCTCATTTGTTGTAAGTCACTTTGGATAGCGTCGGCTAATGACTAAATGTAAATGGATATTTTTGAATGTGTTTTGTGAATCTCTGTAGAGGAGCTCATCTATGAATTTGTGAAGAATGCGTGCTTGCCTACCTTCATTGATCTTGACGGGTAAGTGTTCTGTACATCCTGTTTATTAATAATATATATATATATATATTATGATATATACAGAAGGTAAATAAAAGTGAAAGGCCAGATAAACGGAGGACAGTAAAGTGTAACAATCTGTAGCAGGTGTTGTAATAAAGGAAGATTAATTTGGCCTCTGGAGACTAAACAGCATTTCTCTGTTTCTGTGCTTTAGGTGTTGATTGAGGACGGGCAGAGAGAAGATGTGTATCTAGATGTCAGTCCTCTCTTCTCTCAGTGTGCTCACAAAGAGAAACTCTTGCAGTTTTTCAAACAGTTCATGTATAACTGAAAGAGAAAAGTAAATGTTTGGAAGGGAAGTCGGTCTCAGCTGGGAATGATAACAGTAAGCACTTCTGAAATTCCTGTTCAGTTCTTCAGTGTAGTGTAAATCATTAATTATGAATGCTTTTTTGTGTTTATACGTCTGTTTTGCTGAGAGCACTTGCTTTTTGTAATATACGTGATGCTGAGGCTGCGTTTTTTTGTTAGATTTTGTTGTTGAGAGCCCAGAATTGGTTTAGTTATTGTTTGGATAATTACTATTCAGATGGTTAGATAATGTTCTCTGTTTATGAAGAGCAGATAAATTCCTGCTAAAAGTTTTTTTTGTTAATTTGTGTTGTTTATTATTATTCTTTTGTTTAACTGTAATGAATATGTAATGGGCTTGGTTCAGTACACACGTTTCTGATAATTGACCCAGTTGCTGTGTTTCTGTCATGGTTTGATTTATAGTTTAGCCACACCCCACTGCATATGAATGTTCATATTTATGCAAACATTCTGCATTACCTAAAACATTAAGATGAATTATCACATACATTTCCTTACTATGCATATTCTGCTTCCATTAGCACAAACACTGAACTCCAAAGTACCATTTAACTGATTCTTGAGACATGGAACAAAAGAGGTCGTGCATTTACTTGTCCTTAGTTTTAAAAATAGTAACAGTTGCACTTTAAAATGAATCTAAGATGATCACTAAAATGTGAGTATTATGTATTGTAAATTAAATAATTATATAGGAAAAAAACTCAGATGAATACTTCATGTACATTATAAAATTCTGAAAAAATCTATAATAGAACATTTTAAAAAGATTTTTTCAATTTTCTTGAAAGTAATTATTAAAAAAAAAACAGACCAATACTTAATATACATTAAAAATATATGTCAATACAGAAATGCCATCTCCTGAGAGAGGGAAATGCTAATTAAAAATCAGTGTCATTTTCAAGGTTTCACAGCCACATTCATACTTTGTCTGCACTAAGATGTTTATGAAAAAAAATCTGCTTTTTAATCAAAAACATCTAAAAAGCAATGTCAAATTCACCTTTCTTTACCAGTTTATTTCCTCTGCTGTAAGTTCGTCGTCATCACATGCTCAAGTGAGATTTATATGTATGTATTTTTTTTTTTACATTTTAGCTAACTGGTGAGAGGAAATGTCAACCATCAAAACTGCTCAATTACAAAGAAATTGTTTTGAATTTTCTTATACTTTGCCACTATTCATGTGATAAAAGAGGATGGTCATTTTTTTTAACACTGCAAGACTTTCTGACAATTTCCTGAATTCAACAGAAAGAGCTAAAAAATAAGCTTTTGAAAACCATCCTGTAGTCTAAATTCATAACAGTGTTTCAATGCTATATTATAGATATACATTAGAGTATGCAATACTTTTGATATGTTGACATTTGGTTATTAAAAATATCCAGGAAAATAAAAGAAAAATGTTTACCCCAAAATGTAAATGATCACCTCAATCCAAAACAGTTCCTCTGTCTCAAGAATCAGTGATTCCAGTGGTCCAGTTGAGTTTCAGGAGGTTTTCTCTAAATGGAGTATTGATGGGTAAAAATCATGATGGATGCTACAGAGGCACTGCACTATCACTCCCTGGAAATGACTTTGGCTCTATATATATACACCCATCTCTTGACAGTCCCATATATAAACACCCATCCATGCAACATGAGAACAGTTCCTGAGTAAATGTGCATTTACACACAACCATCATTCTTGAGTGAGTGGCCTTGCGTGTTCGTCTGAAACACAAAGACTAACGGACGGCTGCTGCTTGTAGCGCAAAAGTGCTGAATAAGCTCTCTAGAGCCACCCAGACAATCGACCCACAGACTCGCCACACACACACCGCTAGACGAGCGTGAAAGCTGGAGATGGGAAAAGAATAGGGTGATTAACAAGAAACGAGATGGGCTGAGAAATAACAGTTGGCCGCTGCACTCAGGGATTCACTTGATTAACACTTTCCTTTAAAAATCACTTTGTTTTAAGGTTGACATAAAATGGAAATTCGCCCTATCTATTTTGTGAACGTATGTAATAGATCTTGTTGTGACCGATTCACCCATGTTTTTTATTTCTTAATTGAATTTAACTCGATCCTCCAGACTTCTCTCTGGTGATATACGCCAGACTTCTCCAATCATTTAGTCTGCTTAAACCCTGCTCTTTTCTTGCATTTGACTGAAAGCTTACATTAGTTTTTGAGTGGTCACTGATCCAATCAATGACCAATGGATCCAAGTTTTATGGATCTTCCAATGGATCTGTTACATACTTTTACTTATGTATGTCACAGTATGATAGAAAACATCTGTCGCTAGTTGTTTTCATCACAACTTTAAGATACTTTGAAAAAAGGCTACAATTCCTGCTTTTATTGTATTAGATTTAGTATTCAACTCAGGGGTCCCATACCTTTTGACCAACTTTTAAGACTTTTTATGATTTTTATTAATTTGAATGATTTTTCCAAATATAAGAATTTGAATCCTGCTTATTGAATAGTCACCTTATTTTGAAAGGCAGTGTAATTTAGCACAAAAATAAATTTGTTTCTGGGAATCAAACCTATTTATCTGAAGCTGAGAACAGATAAAATGGACAAGAAATAATGAAAGCTAACATAAACAGGCCAGTAATGCCCTCTACTGGAACCCTGGGCATGAAAACCCCAGTGTGAAACTAAATGGTGAAAAGCACAGTGATAATAAAACTAAAAGGCTGCATTCTAAACGTTTTTCTTTTCAAATTGGCCCAGAGCATAATGTTTATTTTATTTTCTTCAGTTAAAAAAGAATCCATGTTTTATGACGTCAGTATGAACTAATTATAAATGCAGTAGTGGCACTTCAATCAATGCAGGATCTTCCTGTTACACGACTGTGTTCCGTATCGACCCGATCTCGTCAATCTGACACTCCACAACATCTCCCCTCTGAAACACATTAAAACAATATACTGACCTTCAGTAAAAACAACAGTAATACCAAACATGTTGAAATAATATCTGCTGCATTATGAAAAGGATAAAACATTTTACTGCTCTACTCTTGAGAACTATTTGATAGGAAATTGGCTGCTTTTTTTTACACAAAAAATTAACCAATTACATCTACTGGGACACAGATTTAATATACATGTTATACATTAATATCATATTTGAGGAAGTGGAGTTTCTGTTAACGGATCCTCTTAACATTTTAAAGACATGCTTATACCCAGTGGGGCACGTTTGCTTGTAAATCTCAGTGGACTAGATCAATTTAAATATGATGGTACATATTTTTAGCCACTCATAAGTGTCAAAATGCAACAGTGTTCTAAAGGAACTAACACTTTTCTGTTGTGTAAATTGCATTTATAATCACCCAGGATTAAAGTCAGTTATTTTCTAACAAGCTCATATTTGGTGTAAATGACGTGGCGTGGCCGATCACTGTTTGACTGAATGAAAGTTTTAGTTTTTTTGTATACATTATCTCACAAAAGTGAGTACAGCCCTCACATTTCAGCAACCATTTTATTATATGTTGTCAAGGGATAATACTATAGAAATTCAAATTGGATATACTTTAGACTGGTCAATGTGCAGCTTGTATAGCAGTACAGATTTACTGTCCTCTAAAAATAACTCAACATATAGCCATTATTGTCTAAATAACTGGCAACAAAAGTAAGTACACCCCTAAGTGAAAATGTCCAAACTGTGTCAAAAGTGTCAGTATTTTGTGTTAGCACCATTGTTATCTATCACTGATTTAATCATCCTGGGCATGTAATTGACCAAAGCTGCACAGGTTGTTGCTGAGATCCTCTTCCACTCCTCTATAATGACATCACGGAGCTGCTGGATGTTAGACACATGGCGCTTCTCCACCTTCCACTTGAGGATGCCCCACAGGTGCTCAATAGGGTTCAGGTCTGGGGACATATCTGGCCACTCCATCACCTTCACCTTCAGCTTTCTCAGCAAGGCAGTTGTCATCTTGGTGGTGTGTTTGGGGTCGTTATCATGTTGGAAAACTGCCGTTCGGCCCAGTTTCTGAAGGGAGGGCATCATGTTCTGCTTCAGAATGTCACAGTACATGCTGGACTTCATGTTCCCTCAATGAACTGCAGCTCCCCAGTACCAGCAGCACTCATGCAGCCCCAGACCATGATGCTACCACCACCATGCTTGACTGTAGGCAAGACACAATTACCTTGGTACTCCTCACCAGGGCGTCACCACACATGCTGGACACCATCTGAGCCAAACAAGTTTATCTTAGTCTCATCAGACCACAGCACATGGTTACAGTAATCCATGTCCTTAGTCTTCTTGTCTTCAGCAAACTGTTTGCGGGCTTTCTTGTGAACCAGCTTTAGAAGAGGCTTCCTTCTGGGACGATGGCCATGCAAACCGACTTGTTGCAGTGTACGGCGTATGGTTTGAGCACTGACAAGCTGACCTCCCGCTTCTGCAACTTCTAAAGCAATGCTGGCAGCACTCATGCGTCTGTTTTTTGAAGCCAGCTCCTGTATCTGACGCACAGCACGAGGACTCAACTTCTTTGATCGACCCTTGCGAGGCCTGTTCCGAGTGGAACTCGTCTTAGAAAACCTCTGTATGACCCTGGCCACTGTACTGCAACTCAGTTTAATGGTGTTACAGATCTTCTTATAGCCTAGGCCATCTTTGTGGAGAGCAACAATTCTAATTCTCAAATCCTCAGAGAGTTCTTTGCCATGAGGTGCCATGTTGAACATCCAGTGGTCATTATGAGAGAATTGTACTCAAAGCACGACATTTTAACTGCTCTAATGCAAGATACACAAATTTGTATGGTCCTGTCAAGCAGACAAAAACATGAACATGATGAATAGGACATGTGGCTTTGCATGGGTAAACAACATACAGCTGTTATCACTTAGGGTGTACTCACTTTTGTTGCCAGCTATTTTGACAATAATGGCTGTATGTTGAGTTATTTTCAGAGGACAGTAAACCTGTACTGCTATACAAGCAGCACATTGACTACTCTAAAATATATCCAAGTTTCATTTCTATAGTATTGTCCCTTGAGAAGATACACTAAAATGGTTGCTGAAAAGTGAGGGGTGTACTCACTTTTGTGAGATACTGTATATATTTTAGAGCTATTAGGAAGGATTTTGCAGGAAATGTAATATGTCGTTCCTTGTGCATATCACGTCATTCGTACACAGAGAAAAGTTGTGTTATGTGACCAAAAACGAAGAGCCAAAGCACAAGCAAAACAAGGTTATTTGGCGATATGCATGGAATTTTAATTTGATTATTTCTTTAACCACTAAAGTAATCGTTATATAGAGTAGCTTTAATAATGATATAACATCTTACATAATATTTGATACAAACTATTTTACAAATGCGATTATTTTCGCTCAGCAATTACTTTTTTGATATTCGAAATAGTCATTGCAAAGACTGATTGTGTTTTCTTATTTGTTTGTAGTTCATTATATCTCATTGGATCACTCTGGGTAACTGGCAAAACCTGGAAGAAGTCAGTAATTGCATCTTTGCACTGATTTGTTCGGCCCTGTGATTCCCTCTGTAAATCAACTTGAATTGCTGTCAGTCCTGTCGATGCCAATTAGAAAGTTTAAATACTGATGCCAGTGGCAGTTAAATGTGCCTCTTTTCTTTTGAAACTTCAGTTTCGTGTGAAAACTGGTGTCAATAAGACCATTCCAGCTGTTCTCATTGTGCCAGTGTCAGTGACACTGTTCTGACTGTTTCAGGAAAGGCTTTAAGCGGGTGTTAACAGCCTGCCAGGTGCAGTGATTGTGGGTTGTGTGACGCTAACCCAGCCATGTTGAAATATACATTGATTTTCCTATAGAAGAGCTCACCTTTAGATACACAGGTGGATTTCTGAACACCCCCACACCTTGAGGCGTTCCAGTCAAAAACACATCACCAGGACAAAGAGTCACAAACCTGCACAAAAACACCAATTTAAGAAGAAAATTGTATGCATATTATATACACTACCAGTCAAAAGTCAGTAAGACTTGTAATGTTTTTAAAAAAAAAAGTATCTTCTGCTCACCAAACCTGCATTTATTTGATCCACAATACAGCAAAATCAGTAATATTGTGAAATATTTTTACTATTTAAAATAACTGCTTTCTATTCGAATAGTTTTCAAATGTAATTTATTCCTTGATCAAAGCTGAATTTTCAGCATCAATACTCCAGTCTTCAGTGTCACATGATCTTTCAGAAATCATTCTAATATGCTGATTTTGTGCTCAAGAAACATTTATTATCATCAAATGTTAAAAACAGTTTAGTAAACATTTTTAGGATTCTTTGATGATTAGAAAGATCCAAAGATCAGCATTTATCTTAAATGAAAAGCTTTTTTAACATTATACACTATACCATTCAAAAAGCTTGGAGTCAGTATAATAATATATAAGATATTTTTCGTTTTTCTCAGCAAATCAGAATATTAGAATGATTTCTGAAGGTGTCACATAATGCCAAGAGAGACAAGGTAAGAATCCAGATGCAGTTTATTGAAAGTAACAAATAATCAAAACGGAACAAAAACACAAGAAACGAATAACCCGGTGAACCCAGATAACATCAAGAAGACATGGGAAGACAAATACAATATAGCAGCAGTGACAGACGGAGTGAGCATGGTATATATAGATATAGTAAATGACTAACAGGTGCTCATGATCAGACAGAATGACAACCAAGGGACTATGGGAAATGGAGTTCAACACATATAACATAAAAACGGGAGAGTGCCCTCAAGTGGCCAGTCCAGGGCACCACAACCAGACATTGACAGAAGGATCATGTGACTGGAGTAATGATGCTTAAAATTCAGCTTTACATCACAGGAATAAAATACATTTTTAAGATATATTAAAATAGAAAACGGTTATTTTAAATTCTAATAATATTTCACAATATTACAGTTTTTACTGTATTTTTGATCAAATTAATGCAGCCTTGAAGAGCATGATTTTCTAAATGAAACCAGAGTGAGTTTGCTTACTGTGAAACCCAGGCAATCAGCTTCTCGGTTCGAAAGATCATTTGATTGGTGCTACTGTCTTGAACTGCGGCCCCATTCACCAGACAGCGGATACCCAGGTTGTGAACATGTTTGACCAGAAATATTGCTAGCATTAATTATCAAATACAACATCTGTCTTACTTTTTTGTATTTTCCACTTTACCTTTGAGTGCTGCAGTGGTAACCAGTGCTGGCCCGAGTGGACCAAACGTGTCAAAAGTTTTTCCCAGCAACCACTGCTTTCCATTGCGCTTCATCTGCCAATCACGAGCACTCACGTCGTTTGCTACAGTGAAACCTGCGACATAGGAAAGGGCCTCCTCTTCCTAAGACAAGTAGACAAATGTATTTGACATAAATTTTCTGGGAATGCCAACAGGAATGGCATAAGAAATGTTTTGCTAATAGGACGCTGAATTATAGGCTACGCAAGTCTTTATTGATTGGCATATGAAATAATAGTCAGAAAAGTCTTTTGAAATGGAGCAGCTTACTGAACCCTGAAAAAGGTTGCATACGTGTTATTTATTTTTATTTTTTTTATGGCTCATATAATATGATATTGGACAATGTGGAGCTCAAACACCACCCCATGTTTTATTAGGGTGCTTTCACACTTGAGTTTTGTTTCCAAAGCTTTCACATCATCCAAACGAACCGAACTCTGACGTCAATCGAACCCGGGTGCGCACCAAAAATACTAGTGTGAAAGAGGCCCAAACTGAGCAACAATATGCAATTTGGTGCAGATGCTTATATTTATATTGCAGAAATTCTGATAGCTTGTAACATAAGTGAGATTTTTTATAACAGTATAGCAGACATTTAATAAATGTACAGGTGCATCTCAATAAATTAGAATGTCGTGGAAAAGTTCATTTATTTCAGTAATTCAACTCAAATTGTGAAACTCGTGTATTAAATAAATTCAATGCACACAGACTGAAGTAGTTTAAGTCTTTTGTTCTTTTAATTGGGATGATTTTGGCTCACATTTAACAAAAACCCACCAATTCACTATCTCAACAAATTAGAATACTTCATAAGACCAATTAAAAAAATAACATTTTTAGTGAATTGTTGCCTTCTGGAAAGTATGTTCATTTACTGTACATGTACTCAATACTTGGTTGGGCATCCTTTTGCATGAATTACTGCATCAGTGCGGAGTGGCATGGAGACAATCAGCCTGTGGAACTACTGAGGTGGTATGGAAGCCCAGGTTACTTTGACAATGGCTTTCAGCTCATCTGCATTATTTGGTCTCCTGTTTCTCATTTTCCTCTAGACAATACCCCACAGATTCTCTATGGGGTTCAGGTCAGGCGAGTTGCAGGCCAATCAAGCACAGTAACACCATGATCATTGAACCAACTTTTGGTGCTTTTGTCAGTGTGGGCAGGTGCCAAGTCCTGCTGGAAAATGAAATCAGCATCTCCATAAAGCTTGTCAGCAGTAGGAAGCATGAAGTGTTCTAAAATTTCCTGGTAGATGGCTGCGTTGACTGTGGACTTAAGAAAACACAGTGGACCAACACCAGCAGATGACATGGCACCACAAATCATCACTGACTGTGGAAACTTAACACTGCACTTCAAGCAACATGGTTTCTGTGCCTCTCCACTCTCCTCCAGACCTTGATTTCAAATGCAAAATTTACTTTTATCTGAAAAGAGGACTTTGGTCCACTGTGTTCTCTGAAATCCACAGTCAATGCAGCCATATACCAGGAAATTTTAGAGCACTTCATGGTTCCTTCTGCTGACAAGCTTTATGGAAATGCTGATTTAATTTTCCAGCAGGACTTGGCACATGCCCACACTGCCAAAAGCACCAAAAGCTGGTTAAATGACCATGGTGTTACTGTGCTTGATTGGCCTGCAAACTCGCCTGACCTGAACCCCATAGAGTATCTATGGGGTATTGTCAAGAGGAAGATGAGAGACACCAGACCCAACAATGCAGATGACCTGAAGGTCCACTATCAAAGCAACCTGGGCTTCCATAACACCTGAGCAGTGCCACATGCTGATTGTCTCCATGCCACGCCGCAATGATGCAGTAAATCATGCAAAAGGAGGCCCAACCAAGTATTGAGTACATGTACAGTAAATGAACATACTTTCCAGAAGGCCAAACAATTCACTAAAAATGTTTTTTATATTGGTCTTATGAAGTATCCTAATTTGTTGAATTGGTGGGTTCTTGTTAAATGTGAACCAAAATCATCACAATTAAAAGAACCAAAGACTTAAACTACTTCAGTCTGTGTGCATAGAATTTATTTAATACACGAGTTTCACAATTTGAGTTGAATTACTGAAATAAATGAACTTTTCCACGACATTCTAATTAATTGAGATGCACCTGTATATAAATATCAGTTGTCACTCTATATCTTCCAATAATATGTCTAGGTAAGATTATATTTAAATGCTTAGTTTATCATCAAAACTTTGTAGTTTTTATTGTGGGGGGTAAAACATATCACGCAATGCAATGATGCTGAGAGATGTACAAATAAACATTTCCTGAAAGCCTGATGTATCATTTGATACATTTTAAACATGATTTTCCCAACAAATTATGTATGGATCACCAAATAAAATTGCTTCAGTTCATTAAATGTTCACCTTGAAATATTACTTACAATATAAAAGTTATTCTTAAGTTTACCTTATAAAAATCAGTAAATATTTCACTGCTAAAAGACATGTGAACCACGACCTGAAAGTGGATGGTTTTTTCAATTGTACTAAAAGGCCTTTTGCTTGCTGAAAAAAAAACTATAAACTGTCAATCATATGACAGAAGGCATGTAGCAGATTGTGTACCACAGATTTTCAAGATTTGATCATGTTGATAATTTAGAGGCCTTAGAAGTTTGTGTATAGTAGGCTTTATAGGGTTAAATGTGTTATATTGCATATTTTGACTGCTCCCATTTGTCTATAATTTAATCTCATTCACATGCTTAAATATGATTGTCCTGCTATTGCTGCTGAAATTACACACGTAATGTGTAATACAGTAAATCTTATCAATCAATCAACAGAACATTTTGATTTTAATATACATGTCAACAGATGGAGATATAAATGACTCTTTTACAACCTTAATGTGCTTCCCTTTCCGTCCAATCACAAAGGCAAGTTCCACCTCCCAATCCACTTCCTGTAAATTGAGCCAAAACAATGTGAACATATGCATTACATTTGTTCCATTTTCAATATTCAATTTGGAATAAAATGGGATTATTTTAAAGTTGGACACGTCTACATGTTGAACAGAAATCTGCATGTGACAGATTCCCGCAGGCACTACAAGAGTCAGTCTCATAGAGAGTAGTTATCATGTAGTATGGAGAGTCATTGATGGATGCCCAACTGTCAGTTTGAAACTCACCTGACTCTCCTCTGGTAGAATGATATCATCAGATGGGCCAGTGATGGTGGAGGGGAACTTGCTGAATATGATGGGCTCTTCAGGAATGGGGGCATTTTGCTCTAGGCAGTGGTCTTTATAATTCATACCAACACACACCACCTTCTCTGGGCCGGTCACTGGGGACAGCAGGCTGATTATCTGACCGCTCCACCACATGCTGACCACTGGACAAAGCCCTGAGAAAGATTAATAAATGCTGTTTTCTATAACATAACACGGTCTACCCATAATAGATCTTTGATATCAACTCTTGAATGCCTAAATAATTTACTAATAACACGTAAATGTATGTAGGCATTTTTGTAGGCCAATTGTGTGGTTTGTGTTACAGTGTGCATTCTTAACACCTCTTAGCACAGTCCATTCCCTTTTGCCCCATTTCAAGGAACTGTCTCATAGTGGAAGGCATGGAGGGGTCGAAGGCTTTCAGATCAATGACCCCCTGACCTTCTGCCTGCTCCACCCCGACTCTGACGCCCCCCTCGCCTCCTCTATGGAACTGGACGAGTCTCATAGCGGCTGAGCTTGCGGTGCCTCAGACGATGCCTGCAGAGAATACGGCATTGAGTCTCCTCAGACTGAGCTGAGAGATACCCAGAAATCTCATCTATTAGAAAACAGAGGAAAAGACATGCAGCAGTGAAAGAGAGAGATGGACAAACAGATTGATAGGTGCAAGACGATAGGAGAAATAACATGCCCTTCAAGTGGAGTCGGAAATATCATATTTGCAAATTCCAAGCACATTGACCAAACAAAATCATATTTAAAGGGGTCATATGATGCTTTTTTTTAAAGATCATTATTTTGTGTATTTGGTGTAACAGAATATGTTGACATGCTTTAATGTTCAAAAAACACTTTATTTTTAAAATACTGTACATTATTGTAGGTTTTCTATGCCCCGCCTCTCTCAAACGCTTAGTTTTCTACAAAGTCCCTCCTTCCGACAAGTGCAGTCTGCTCTGATTGGCCAGCTGACCCAGTGCATTGTGATTGGCCGAACACCGCAAGCACTCGTCGGAAATGTAACGCCCCTTACCATAATCGCGAGCTTCATCTTTCAAAATAAATGTAAAGACAGAGCCAGGGAACAGGGGAAAGGGCGGAACGGAGTCCGCGTGACAGGATGAAGTGGTATGTGTTTGCCAGTACACAAGCCAAGGTTTAAGAAGCTAGACTCCACTGCTGTGATGTCTCGTCGCTCTCTCTCTCTCTCTTTACTCTCTCTCTCTCTCACCACACACACCACACGTATGCGCAAAACTCCGATTTGACAGTCAATAGCAAATATTTAAACTAATAACAAAACAGTAGCTGATCAGAAGCGCCAGATTGTCATAGCAAAGTCAGAAACACCTCCTCTCCTAGGCTCACGAAACGGTAGTCCATAAAATGCACTGCTGTTCTGTTCTAAGTAATCTTAAAGATTCCTAAATGCATCTACTTTCGGAAGGCCAAATAAAGTGCTTTTGCTTTCGCCTAGAAACACACAGTGTCTCCCTGACATGGCTGCATCAACACTAACTGCGGTTACTGAAAACCACGCCTTCTTTCTTTGCGTGAAAATTTGGGCAGCATTATGCAAATATTTCAACATAGTGAGGTAGATATGTGGGGGAGTGTTAGAACGAGCAGTTTTAGGGGGGAAGAGTCTTAACTTTGATAAAGAATATCTTTGGTTTTGAGACTTTAGTCTTTGCAACCTTCAGGGATCTTATCTATGCACAAATCAGCTTGTAACACTCCAAAGAGAAAGGAAAACTTGAAATCGCATCATATGACCCCTTTAAGAGAGAGGAAAATCAGAGAGATGATATGAGTTGCCGAATCGTGGACACTGGAAGGGATTGTGTGGATTTAAAAACATTCGGGAAGCCCTAATATATACTATGGATAATATAAGACATCAAATAATCTCTATTATAGAATGAGTAGTCGTGTGAATTATATCGAAGATTGTGCAAGATTTTTAATTTTGCTGTATTAAATTGCATATGATTTCTGAAAGGTGTGATGTACAATACAGCTTATAGACGTTTTTTTTTTTTTTCTGGCGGACCAAACCTGCAGAATAATATATATATAATTAAACAATATATAGCATAAGTAAATAAAAGTTAAAAAGAATTCAAATCAAATTTAAAATAAAAACGAGAAAGTAATAGAAATAATAAAGAAAAAGTAATGAATAAATTCAGGATTCAATTTTATTACAAATGAACTATATTTATTTTTATCAAGTCATTTATTCCTTTATTACATTTATTATTATTTGCTGCAGGTTTGGTCCTCCATAGTTTGTAACCTTACTTAAACTCTTTAAATGACACACAAGGACATTATCCTTGTAAACACAATAAACGCTAAAGCAAACATACATTGAAAGAAAAAATAAATATAGAAACAAAAACGAATTATTAATAAAATAAACGCAGAAACATATAAAAGCAAATTAAATTTGACTTAGGCTTTTTAAGTTGAACTTAAAACACTTTTAAAAGCCACAAAACATGGAGCAACTTTAACAAATCTGCATTGTGTAAATAAGACGTACGTATAATTATATTTATATTTAGTATAATACGTGTATACTTTTACACAAATCTCAACCTCATTGTTTTGCGTAAAAACACTTGTTAATCACTGTGCATTCATAGTTTGTTTTCTGTAACACAAACCATGTGATAGATATTAATAATGTTCTTTATTATTTGTATTTTTTTAATTGGGCTCCTTGTGTTTCTGACATGGTCGCACCTGAAGGCAGCAGCATTATTTCAGATAAAGGCATCAAAGCAGCCCAACTTCAACAAAAATCTAATGACTGATTGCTTAAGACAGCATGTTTATCGCTAGAAATAAGATATCATGCAAGGCAGTGCAGAAAAGAGGTTACTTTCCCTGCTTTCAGTTTCTTGCAGTGCTGTGTCCAACCTGATCTTGCTGCAAAAGACCCTAGCAGGTTATCAGCAAAGTACAAAAAAAATCAAATAAAGATTTACAAAAATGATCTGTCTGAGGTATAACGTGTTACACGCGGCAACATCTCACTGTTATCCGAGTAAAATGACACAATCCTTGTACTGTGACACGAGCCAGTGCGCACAGTTCTCTGCCGTCGCTGAAGTGTGACTTGACGTCCGGATTTGTTCTTTTGAGTCGAATCTTTTGATCGCATGAGTTGAACCTGTTCGCGGATTCATGAGGATTTAACCGTGATGAAGTGTTCAGAAATATTGTTTAGGGAAATCTATTTAACAGTGTGTAATTTACGACCATTCATCAAATGGCATACAAAACAAATTTGGTATACATAGTTTTAAAGCTGGGTGATGTAAATTAATTGTATTATCTATCTACTAAAAAGAAATATATGTATATAAATGACTTAATAGCTGCTACAAAATGAACGGAGACACATGGAAATATAATAAACACTCTTCGTTTGTTATAAAACCTGATATAAACGTAATAAACAGTCGTGTGTGATAAGTGTCTAGTCTAGTCTAGTGGGACGACAAAATAATCGGTTTTTGAGCCGGTTTGTAATGAACTGTTCAAAAGAACCGATTCGCAGAATCGAGTCGGACTTCTCATCACTGTGACTTCCGGTTTTATTTTGTAGTTTTAGGGATGTTTGTTGACAAAGACGTAATTTAAAGAAATACACGCGTGAGTTAAAATATTGTAATACGTTTAAAAATTGCACATTTGAAATAGATCAATATATTAGTTCCACAATTCCACGGGGGGGTCATTAATCACGTGACTCCAGCGGTCATGTGATGTGTGTCTGCACTCTGTCAGCTGACGTCACGACTTCGCTTCTGCAAGAAGACGACGGAAGGAGACGCGAGGATGTCTGTGAGGTAGGAGGATTATTCCGAGTTTGTGAAGTTTCAAATGAGTTGTATTGTTGCTGCTGTTTTTTGTGGTTATGGTGTAGTTTTATGTGGAAGTCTGTGTGCGACTCGCACAGCACTTGAAGTAATAATTGCTGAAGCTTAGGATTATGGCGAGTCTGCCCATAGGGTCATGTTTAAAATCGATATTAAAAATTTGTTCTGTGGCGATTAGTTTTTAAAAAAAAACTGTTTCTTCCTACGATTATACAAATCGTTTGTGATTAATCTCGTGATTTCTTATCAGTGCTTAGAAAGCAGAATTAAACCTTAAAGTTCCATTTTAACTGGTTTATTATTATTATTATGATTCTTCTAACCCATTCCAGAGTTTTAAGTTCATGAAGCAGAAAAAAAAAAACAGTTCCTCTTTGCTGATATGACAACGACAAATCAATATTTTAAACATGAGACAGATTTCAGTTTGCCATGTCAGCAGCAAGGACCTGTAGTTGCTGAAGCTGCGAGTGGTTTATTCTAGATGTTTCAGAAACAGAAGTGTATTCAAGGTTCTTTGCCTTTGGACCCCACTACTCGTAGATGCTAAATGACACTCAAATGTTAATCAAACATTATCAGAAGTAGTGAGAGCAGCTGCAATGAGTCAAGCTAAACATCAACTTATTTTGTAAGAGCTTTTCATGTCTGTACACATGATACGATTGGTAAAGGTTTTAATCTTCTCTGTCTTTCCTTCATTCCAGTGTCCAGCCTCTCCAGTGCACCACTGACTGCAAGGACCAGAAGTTAGTAGATCGCCGTCTCAAACGCTGAACTTGATGTGCTTCACTTGTGCATGGCTGCTCTCAAGCTTGACAGACTACTTGGCAGCACAGGAACTGTGACTATTGATGAATCAGCCATCACTTCTCTTATCTGAACTGCCTGCTTTACAATCAACAACACATAGACTTTAGCCTGCTTTCTGATGACTGATGTGTAAAAGTAGGGTGTATTGTCTCAAGCGTGGCCCTGTGTAAACTGAACTACACAATTAGATCTGAATTTGTTCCAATATTCCAGTAAAATTACATTTATACACACTTTCCCTTTTTTAAGCATAAAACTAACACATTTAATGAATTATTTGCATAAAATAAAAAAGCAACAGTTTGCCCGTGGCCAGGGGTGGCACCGGCCCCCCCCCTGAAATTTGGCCTCCCCAGGTGCCCCCCCATCCAGATGTCTTGCGATAGGCTTGTTTTTAGTAAATTTCTAACTGCATCTGGCAGTGGCGGATCCTGGCATGTGTAGGCAGCTGCCTGGGGCCGCTTTCTTCTCTTCTTTATACTTAATTTTAGGCGGTTTGCTTAGTGAGTGTACACGATGTATTATAACATACATCGTTCCTCAAACACACAACCCCCCACACCCCCTTTGAGGCAGTGCCCCAGCCTGGCCCCCCCCATTTAAAATGCTCTAGACAGACGAAACTATTTTATTTATTTTTTTTTTTTGTATTATTATGTACTTTTTACGCTAAATTAATTTTGAATTATCTTTTATTTTTATATTTATTTTAGTACTTAGTATATACTGATTTGGTTGTTATTAATATTTTGAATTAGGCTTTAATTTGATGTATTTTTCATTTCAATTTAAAGTTTTATTCATTTTGGTATTTGCTTTTGCCATTTTATTGGTTTCTTTATATATATGTTTTTTGTCTATTTAACTTTCATTGATATTCATTCAATTTTAGTAATTTTAGTACTTATTTTATTTCAGTTAGCTGCCAAGGCAACATTTCTGTTCCATTTCTTTTTTCAACTGCTTTAAGGCTTGACATACATTTTGAAAATATTTTAAAATGCCACAAAACATGGAACAACTTGTGTAAATAATACCTATAATTAAAATATTATTACTCTTTTTTTTTTTTTTTCTTCTTTTTTTCTCTCCATAAAACACCAAAGATGTTTAAGCTAATAGATTACAGAGTTACAGCACTTTCAAGTGGACACTGGGACTTTCTGTAATCAAAAAATTTCATTTGATGCAATGTATAAATAAACGGAATAGATAATTACAATTATAATCTTTTTGTTTTGTTGTTGTTTCAGCTCATATCATTTCATTATATTTCAGCTTTATTTAAATTAATGAAAATTATTTGTAATTATTTTTAGTTAACAAATCTAGTTAACAACAACACTGGCCATATGAGTATATTGTCTGAAAACAAGTATTAATATCTTCCCTAATTTTGCTTCACAAGTAAATGTATATGGTTTTAACCATGTTTGCATTTTTTATATTAAAAAAAACAACAGCACAGATCCAGTAAATGATTTATTTATTTTTTGTTAAGCACTACAGTACTGTTTGGATTTACTGCAGCTTTTCTGCAGTTTGTATATTAGAGCAAAAGTGTATATTGCTATTTTGTTTATTCTTCTCTTCTACAGTTTTGATGGCATAATCTTGATATGCCAAAGTTATGAGCAGCTTCCTGATGAGCTGGAGTGTTTGAAAGCACCATTACAGGACTACAGCGCAGTGAGTTCAACACCACACACACCTGACCAGCCCTGCTGCTGATATGCATTTCTTTTTATTGCACACATCTGTACTCTTTCACATTCAGGTGGACTGTTGCGTTGCTGAGGAGGTGGTGGTGGTCAAGGTTCCTGGTCTCTCTGGAAACAGACTGGTGTTTGCCTGCACCGGTCCGGTGAATCGGGACTATGATGATGTGCGGCGCTTCAGTGACGCTGCTGCTAAAGGCATTAAGAGGTGCTTATGCAAGCGTGATGTGTGTGATGTGTAATGATCAATGTACATCCTGTCAAAACAACATATATCTTCACGTTCTTCTAGGACACATTTCTCTCTTTAAAGAGGACTTTTTCCTCATCCAGAGGTTTTCTGAATATGTTTTTTTGATTATAGGGCTCTGAAAGCTGGCATGCAGCGCCCTCTGCTGGTTTGTCCTCCACACAGCAGCTATGCAAAGAGCACCTTAGTGGCTGTTCTAGGAGCCCTGCATGTTCTCTACACGGTGAGAAATTTTGTATAATTTTTTTTGTAATGTAAATTTTTAATTATCACTTTATTTCATTCATTCATCCAAATGATTACATATTATAAATTCAGTTTATTGAAAATTCCAGTATCTCTCTCTCTCTCTCAAATAACATTAAATTGCAGTGAAAGTACTTTTTATTGCACATCTGGTGAGTTTTTTTATTATATTTTTAACCAATTCTTAAATCATTAAAATTTTTTGTTAATGAATAAAGATGATAGTATATAGTATAAGCATTTGTGTTTATTTATTTTGTGTATATATATATATATATATACTATACACACACACACACACCACACAGCCGGGGCAAAAGGTTGGGGATCAGTAAGATTTTTTTTATGTTTTTGAAAGAGGTCTCTTTTGCTCACCAAGGCTGCGTTTATTTGAGCAAAAATACAGAAAAAAACAGTATATTGTAAAATATTATTGCAATTTAAAATAATTGTTTTCTATTTTTATATATTTTAAAATATAATGTATTTCTGTGACGCAGTGCTGAATTTATCACCCATTACTCCAGTCTTCAGTGTAACATGATCCTACAGAAACTCATTCTAATATGCTGATTTATTTTCAGTGCTGGAAACTGTTGTGCTGCTAAATATTTTTTTTGGAACCTGTGATACTTTTTTCTTTGAATAAAAAGTAAAAAAGAACAGCATTTATTCAAAACATAAATCTTTTCTAACAAAGTAGTCTTACTGTCACTTTTGATCCATTTAATGCATTTACTGAATAAAGTATTCATTTCTTTAAAAAAAAAAAGAACAAATTTTACTGACCCCAAAAACTTTTACTTTTAAGACTAATGATGTGGTAAACTAAAAATTTATATTTGAATAAAACCCGTTGTGTTTTTTTTTTTTTTTTTAAATCAAAGAATTCAGAAAAAAGTATCACATGTCCCAAAAAATATTAATCAGCACAACTGTTTCCAACATTGATAATAAATCAGCATATTAGTATGATTTCTGAGGATCATGTGACACTGAAGAATGGGAGTAATTGCTGCTGAAAATTCAGCACTGCCATCACAAAATAAAATACACTTTAAAATACAATGAAAAAGAAAAGTTATTTTAAATTGCAATATTTCACAAAATAACAGGGTTTTTTCTGTATTGTTGGTCAAATAAATACAGCCTTGATGAGCACAAGAAACTTCGGTAAAAATCTGATCCCAAACTTTTGAACGGTAGTGTGTATATATATTAGTGCTGGGCAGCGATTAATTGCATCCAAAATAAAAGTTTTTGTTTATTTAATATATGTGTGTGTACTGTGTATATTTATTATGTATATATAAATACACACACATACAGCATATATTTCGAAAATATTTATGGATGCGATTAATCGTTGCCCAGCACTAATATATATTTTATTCCATTTAACAAAAATGATTTCTCAGTGTTGTTATTTTAAACCAAAAATGTAATTAAGAAAATATTTTTGTTAATTGAAATAAAGTGGATATATTCATTAATTAACACACACATAACCTAGTTTTTTTTCTGTGTCATCAGCCTTTAGAGGTGAGGGAGCACAAGTCGTCCCCTCATAAGGTGGCTGTGCTGGGCGTCTGGGCGAAGAACCGGGTGCAGGGAGAAGCCATTACTGAGCTGGCCACTGCTCTGGAGAGCGGCAGGTATGAGTCTGTGTGGAATTTCATATGGTCAAAGATTTTGGATTAACCAGGTGTCTGCTATGATCCATTGTGTACAAAAATCAGTAAAAGGGATCATTTGTGAATGGTATAGGTTTGTCTGTCGTGACATCGGTGGCTCTGACCCGGAGCGAATGGCTGCCCCTCGTGTAGCTGAGTATGTGCAAGCAGTTTTCAAGGATACTCCTGTAACGGTGAGTCTCTACGTGAGCGTCTCATCTCGGTAAGAGTCAGCATACTTCATTCATCTCCATGTCTTTCTTAGGTGACGGTAGTGAGTCATTTAAATATTCTGGAGAAGGAGTATCCCTGTTTGGCTGCGGTCAACCGCTGTGCTAACAGTAAGATATTTTATTTCAAACATTAAACTTATTTTCAGTGCTGCCACTTTTCCAAAAACAGAAATAAATAATATGTATTGCAAATAAAATAGCTAATCCATTATGTTTGTGCTTCAGCTGTGCCGCGCCACCAGGCCCGAGTGATCAAGCTGCTGTACTGTGGGGAAGGACCTGTTCAACAGACCCTCATGGTGGTTGGCAAGGTGGGTTTTAGGTTAACTATACTTGGACACCAGAGATAGAAGAGTTTCCAGTACATATGAACATTGTATGTTGTGGCAGGGCATCACGTATGACACCGGTGGAGCTGACATCAAGGCCGGAGGAGTCATGGCTGGAATGCACAGAGATAAATGTGGATCTGCGGCAGTTGCTGGCTTCTTCCAGGTACCGATCACATATGCACCTGCTTTGTTTACTGATGAGAATGTTAGTCTAATATCAATGTATATTTGTTTTTATTTTTTAGATCTTAGCCAAACTAAAGCCCAAACACGTGAAGGTTGTGGGTGCAATGGCAATGGTGCGAAACAGTGTCGGATCTGGTAAGCAGTTTTGTGTGCATATGGTGACCAGTTTGGGTGTCTTTTGCTAAATATGGGTCACTTTTTAATTTAGATTTTTTTTTGGCAGATTGCTATGTAGCGGATGAGTTAGTAGTGTCTCGTGCTGGTCGTAGAATCCGAGTTGGAAACACTGATGCTGAAGGAAGAATGGTCATGGTGGACTTGCTGTGTGAGATGAAGGAGCAGGTATATACACTCTAAAATAGCCTGCATTACTATTTCAAGATTTAAATGGGCCCTATCATGAGATCAGAATCAAATTGTTATATAAAAATATACTCCGACAGAACCAAAAAAAAAAAAAAACTAAGATGCCAAAACATTGAAATGAAGGAAGATCTCATTTGCTTGTGTGTAGCACCTGCTCAGAATATAATTTTAAAAGACCTTCTGAGTTTGAGCAGCACATTTCATTACTTTTATGAATAAGTAAAAATATAATGTTGGCTTTGCATAGATGCTTATGTTGGACCTAACAGCACATCTTCATATACATGGTCACACTTTATTTTAAAGTCCAATTCTCGCTATTAACTAACTATTAACTGAATTTTGCCTCAATAAATTCTTAATTTGATGCTTGTTAATAGTTAGTAAGGTAGTTGTAAGTTTAGGTATTGGGTAGGAATTAGGGATGTAGAATATAGTCATGTAGAGTAAAATGACTAAGTACTAATAAGAGCCGTATGTTAAAGGGGTCATATGATGCGATTGTTACAAGCTGTTCGTGAATAGATAAGATCCCTAAAGTTGCGAAGACTAATGTCTCAAACCCAAAGAGATATTCTTTATAAAAGTTAAACCTTGTCCTCGCCCTCCTAAAATGCCTCGTTTAAATGTGTCCTACACGTCTACGTCACTGTGTGGGAAGATAACACCTCCCAAATGTTCACGCAAAGAAAGAAGGCATAAACTTTATTGTTGCTGCCACCGCCGCCGCCATGTTGTGAAAATGCTGTGTGTGGGTTTCGTTGTGAAAGCAAAACTACTTGTTTGGCCTTCCAAAAAGAGGACACGACTAGAAATCGTGGTTAAGTTGTATTTACAACACTGTTCCAGAACACTTCAAACCAAATATTCAGATGAGTGCAGCACAATTTATGAAGGACTATTTCCTGATCCTGGAAGAGTAGACTAAAATGCCGACTGTTCTGACTCACAGACTAAGTACGTTTTCATATTTAAAGAATTTGCCACTGATGATCAAACGCGAGTTTTGAGCAGTGTCGAGTAGGGCTTGTGTTTGTCATTTCTCCGATCACGAATCCAGACATGGTTTTATGTTTACGCAACACAACATGTAAAAAGACAGTAAAAGTCATTATAATCTGTAATTATGTCCCCACTGAATGCAACAAATGCCTCGTTTGTAATGGGTTTATTGTTTTTGTATTGTCGCGCCGGTACACAGGGCATCACAGTATGAGGGGGTGTACTGTTCGTCACCAGGGGGTATTCGGCCAATCACAATGCACTGGATAGCTGGCCAATCAGAGCACACCTCGCTTTTTAGACTGATGAGCTTTGTAAAAATCGAATTTTCAAAATTTTCAGAAAGGCGGGGCATAGAGGAGAAACAATAATGCACAGTATGTGGAAAATAATGTGGTTTTTTAACCTTAAACCGCATAAACACATTGCGTTATACCAAATACACAACATAATGTTCTTTTTAGCAACATCATATGACCCCTTTAATAATAGGCATGATAATAAGCAACTTGTTAATTGTGAAAATTGGGAATTTTGATTTGAATTTCAACTTTGAATTTGCTTTTATTTTTTTTATGTTTATCTGTTATTTTTCAGTTATTAATTTGTTGCTTTATCAAAAATGTATATTTAATTTTATCTTTGTTTCAATTAATGAAAAAAATTTTTACATTTGTGTTTAGTTTAGTAATGATTTTATATATTATAATTCATTTCAGTCATGAAATTCCAGATAATGCTGGCTATTAGGTCCATTACATGCAATCTGCTAACATCAGACTAGTGAGATTGCTTGCTCAACATTTAAATAGTCTGGTTGTGTGTTCGCTGTAAGCTGGCCCTGCAGTGTGCTATCAGAGTTCCTCAAAAACCCTCTACCTCCCCCAGCTCCACCTGTCTAGATCTGCTACAGGAATGAAAAACAAGTTATTTTAAATATGACATTATCCTTTTTGGTGATCTAGAGCTCTTGTGTGTTTCTCCAGGCATTGCAGGAAGTGTCTCCTCATCTCTTCACTATAGCCACTCTGACAGGACATGCTGTCAGAGCCATGGGACCGCATTACTCTGTAAGTACTTCAACAACTTACTCCTACATCTCTTCTGAGGGCTGAGGAAAAAAAAAACAGTGTTTATTACACTTCAGTGGTACTTTAACCATTTCCATTATGACCATCTCCATCTTCATATGAACGATCAGTTTGATATATTTCAGTCAGGTTTTCACTCGCATCACAGTACTAAAACTGTTTTAGTAAGAGTTATTAATGGCCTCCTACTTTCTGGTGATTCTGGCAATCTTTCCTTTCTCTTATTACTCGATCTCAGCTCAGCTTTTGAGACTGTCTGTCATAAATTATTACTCCTGAGCCTTTCGGTGATTTGCATCTCAGGAGCTGCGTTATTCTGGTTTCCCTCCTATTTGACAGACAGACAGTACTACGTCACCATGCCGAACTATAAATCTCCCACTGCCTTACTCAAACAGGGTGTTCAACAGGGCTCAGTTATCGGGCCATTATTATTTATTATTTATTATTTACATTATGCCCCTCGGACAAATTATTCCCTGCTATGGTTTTCAGTACCGTTGCTATGTCGACGATATTCAGATATATACAGTTTGCCGACCTGACTCTATTCACCAGACTGCATCCAGGGGTTAAAGCAAAAAAAAAATCTTTTGACTGAATTTTTCCTCAGCCAAACCCCATTCCACAGCCATACCTGTCACACACCCAGTTTAAGAGCAGTTTTTTCTTGTAATTAGGAGTGCATGTCCTCCTAATTAAAAAAATTCAGGAGCACCTTCTGATTAATAATAAATTCTGATCAAAAATTAGCCTTCCTAATATGAGGTGACATTTGACAGATTAACAGGGGCATTTTCTTTTTACCTTTGTAATGGCATTTTTCAAATTTTATTAAATGCAGTGTTACCTAGGATTTTTTTCCATCTGTGGTGGCAGGACTATTTCTCATGGAACATGCCCCCTCCCCACCCAAGAATCATGTGCACTCAGAATTGAGTTTATTTTAACTAAAGACAAGTAAATAGTAAATAATAAAATACGAACAAATAAATTAATGACAATCAATAGCACAAACAAAAACAATAACAAGATACAAATTAAATTAACAGTACTTTAATTTTTTCAGTTAGGTCTAACTATAATCTATTCAACTGTAAAATAACACTGGTTAGTCTTCACTGTATAATGAAAGGCAGCAGGTTTATTTAGGCTGCTGTCTCTTTAAGACCTCATGCACGGATCTAATATACTGTTACACATGGCGCTATGCTTTTATTTTTAGGAGCTCTTTTCCTCCTAATTTAAAAAATTTAGGAGCACCTTCTGATCAATAATCAAAAATTCTGATAAAAAAATTATCCTTCCTAATATGAGGTGACATTTGACTCCTTAAAGTGACTTACAGGGGTATTTTCTTTTTACCTTTGTAATGTTATCGTTCATGTCAATCCAAAATGTATGTTTATAAGCTTTTAAACATTTCATTTAAAACAGAATAAGAACAAGTAGAATAAGACGAATAAGTTACCAATCAAATGAAATCAGTATTAATAAAAAAATAATTTGTACAGAGGTGGAACAGAAGAACACAAAAATGGCTTGTAGGTACATTTTCAGACGTTTAATAAGGCTCCGAGGTGGCATGAGTGCAATTAAATTAATACATTAATGTGGAGATTAATGTTTTAAATATAACATTTTGAATACAGAAATATTATGATTTAAATAACTGAAATTATAGGCTAAAAATGAAACTAAATCCGCCAGCAGGTGGCGGCAAGTCACTAATTTTATCACTGAATCATTCATTCAATTGATTCATTCGAACGGCTGATTCATTCAGGAATGAAGCAAGTGACTGTCTTTATGAATGGGTAATCATGAATCACTGACTCACTAGATTCGTTCAAAAACGCACTTTCATTGAATGAATTAAACACTGCTGTGTTTGCTTTTAGAGATGTGCAGCGGCCGAGCTGTTACTATATTTGTAACTATTTTCGGATGATTCTTGGTGTGCCACAGGGCAGAACAACAACAATGCGCTAAATGTTTCTTTTCCCCTCATTTTTCCAATTGACGGAAATCCGTCATAGACTCGCTGCAATTAACGGAAATCCATCATAGCGACGGAACTTTAATCCCTGTGTCTCGATCTCATGCTCAACGAGTGTAAAAGGACCTAATAACTAATGCCCCCAGACTTTGAAGCTACATCAATTACTCTGTCTGCCACTGTCAAAAACTTAGGTATCATTCTCGACTCTTCATTAAACCTAGGTGCTTATATTGGTAAACTCTCTAAAGCTGCATTTTTTCCCAACTTTACCGTATTGCCAAACTCCATTCCTTTGTCAGCCCAAAAGATGCTGAATCAGTAGTACATGCATTTATCACATCTCGCCTCGATTACTGCAACGCTCTTTTTTTTCTTTTTCTGTCTATTTCTGGACTACCAGTGCGCTCCATCTCCCATTTGCAATACATTCAAAATTCTGCTGCGAGAATGTTACTGTACACTAAACGGTCTGCTCATATCACTCCTATTCTATTTAACCTCCACTGGCTACCCGTGTCCTCTCATATTATTTACAAAATTCTTCTGCTTATCTTTAAGTGACTCTATGGTCTTGCTCCTACTTATCTCTCTGACTTTCTTTCTCCTTATATTCCCTCTCGACCACTTCGATCATCTGGAGGTGACCTTCTTTGTATACCGAGACTTCACCTATCATCTATGGAAGGCAGATCTTGCTCTGTTACTGCTCCTAAACTTTGGAACTCATTGCCCCTGTCTCTTAAGACAATAACCACACTGCATGAATTTAAGTCTAAACTCAAGTATCTGTACAACCAATACTACCAGTCATAATGTGTTTCTTCTTAAACTGTTATGGTTCTCTGTTAGTATGTGATTGTTTCCACTACTATTACGATACACAACTGCAATCGCGCATGTCTTGGTCTTGGGCAATTGTCCACCTAAGTGATTATGTGCGATATGATTGTTTATTTGCTATTGTCATTGTGAGGTGTCCTTGAGCTTGGGAAAGGCGCTATATAAATCAAAAATATAATTATTATCTGTCCCTGTAGATCATAATGGATAACGGTGCTGCTCACCGCTCAGGAAATGCTCTGCAGTGGCAGAAAGGTAAGAAGAGCTAAGAAGCCTTTGTTTTTGCTTCCATAAATGTAGCTTTATTTGTGTGAAATCTGTTTGTGTGGCAGCGGGAGAGGTGCTGGGAGATCTGTTCGAGGTGTCCACCATTCGTCGGGAGGATTACGAGTTCCACAAAGGGAAGTCTGAGTATGAGGAGATCCTGCAGTCCAATAACCTGCCCTCATCCGCCACACCACGTGGACACCAGACGCCCGCCGCCTTCCTCATCATGGCTTCTGGACTGGATAAGGTAGACATATACAAACTGGGTGTATTATTTTGCAAAAATACATACATTTACCATCTGCATGTTTGTCCCACAGCATGGACTGGACTCGGATAAACCTCTGCCTTACTCCCACATCGACATTGCTGGATCCAGCGGCCCTTTCCCTGGTGTCCCAACAGGCGCCCCAATTCTTGCCATGGCGACAAAGTACCTGGAGCTTTAAATACGTCCAATGATTTTTCTGATCCTTCATTATTTCAATTATTTCCGTCTAGTGCCATATATCTATTAATGGCTTTCATATCTGCTCCGCCTGACACGTTGTGTTCATTTAAAACTGGGGCAAATCATGACCTTTGCTCCTTTTATGATGAACTGTCCATTTTATCCTTTTGTTGCTGCTCCATATTTACATAAATGCATCTCTTCACGTCCTTAAAAACCTCTACGCACCACTTATTCACAACGCAAAACCATCTTATCCAATTTTTCTTTAGTACTGTGCAGGTTTCCCGTTTCTAAGAAGCATTTAATGAGCTTAAAGTGAATTAACCAAAGTAGCCTTACAGTTTCTCAGTTGATCTGACATGAAAGAGGAGGTGGGGAAGTCGAGCCAGTGATTGATATTGAATTGCATCTGTGACTTTGGTAATACTGTGAGAATACAGCATTTTGTAGAAATGTGTAATGAAAAATCAATAAAAGCATTTTGGCAAACAAAAGGAGCATGATGTTTTCTTTATCAACTGGAAGGCCAGTTGATCGTTGACCTTAAGAATAAATGTCTCCATGAATACTGAATAGAATGTGTGTGAATGTTTATGAAATGCCATAGTAATTTGTCACTGACAAAAGAAGAAAAACAAAAGTTGATTAAATTCAATTCAAAATGTGCAGCTAAAATGCTTTATTTGATCATCTAAAATTAGTTAAAAACAAGTTATAAAATGCAATACATTTCAATAAAATGTATTGATTTACTAATTTTAAAACATGAATCGGTTTTAAATGTCTGTACAGTTGTCCGTTTAAAAAAAGTTTATTACATTTTTACTGTTCGAGTTAAGTTTTGCATAGCACTTAAGCGGAGGATGAACTGAAGAGTACAAAAAAATCAGGATGAATAGTGATATTTTAAATGAGCAAATTCTCTTGGACTTTTTTGAGAACATAAGTCACAGGGATGAGAATTTTTAACAGTGAGCTACTGAAATGAATGAGAATTACCGTTAAATGGGCGAATAATTATATCCATAATTATTTAGGCTGATTGAGCCATGGAAAACCTAACAATATCTTGGTTTTTTTTTTTTTTAAGTGTTGTACACGTCAGAGCATGCAAAATCAGCATTCAAGAAATAAATATTTTACTATTAAAAGATCTCAAACCACAAAACAATTCCAAACAAGGATCATACAAATTATGAAAACACCCAAATCAATATAAACCTGTACTTGACATTTTATTGCAAAGCCATCTATGAGATTACAATCAAAAAGGCCGAAAACAATATATTTCTATGTAAACGTTCACAAAAATGTGAATGGTCTTTAAGTGTTAAATGAAATCGGTTCTAAATAAGACAAACAGAATGTCAGTGCATAATAATCCTTTATTCATTCAACTTAGTCTATATGCAGGTTCTGTATCACAGGTTTCATCAGAAAAAAGAAAATAAAGAGAAAAATTAAACCCTCTACATTTTATATAGCCTTTCTCGGTCTTTACATATTTTCTTCACTGAAAACGTAGCAAGCAGTGGAGTCGGCTTGTCTCTGATGCCGCTAACATCTGAACACTATTGAACATGAGCAGCTCTGAATTCTGTCTAAGAGTTGGAGGTTCTAACAAAGTCAAGTGCTTAAGACCCACTGAATTCTTCCAGCAGAACAATGATGTCTTTTTACGTATTATTAATGGGTCTGATTGTGAAAGGCAGTTCTTAGGCTGGACAGATGATAACAGCTGGTAAGAGACTGAAGTTCATGACTAGAGCTCAGAACTTGTTTGTTTAAATGCCACCACACATTTTTCTTCCTGCTTATTAACAAGCAAGAACGTGTTACAATCAGCATAGTTCTGTGTATGTGCCAGACAGGAAGAACTCAAATGCATATAATCCTCACCAAAAGTTCTTCACATTTTTTCTGCTGTTAGCAATGCTAAATTTGATTTGATTTATTTTTAAACACCATGGTTGATGTACAAATGTGTTAGATATGATGGAGGGACATTTCTGCAGCTGGCTGACTGCCATCTCAGGACCCCCCAAAATATATAACTGCAACCCATAACCAAAAACCATGTCATTTTTTTCCACCCACATTTTGGATAATAATGGAGCATCAGCTCTAAACTACAGCGCCGTGTCAAATGTACCTGATGTAGAGCTCTTTAATTTCAGCACATGTCTCTTCTGTAAGAAACAGTGGACAACTGTGGGTCTGATCTATAATACTGAGTCTATGGTTTGTACAATCACTGAGCTACTGTCACTGAACGTCTGGAGAGGGTCTCATTCAACAGGGGCAAGAAAAAAGAAGGGGAAACTGCTGTTGAGGGACCTAATGAAACCTAAGCATATGGGAGGAATAAGGCAGAAGGTAGAAACAGGAGTGAAGGGTGGGCTTCAGCATTTACTTGGTGTGAACCATAGAGGTGCTGAACAGAAGCTTCTGCTTTTTCTTCTTCTTCTTACCCCCTTTCTCATCTATAAAATTGAGAGAAGAAAGGTCACATGGGTAACAAACATTATGGCAAACAACAAAAGTAATTTATGCTCCGTTTCAGTGTTAATTTGATATAATTAAAAAAAAAAAAAAAAGAGCTGATGAACCCCACCACATAGGAAAACAAAAAAAACTATGGAAGACAATGGGGACCATTAAGACGAGTTGCATGTCTGTTGCATAATGCAACGTTTTTCTCTGGGCAAAATAATTAAATATTTGCCAAAACAAAATCTGTATAAAATATAGTTTGTCAGACGGCATAGTACGGCCTATGCAAATGTGACGCTGATGCATCCGATGAGTGAAATGCCCGCTCTCAGCTGTAAAAAGTGTTTGGTTAAATCTGATTAGACCATCTCTCTCAAAAATGACCAAAGAGTTTCAATATTTTTCCAATTTCCTACCGCAGCAGGCGCAATGATATTACGCAGCGCCTGAAAATAGGCTTATTGGAAGTTACCTAGCTGGGGACTATTTTCAGGAGCTGTGTAATATCATTGCGCCTGCTGCACCCATGGTACGGCAGCAAAGAGTATGAGAGTATAGTTCCTAGCCATATCGGCCTAGAAAATCGCAACTTTTCATTTTCCGTCAGTCTTAGTACATGATGTAACTACAGAAGAGTCAAGTTTTAAATAGGAAAAATATTGAAACTCTTTGGTCATTTGAGCGAGATGGTCTAATCCGATTCAATCTATGCTAGGCTACAGCTAAAAGTGCTACCGCCAGACCCGAGATCGGCTGAATGGATTCAAAAACAGTAAAACTCAACTGTTTAACTCTAGGGGAGTTGGAAAATGAGCCCATTTTCAAAAATAGTGGAGTTTTTCTTTAATATGAATCTTTTTCTCACCAGGGATGGGTAAAGCCTGTGCTGGAGTTTGACTTCCATGGTCCAGCTGTGACAAAGCCTGCTCAAAGGCCTGACTGAAGGAGTTTTGGAAACTGGGTACTGGGACCCGATCAGAGCCGTCACTCTCTCCATCACTGTCTGCCTGAGGTGGGGCCAGGAACATGTCAGCTGTGGAGGAAAAAAAAATACAAATCACTAATAAATGACACTATTAGGAATCAGCATAGCCAGTGAGCCAACAGTTAAGTCAAGTGATGAGAGTAGGAGCCTGATAGGCTTTTTTTTTTTTTTTTGGGGCCGATACCTATTTTAACAAACAATTATTGGCCGATTCCGATACGATATTGGTCAATTGCATAAAGCAGGGCTTAAAAACGAGAGGGAGGGAAAAAAAGGATTGGTTCACTGCGAGCAGAATCGGTATATGAACGTTTCTGTTCCTGCGTTCCTCTGTTCCAATTAGGCTATTTTAGTTCCCTTCTCTCCACAACAAATCCTCTAAAGTTGTATTTAGGCTAAATATAATAATCAAGCCAAAACAAATTAATTAATAATTACCTCTCTCATTCTGCACAAATCCAAATGTTTCCATATTCACGCAGTATCTGGATGCTAACCTATTACTTATTATTTAAACTATAGCTTTTGTTCATCACTCGCATTATCGACGTAAACCATGCATCCTTCACATATGGCTATAATCAGCCGTGTAGACGTGGTCACACTCAACGGCAGCAGACTGTACTACTGACCCATTAAATTGACCAGTGTAACCTTTTATATTTTTGGTTGACTGTGTTTTATTTTGATAATGAACAGGCTGCAATATCAAATTAGCAAAAAATTGTTGTATGTGCATGTGAGGCGATCACTGCTTTGTTTTCCCAACTGTTACGGGTAAGATCATACCAACACTGGTTTGTCATACAGATAGAAGCAAAATATCATTCAATGCAATATCATTAAAGCTTTTGTAAAATAAAATAAACTGCTTTCTGCCGTCTCTTTTTTTCCCCGTGAACTTCGGCGCACGTTACGGTTATCCGAAACTCAGCAAAAAAAATTTTTCGTTTTGTTAATCTGTTAATGATTTAAAGTGAAATGCATTTTGTGTATAGGCCTATATATTCCTTTTTATGTAGCCTATATAGTTCTATTCCGTTTTCTCCATTCACAGAAACGCTGGTGCATTGCCATTGCGAGGCTTCCCTATTCTTAATTTACAGCTGAGAGCGGGCATTTCACTGGTCGGATGCATCAGCGTCAGCGTCACGTTTGCATATGGCCGTACTATGCCGTCTGACAAACTATATTTTGGACAGATTTTATTTTGTTTTGGCAAATATTTAATTATTTTGCCCAGAGAAAACGTTTGATTATGCAACAGACATGCAATTCGTCTCGTATCAGCCCTTTTTCGATATGCTGATGGCTTTAAAATAATCAAAAATCGGCCAATAAATATCGGCGCATCCCTAGATGACAGGATGCTCACGTTTCTTTGGGGTGGTTTTAGGCCCGGCATCCACACGGGCTTTCCCATCTTTCAGCATCTGCACACATAACCATAGTACATTTAGATACTAACAACTCTCAAGATGCCGTTGTTTTTATTACTCTATTTAAAATTTGTTTCAATTTCATTTCAGTAATGATTTTCCCACCACATGAAAGCTACAAAGTTGACAATTTTTTTGTTATAACCATGAAACAAAGTGCTTTAGGCAGTTTGAGTAAACCTGAGCGAAGGACATGCAGTGAAAGTCCTCTTCCACACTGGCTACGCTCGGAGATGGACTGTGCTCACTCAGATTAGGAAACATCACTCCATCTGAAATAAAAACAGGCAATAAGCACAGGAGACTAACCACTGGAGGCCAGGGCAAGAGAGGGTGAGTGTTACCTGATGAAGGGCTGCCGCTCAGAGGAGACGGAGGTCCCAGCAGGAACTCTGGGAGCTGCACCTGGGAGTCGCTCTGAGGTGGAGATCCAAAAGCAGGAAAATGCTGGAGGTTCTCCAGCCCAATGCGCACCTCTGGATCTGAAGACACAAAGATAAATTCAATAATCACACCCTGGCAAATCAATAACACCACCCTGAATTAAGCTAAATGTTCTACAAACAGACATTTTGTCTATTTTCATGAAAATGTATGCCATACATTCCCAGAAAAACAGGAATTAAATTCTCACATTTCCCGTGTTTCCTGTTTTCCTCAATTTCGATCCGCTTCTCCCTTCTCTTTTCATCCCTTGCTTTCTTCTGTCTAAGGCTCTTCCGTTTCTCCAAGTCATCTGTCAAAGTGACCAAAAAAAAAAAAAAAAAACAAAACTTGTAGGACTGAACCTGATAACCATTTACCAATACATTTTTAATTTTTGTGTCTCAAAGTTCAATTAATAAAAGAGCAAATCAAAACAAACAATTGATTCATACATACTTCAGCAAGAATGCATTAAATTGATCCCAAGTGACCAGACATTTACACAAAAAGTATCATTTCAACAATGTATCCTAAATTTATATAATATATAATAGCACACACACACATAGCATACAGTGGGTACGGAAAGTATTCAGACCCCCTTAAATTTGTCACTCTTTGTTATATTGCAGCCCTTTTCTAAAATCATTTAAGTTAATCCAGTAATTATTTTCACTCAATGTACAACACAGCCCCCATAGTGAGACAGAAAAACACAGAATTGTTGACATTTTTGGAGATTTATTAAAGAAAAACTGAAATATCACGTGGTTCTAAGTATTCAGACCCTTTGCTGTGATACTCATGTATTTAACTCAGGTGCTGTTCATTTCTTCTGATAATCCTTGAGATGTTTCTACACCTTCATTTGAGTCCAGCTGTGTTGATTATACTGATTGGACTTGATTAGGAAAGCCACACACCTTTCTATATAAGACCTTACAGCTCACAGTTCATGTCAGAGCAAATGAGAATCATGAAGTCTGCCTGTGAACTGCCTGAAGAGCTCAGAGACAGTATTGTTGCAAGGCACAGATCTGGCCAAGGTTAAAAAAAAATTCCTGCTGCACTTAAGGTTCCTAACACAGTGGCTCCATAATCCTTAAATGGAAGACATCTGGGACGACCAGAACCCTTCCCGAGCTGGCCGGGCCGGAGCCAACTGAGGCTATCGGGAGAAGCCTTGTGAGAAGCAGGTCACGAAGAACACAAAGTCACTGTGTCTGAGCCTCCAGAGATGCGTCGTTGATGGGAAAAGTGGTAGACAGTCAGACCGATCACCTGGCAGCCCCTCCACCATCGGGGCTTATGGCAGAGTGGCCCACGGAAGCCTCTCCCGTCAGTGCAAAGACACACGGAAAAGCCCCGCATGGAGTTTTTGCTAAAACAACATGGGAAGTGACTCCAAGATGGTGAAAATACGATTCTCTAGGTCTGATGAAGACCAAGATGAACTTGTTGGCTCTTATTCTATCGGTATGTGTGGAGAAACCGGCACTGCATCATCACTGTCCAATCAGTCCCAACGTGACGGCATGGTGGGGCAGCTCATGGCTGTGGGGGTGTTTTTCAGCTGCCTGGACAGGACTACGTGGTTTCCAACTCGAGTGAAAGATGCCAAAAATTAACGAACAGAATGCGGCCAAGTGCAGGGATATGCTGGACGAAAATCTTCTCCAGAGTGCTCAGGACCTCATACTGGGCCGAAGGTTTACCTTCCAACAAGACAATGACCCTAAGCACACAGCTAAAATAACGGAGGAGTGGCTTCACAACAACTCTGTGTCTGTTCTTGAATGGTCCAGCCAGAGCCCTGACTTAAACCCATTGAGCATCTCTGGAGAGACCTAAAAATGGCTGTCCACCTACGTTTACCATCTAACCTGACAGAACCGGAGAGGATCTGCAAGGAGGAATGGCAAAGGATCCCCAAATCCAGGTGTGAAAACTTGTTGCATCTTTCCCAAAAGACTCATGGCTGTATTAGATCAAAGGGTGCTTCTACTAAATACTGAGCAAAGGGTCTGACTACCGTACTTAGGACCATGTGAGATTTCAGTTTTCAATTAAAACCAACAAAAGAGCAATGATATGCAAGTGCTATAACAAGTCTCTGTTAGCTTAATTCAGTACACGTAGCAAGGTTTTTTTTATTATGTAATAAATAAAAAGAAAACCGATAGATTAGAAAAAGAATAGAGCAAGCTAGAGTTAGAGACCTTTTTTTGCTTTTTGTTAATTGTATAATAAAAAGAAAACCGATAGAATACAAAGACTAGAGAAGCAAGTGTTAGGTTTTTTGTGTGGTTGTTTTTTAGAACCATTAGAATACCGATTGCTAGAGTTAGAGGGTCACATAAAGATGGAAGAGATGTGTTTTAGCCGGATTCCTTGAAGATGGCTAAGGAGTCAACTGCTCAGATTGAGTTGATTAGGTCATTCCACCAGGAGGGAACATTAAATTTAAAAGTCAGTGAAAGTGATTTTTTTGCCTCTTTGGGATGGCACAATAAAGCGATGTTCACTTGCAGAACGCAAGCTTCGAGTTGGCACAAAAGTCTGAAGTAATGAATTTAGGTAAATGGGTGCATAGCCAGTGGTGGTTTTGTAGGCAAACATCAATGCCTTAAATTTTCCGTGAGCAGCTATTGGTAGCCAGTGCAAATGGATAAACAGAGGTGTGAAGTGCATTCTTTTCGGCTCGTTAAAAATTCATCTTGCTGCCGCGTTCTGGATTAATGTAAAGGTTTGATAGAACTGGCTGGAGAGCATTGCAATAGTCCAGCCTGGAAAGAAAAATAGCTTGAACAAGGAGTTGTGAAGCATATTCCGAAAGAAAGGGCCTGATCTTCTTGATGTTGACTCAACAAATTGCAGGACCGGGCGGTTTTAGCAATGTGGTCTGAGAAAGTCAGTTGATCATTAATCATAACTCCAAGGTTTCTGACTGTTTTTTTAAGGAGTTATGGTTGATGTGCTTAACTGGATGGTGAAATTGTAATGAAACAATGGTTTTGATGGAACCACAATCAGTTCTGTCTTGGCAAGGTTGAGTTTAGGGCTGTGCGATTAATCGAGAGTCATAAAATCGTGATTTGAGCTTGCACGATTTCTAAATCGCTTTATAGCATGATTTTCCACACCCCCGACCTCCCGCAGTACGCTATCCGAACCAATCAGAATGCAGCACACCTAAATGGAGCACGACAACATAACAGACCGGGCGGGCATACAAACGTAAAGCCAGGTTCACACACTCCATATGTGGTGCGTATTTTGTCCGCGCCCATGTTAACGGATCAGAGCTTTCACACTGCACGCAATTGCAGTCCGGCAGTGCGCTCCAGGAGCGGTGCATCTGCAGCAGTCATGCTGCGATCGTTTCCGCACGGAATCCATTTCTGCTGTGGTGCTGCACGCGCTGAATTAAAGTGACAGCGCATTATTCGCTGTAAAAATTTACATGGATTGACACGGAAATTTTGTAAATACACCATAAATGCATATTATTAAATTCTACTGTGTTTCACAGTCAACACATTGCTTTTTTGGCTAAACCGAATTACAACAACTGAAAAGTTGTATTGTCCAGTAATCGCCGACCCCAGCTTGAGTTGAAGGTCCTTTAAACTCAAGCAAGAAATGTCTGTTAGACAAGCTGAGATTCGAGCAGCTATCGTCGGATCATCAGGTTGGAATGAGAGGTAGAGTTGAGTGTCGTCAGCATAGCAGTGATATTAAAAGCCAGGTTTCTGAATGACAGAACCTAGTGATGCCTAGCGTAGACAGAGAAGAGAAGTGGTCCAACAACTGAGCCCTGATGCACCACTAGTTAAGTGTACTGTGCGACTTGGACGCACCAAATCCCCTCTCCAACGATACCTGAAGGACCTAGTCTGAAGAACCGCTCAAACCACTAGGAGCTGTGGATCCATAGATATGCCCTTTGCCAATGAGGGTATGCGGAGGACCTGTCAAATCCCGAACCTATCCAGCAAATGAAAGGCATTGAAGATTTGAAATCCCGCTCTTCCATATTAGGGCTATCCACAACTGAGAGCAATGGCATCTCATTTGAATGGTAACAGCACTTCGCAAACCAGGCGTGGTTGCCGGTGTCAAGGAGCGTTGTTCTGCTTGAAAAGTCAGAGACTTGGCTTGAACAGCAGCCTATCGAACGTAGTTTTTATGCAATGCAGGAAGAGAGTGAAACCAGTCTGTATCTCTCGGAAAGAGATGGGTTAAGAGTGTGTATTCTTAAGTAGTTGGGTTATACGATTCTGTCTAAATGCGGAGGGTCAAAAACCCATTCGCGTGAAGGGATGTTTAATGTGTGAGTGCGTGGCAGGTACAGCTGCGTGATAAATTGCATGATGAAGGGAGATGGCATCGGGATCACAAAACTAGTACTAGGGATTGGCGATATCTTATCGTTTGCGATATACCTGTAAAAATTCTCCACACGATAAGAATGAGTCTTCCTGCGATAATAAAGATAAAGTCTAGTTGTTGGCATGTTTCTGTGTGCGACAGTGCGGAGCGACATCACGGAAAGCGTACGTGAAATTGAGGAGGAGTAGCCTAAATCAGGAGCTCGAGCTGTAACTGGTTTGGTCAGGGCTGTACAGTGCAACAAAAAAAATCCCGTCTGAAGAAAATGTACTAACGTACCTGTGATGCGATACAGTTTTGGCCTTGTTATGAGCCGGGTTACAAAACTTTGACACAACAAAGAATATAAATTAATTCCGACATGCTTTGTCTTCTCCAAAATTAACCTTAACATAGTCGAGTGTTTTGCAATATTACTTTTTTGTGACCAACGTTTCATATTCACAGAATGATATATTATATACAGTGATAAAAGGCCATGTGCGATTAACATTGCCTTATCACGATACCTTCTATATAAAATACCAAGATTTGAAGCACAACCGATAAACATATATTGTGGATGTCGTCGATATTGTTTATTTTCCTCACGTTTTCATCCAGTAAAATGTCTCATACCTCCATTGTGCGTTTTATTCGCGATAACTGGACTACCTTCCCGTAGCATCGTGCAGATAGGAGTTTCTTTCTTCGCTATGGATCTTGGAGTTACTGCAAGAGCCCGCCCTCCGGCTTCCAGTATGAACCTTAAACATTCCTTTACTTACGTGTGAAACTCATTAACCTTCTTAAACCAAGGAAAACATTTTAGGAAATTTTTTTATTTTTGATGTCATTACATTAATGTCTAGAGCATTTAATAAAAACATTACAAATGATATTTCATTCATAAGTTATGCTACATCCTTTTTTGGTAGAGGACATCGGGACTCAATTCTTTAAAAAAAAGGACATGAACATGCATAGGCAAAAACAATAGATTTTTTTTTTAAAATTTTGTTTTTTTTTTACCATACATTTTTAGATTTTTTATTTTTTTTTTTACCAAACTTTGTATAAAGATAATTCTCAACTACGTTATAACAGAATGATTTGATATACCAATTTTTCTTTCTGCAAAATGTGTGTAAAACGGCCATAAACAAGTTTTTCCGTTATATACAATGTATCTATAAACTAAACCTAATTTGCATATTAATGTGTTTTTGAGGCAACATAGAATGAACAAATAAGTGAAATAGTTAAGAGTAATACTGACCAGATTTTACATAATAATAGTGATATTTCACGGCATATTGAAATATATTTTCTGTCCCTTATTCATTTGTGATGTGTCTCCCAAAATGCGTAATAAACTGCCTTTAGTCGCCATTGTCCTAATATGGAGACACTGTATGAAATCCAACCCATCCTGTTTCGAAACAGCAGTATAGTAGTTTTGATTTGAAACCCCATAATATTTTCCTAAGATGTTGATTTATGACACCGTTTAAAAATGTGTCCGATTTAAATGACAATTACAAAATATTATCGGATTAATCCATAAGATCTTCACTCAGATAATATCCCGACATTTTTGAAGACCAAGGAGAGTGAGTGGTCATGGTGAAACATCCAATCGTTTGGTATCTCTGGAAAGCCCTGAATGTGCCCTGTACAGGACATCCAGACTGAACACTGTGACATGCACGTTCTCAGAGAAATTCACTAAAATATAAAATATGTCCTCATATGAGAATGCAGGGTCTCAGGAGGTTAACGCTCACCCTATTTTGGGTAAAAATAATACTTTTCTTAAAAGAAACAGGATTCCCTGAATTATCGTCATTGATATAGTTATCGTAATAAAGACCGAACAATAGCCGTGACTCTATTTTATTAAGCCCATATCACCCATCTCTAAACTATCAAGTAGGATGATTAGAAAGGATGAGTTTTGGAGACTTCTGCCTCAGAGAGTGGAGAGAAGGTTGAAAATGAGTGTATGTTTGCTGGTAAGGTGTGCTTGGCAGATTGTGGTGTGGAAAATTGTGCATTGATGGTTTTATTTTTATTAATGAAGAACGTTGAAAAGTTGTCAGCTGTTAGAGTTGATGAAGGATGGGGAGGAGGAGGACAAAGAATGGAGGAAAATGTTTTAAAGAGTATGCGAGAGTTAGACGAATTGTTAATTTTGTTATGATAGTATGTCCTTTTAGCAGTGGAGGCATTAGCAGAGAATGAAGAGAGAAGTGACTGATACACATTAAGGTCAGTAATATTTTTTGATTTGCGTCACACCCTTTCAGCAGCCCTGAGCTTAAAACGCTGTTCGCGGGAGAACAGGCAGACAGCCAAGTGCGCAGAAGATGGATGGAAGGGTCTAGTCCTGGAAACAAGGGCAGACAGTGTACAAACAGATGCAAGAGTGCTGGAGCAGAGTAGCCTGTTAAGCATCAAGAATGATACTTTGTCAGGTGGGAGAAGCGAAGATGAAACCATAGACAGAGTAAGCCGGGAATAGTGGGAGGAGCATCAGGTTACTTCAAAGTATACCATGTGGAGGGGTATGGGTTTTAGGAACCATGTTGAGGTTAAGAGTGAGGAGGAAGTGATCCCGAGTGTTAGGTGCTGTGGAGTACCATCACCTATCAGCATGTGCAGTCTTAATGTAAATAAGGTCCAGTTCCGTTGCCTGATTTTGTGAGTATCCCGTCAGTTTAATACTCGTCTTGAGTCAAAATATGCAAGCAGAGCTGGGGGAAGTCCTTCAGCCTCGAGGGTTTACTAGGCTGTGATGTTGAGGACTCTAATAAAGCGTTAATAATTCATTTCTAATAATTATGCAGTCACAACGGTTATTTCAACATATAAGAAATAGATTTCTTGCACAGCAATCAGAAATGTAGAGATGATTTTCTGAGAAGTATCACTGTGACACTTGAAGAACTGGGAGTAATTGTGACTGCAAGATATTAACGTCGCAGGAGCCCTATGCGTGAACAGGCGATCTGACAATCAGAATCGCGTATATTACCGGTGCCTCCGTGCGTGCTCTGCCATCTTCTTCGACAGCTACCGTTACGGCCAGTCTCCCATAGAATCCGAGGTAAAAAAGATCAACCTAATGAACTGTCTTTCAATAGAGTAGTGGAACTATAGCGTCCTTTCTAGGCGATCCGCTGTAGCACTCAACAGTCGGGTGGTTCCCTCGATACACAAAAAGGCAATGGGATTTTTCCATAGGCTTTTGTATTATTGCAAAAAATAAGCTCTGTGTTCAACCATAGTTCATGAAACTTACACGTTTTGTCCATCGAGACAATATTACAAAATAATATAACTTATAAATTTAAGCCTAAATAAAAGCACCAGAACTTAAAAGCTAAACTTAGGCTATAAACGAACTACAACACCACGGTCGCTCGCCTTCAACGTCACCACCACCACACTTCCGACAACTTTTTCAAACTTATTTTTAACATGTTCAGTGAAAAGGATTTACTCTGTGGATGCAACCTTTTCATCATAAACTGGAATAAAATACAAACTATAGCCATAAAGCTGGAAATGAACCATATTGTAACGTAAATATCATAGTGCAATAATCAAACTGATCTGGTGCTTTTCGAAATAAGGTGCATTAAAATCAATAAATCCTTGATTAATACGAATATTTTAATTAAATACATGTCTCCATGTACTATTCAATACAATTATAGTTCATTTAATCTATTAAATGACAGCAGATTGAGTGAGTTTTTGGATTTGGTAAGATTAAACTTATTTTAGTTGTTTGTATGTTAGAATAGGTACACAAAATGTTATTTTATTCTTGCTTCTAGAAAATCCTCAATCTACATGCTTTCTAACAGCTTCATGTGGCCATAAACATTTAATTTTAACGTGGCTTTAAGCACCATGCATCATCATCAGTTTCACTTTCACCGCGACTAAGCCAGTAAATGTGGGGTTTACATTGGATAATCATATGAGTTTACCTTATGGTACGAACCAAGAATCTCTGCATCAGTAGGACAGCGTTAAAACGAGCATCTTCCATCCGCAGACTTGTTTCATTTCGGGGCAAAACCAAAAAACATTGTCGAACAAAAAACACGGGAACCTTAACTGGTTATTCTACAATTAATTGTACTAATTATACTACAACTGGAAAATATTGTAAATTGATAAACTGTTCGGCGTGATGATGTTTAATGTCTCCTACAGCATCTGTAGTCCCATTTAGCAACAGTATTTTTAAAAAAACGTAACAGTTTTTTTTTTTTTAAATCACGAGTGGGGTGTAACTGGTGTGTTTTATGTCGTAGAATAAAACGTGAAAGTATCTTGAGCTTGTGTTAACCACGGACCTTATTTTAGGGGATTTCACCAAACTATTTACTACAAAATATTCCCCCCCTCACAGTTGTACAAAGAAAATATTAGCTAATAGACCAAAAGCCCCGGCTGTAAACATGGGAGTCTATGGGACTAGACTAGAGACGAGAGAGGAGAGAGAGCGAGGGACGAGAGTAGAGCGGAGAGAGAGAGAGAGATGACGAGCGAGAGATAGATATAGAGAGAAGAGAGTTTACGCATTGGGTCACACAATATTAGAAGAGTCAAAACGTATTTGTTTGAATTTCGTTGACCAAAAAAAAATGAAAAAACACGTGCTCTACGTGGCTACTGAAACTCTACTGACATGGTGACATGAAGATTTTCTCTAGGCTCACCAGTGAGGTGTACTGTGAGAAGCAGCATTGCTATGTCGGGAGATGCAACAGAATAAGGAGGCGGGTCATTTTGCGAACTTTCAATATCCCTTGTATGGGCAACTTCTCCCGGAAGAGCTCGTGCGCATCCACTCGTAAACCAGATTGAGATCAAGAGCACTTGGTAACACATTTTCTTTATTTGTTTATCAACATTCAAGTCACAAGTTTATTTATGTTGATGTCACGCTTGTCAACGTCGCTACCAAAGCTTTGCTCGTGACTCTTTAGCTCCACCCACGGCATGCCTCCAGGAGCTCGGATGTTTTCGGAGAGAAGCGTAAAGCGGTTTCTGTCTTTTACAAAAAAAAAAATTACTGATTAAATTAAACGCTCTTCAGAGAGATGAAGAATGCAATACTACTCTATAGGTGCTCAAGATTAACATGATATTGGCAGAAACGGTGTTATATCCCCTTAAAAATATATGTTTTTTTTTAATTGTAAAATTTTACATTATTACTGTTTTATTGTATTGTTGATTAAATGCAGCCTTTGTAAACATAAGCAACTTTTCAAATCACTGAAATATGGAAAATCTTTCAGCGGATGGCCTCTTAAACCCCCGTCTTTTGTTTGTCTCTGTGGGTTTCATGATGGAGTGGAATAGTGTATCGTTTATGTTTATGTACCTGCAAAGCTGTCCATGGTCTCTTTTGAGAGAATGGGTGGCTCAAGTTTGAGCTCACACAGACTGAACTCACAGGTGAGCGGCAGGTGAGAGAGGTAACGATGTCGACGGCGAATATCCTGCAAATGAAATGTCAATTAGTTTCATAGTAGGCACTAGGCATTACAGAATCAGTACAAAACCCGATCCTGTGAGACTGTTATAAATGCACACCAGCAAAAAGTACATTTATCTGTCATGCTTCAGTGGTGCTGTTGCTTCAGACACTAGGCATGACAGCATCATACCACACTGCTCTTTCACTCCAGTAAGCAGTTAACTATTATGCCATCCTGAGTCCTGACAATAGCTACTGCTATTCTGTGACATGAATGTGAGAATTAAGAGATGAGCGTGTACCTCAGTGACAGTCTGTCCATCAATCTCCACTACGGTAGCGGTGATAGACTGAGGGCTGTTCTCCAGGCTCCCGTACTCTCTCAGCAGACAGCGCACGTTCACTGGGTGCAGAAACATCTGCTGACCATCCTCAGCTACAAAAGAGAGAAATAAGTGTCATATTTAGTCTCCATTTCAACTGCTTTTACAGAGTTCCTGCTTTAAAACAACAGAATAACAAATAAACTTAAGCATCATTACAAATAGACTAACAAACACACACACCTTGATAGAAGTGATATATGGTTCCCATGATAAGAGAGCCTGATGATCTGAGAAAGGGGTTCTTCTAGAGGTTTGTCCTCCACAGCTCTTTCAGGCATCTCTTCGGCCACCTCAGGAATACTCTGAGCAGCCATCTCTTCCACAGGCTCCTCCACTTAACCCTTCTTGAAGCTCATCATCAATGCTGCCGAGAACACAGAGGCATACTGTCATGGATGGGCTGTGATTTAGAATACAAGTAAGCGTCATGCACAGCTGACTTTTGTTACCATAGATTGCTACAGGTGATTACTGACATTGTTATAAACATATTCAGAAAGGTTTCGGGAAATGCTTTCATTCGATTTGCAGATAAATAAGGTATCTGGTCCATGCCGTTTCTCTACATTTCAAACATTCCCATAGTAAAGTAAATATTATGCATCAGAAGTAAAGAAAAGAGAAGCTTTAAAATGTAACACTTTAAAGAGTCTCTACTACCCAAAAATAAATAAAAAAAATAAAAATTAAAAAAAACCCTAACATGATGGGAGTTTCGGGAGACAAATTACATGTGAACTGCAGTGGAATAATTCACTGAATATTGTTCACTCAATCAGGTGACCTGATCACAAGATCACACCATATGTGTCTCATAAAATTGAAAGCTATAAACTTGCAACTCAGCACTGGACTAAAACTTAACCTTATGCTAAAAGGAGCACTGCCTCTACCAACCTTTGAATTTGTGAGGTTCTTGACCACGGTCACCTCTGGAGAGGAGTGCTCAGATAGAGACAGTTTCCTCATGTCCGCCCCATCAACAGAACCACCATTTTTACAGCCTCCCTTCAAAAGACGCTCCTCACGCTCCTGTTCGTTCAGAGTCAGAGATAACATGTGAGGGTTATGTGTTTTGTGTGCAGTGTTAGGGAATAAATAACACGCGCACAAAAAAAAAAACTAATAGTGTAACATAGCTCAATGCTTTTTCCATGTCATGTAGCACTTCCAGTAAAAATTCAGCCTTTTTTAAATGTCACATTATACATTTTCAGATTTATAAAATAGTTTATGAAGCAGATGTTTATAAAACATTAAAGTCAGTTGTTCAAGCTGTCAACCCAAATTCTCATCATTTATATGTAACAGATTATTCATTAACTTGAGGTACAAGATGCAAGTTATTGAAATAGCTTTAAATGTAGTTTAAGCTATTTAAGTAACTTATAGCAACGTCGTTTTCATTTATTTTTGTGCAGTTTTAAGTTAACCAAAGTATTCTCAGAAAGTTATGCAACACGATCCAAAGTCATGTAAGTTTTCAGGTTATTTTTTCAGTTATTTTTAAATGTCACTGTAATTTTTAGTTTCAAAAAACAGTTTACGAAACAGAAGATAGTTGCATGTAAATGAAGTTTGGTGCCGTCAACCCAAATTCTCATTGTTTTTCTGTAATAAATTATACAATAAACTACATATGTTACACAATTCAGTGTTTATTTCACCTTATTGTCAATGTCCAAACTATAAGCAACCTATACAAACCAATTTTTCAAAACAGTAGTGTGACTTGTTTAGCTTGTTTCAGGTTTAAGTGGTTTGTAACTTGGGCAACCCAACATTCATATGCCAGCGTGAATGCATGTGTACCTGCAGCTGCAGCAAGGCGCTCTGTATGAAACAGGCCTGCGGGTCGTCTTTCTCTTGGCTGAGCTGGGTTCGGAGAGCCACCCTCTCTTCACTCAGCAAACCCAAAACCTGCTCCTGAGATGCCAACAGCAGCTTAGAGTATGCGCGCAAATGCACATCTGCAACAAATGAAAGAAATGTCAAATAAGACCCACTCAAATGAACACCATAAAGGCTCACGCAAACAGCAAAATGTCTCACCTCCAAAATGAATGGGCTCTTCCACCTTCACCCACTGACAGCTGGGAAGAGCCACCAGCGATCCTTTCTCTCTCCGCATCAGACGCATAGTGATGACGTTACCAGTCACGTACTGACGCGTCTCCATTGCAACCACACTGAAAGATGACAAGACAGGCTTCAGTGACAATGTCTTGACTGAATTATGGCACTTCGATATGCCAGGGGTTGATTTAAATAAAATAACAGATTTCTATATCATGATGTTAACATTAATTTAAAAACCAAACAAGCATTATAAACAGGTGTTTTCTGTACAAACCTCTTAAGATCAGCGCTGTGCACGGCCTCATAGCAAATGGGGCACTTGGACCAACTCTTCTCGCTCAGAGAGAGGTAGTGCAGCATGCATGGCCAACAGTAGATGTGGCCGCAGCGCGTGATGTGGGCCGCCACAGGGGGATACAGGCAGATCGGACAAGACGGCACCTCGTGACTGTAGATGCGCTGTGTGGAATGAGAAAAAAAAACACCATGATGAACACGCTGAGATTTGTAGAAAAGGCACTAACAGGATGTACAAGGAAGTGTGAAGCCTCAACTGACCACTTGCTGCACACAGTCCCAGTCCACCAAAGTGTCCGGATCAGTGAAGTGGGCTTGGTAGTCCTGATCATCAGTTACCACAAACTGGCAACTGGTGGACAAAGGGAAAATACACTCATCAGCTCAGCATTTTTCTCATTTTATCAGCTTATGATAACACTGCAGTACACAGAGTATTGTTGCACGTGATTTTATATCAATTCATATAAATGTTTGCAACATACTCTGCTGTACTCACTTAGCCTGCAAGAAAAGCTCCTTGTTGAAGGGCTTGTGTTTGTGACCCCACTTGTTGCGGCGACCCCAGCAGTAGTGGCCATCAGCTGCGGAGCCAAAATGGCCTCCTCGTGGCTCGAACGTGAAGTTGAGCAGGTGGTTCAGACTTATCTTTTTGGGTCCAGCAAACTGAGCCGGGCTAAACTCTGCCCGGTGGTTCTCTGCTACCTAATCACAGAATCCAACAGTTAATCCTGGTTAACCCATATACAGGTCTGTTTGTTTACGTTGCATTACAGGCTAGTGTTTAATTAACCAGCATGATCACTGCAACCTTTACATTAACATGCAATAAGGAAGCATAAAAACAGCCGTTCATGGAAGTTCAAATGAATCATAATCCAAAGGCTTATTTAAACGCACCTCTTCTCTTCTCCCACCACCAGCGAGTCCATACTGTCGCACCCCTCCGCCACCTCTCTGAGGGGGTCTCTTGTCAAAATTCTTGCTTTTTTGTGGCTGGGAGCGGCGTGGGCCCGGAAAGCTCTCAGCCTTGGCAAATGTGGGCTCACGCTTGCGACTATAGTGCTTTGAGCCACCATTATTCTTACCATCTTAAAGAACAGGGGGGAAAAGGAGAAATGTCAAAAAACATCAATATATTACTCTTAAGCATACCATTTTATTAGACAAGGGGCTGTCCCTGCAACTTCGGAAAAATATTTAATTTTCTTGAATGCAATATTAACTTTTTTTTTTTTTATAGCTTCCATTGTCCACATTTGTAAGACGCTTTGGATAAAAGCATCTGCTAAATGACTACATTAAATGTAAATGTAAACTTCAAGTGTGTTTTCCCTCAGCGAGCTGAGCTATTGTAGAACGAAACCCCGGATCATTTTAATTAATTATTTTTGACAACAGTCATTTGCACGGTCTTAACTAATCAATCCAGTCACGTGCAGCTCTTAAAGTGTTTCAGAGAGGACCACATGATAAGAGCAGAGGGGTGTAAACACACACAGCTTATCACCCGTCAGCAGAGACCGCCGTCCCGTACGGTTCAAAAGCCCACATCAAAACTAAAACATATACGACACCGTTTTAGTTCTTATCTACAGTGATTTCATTCTGATATGCTGGAGGCTTTCCTGGGTCCATCTATAGTCTGGGTCCAGCTAGAGGGCAATACACCACTGAAGCTAGTTAATTAGTTTGTTAGGTTAGTTTATGGGAATTCAGTTTTGATATTGGTTTATCTGTATAGGAGGGTGACACACACACACACACCACCCATGTCTGTGTTATCAGAAAATGAGTTTATATTGGGAGGACATATGCACTTAGACTGACACCAGAATAAATTACATAAACATATAGGCTGATGTCTATAAACCAAGTCTGAACAAGTTGGGAAAAAAGGAACTGGTTTAAAAGACATTAAATTGCATAATTGGTATTTTTGAATGCCATTTAATAAAACAAACAAAACAACAAGGGGCAAAACAAATGAAAGGTTACAAGTTTAATGAATATTAAATGCTTACATTTAAAATGTTTCAAATAATAATAAAAAACCTGAATTATTCACTTTGCCTGCACATTTCATTAGATTCCAGTTCCTTTTCATTCGTGATCCTGGTATTAAATTACATTTAATAATACTCATTACATGATTTAAAGTCAATGAAACCAGTTCTGCCTTTTTTCCCAAGAATTTACAGCTTTCAGCCTGCGTGTTTGAGTGTATTATTCTGGTGTTCATCCGTGTCAGCACATACCCATCTAATATAAACTCATTTTCTGATAACACAGCCAGTGTGTGTGTCTCACTCTCTTAAATATATAAAAATAAATATCAATCTAAATTCCCTAAAGTACTAACCTAGCATTTCCCTAAAACAACCTGAATTTTATCTCCTGAATTTATATACATGTAATTCAATATATGTATTTATAATGAATATACTTCTGTATATATATTATTTTACAGGTCGTTTAGTTGATTATTGGTTTGATCAGCTGACTAAAATATTTTTAATAACCTTATGAAAGTAAAACACCCCTAAAATAGGGTGACCATACGTGCCATTTTTCCCGGACGCATCCTGGCCAGGATTTCCACATTGCCTAAAATATCTAGGGCTTGGCTTTGTTTGCGTGTGCAGCCCGATTGTGTTCTCGACACGCTCTCGAGGTACTTTGAATCAAAGCGATATAGAAATCCTGGCCAGGACGCGTCCGGTGAAAATGGCACGTATGGTCACCCTACCTAAAAAAAAATAATAATAAGTCTGAGAAAATATTGCCTCTTAACAAAAGTTAATTTCTGACACGGTCAATCTTGACTGATAATGTTTGAATTCCTCCATAGTTTATTCAGGAAACGAGCCAATCGCTGGCCGTGGCTACGTCTCGGCAGACACAAACAAAACCATGCCGTAAGCCTCAAACACACACACTTTCCCCGCAAAGTTGGCCACGATAGGTGTACTGAACGCTGGTTCTCTACCTGTTTTGGCTTTAGAGTCTGCAGGAGTCGAGCCTGTAGAGCTGGAGCGGGGAGGGATCTTCGTGCTGCTGCTGTTGTTGGCGTTTGGGTTTTTCTCCATATTGAGGCCGAACTCCGGGGAAAGAGCCTCCGAGCTCTCTAGCATTAAACGGGGTAAACGGGGAGAACAACGGGTCGTTGCGAATGCGGGTCAGGCGACGAAGGCCCTTATTCATTTCTGTCAAACGCGGAGACCCCATTACGGCGACATCTTGACCACAAACAAACCGAGAGAAAAACAGAGACACAAGCTAAATGTCTCAGTAAAAACAGTGCTAACGCAAAAAAACAAGTGCCCAAAAAGCGGGGCCTCGCCCCTTGAAAAGCGCCGTTTTTCCTTGGCGTAGAAAGTGTTGCGCCCCACAAGGCGTTATCCGCTCTCCAAAAGAGGAAAACGGATGAATAAATGGGTTTTAACCCCAATTTCAGTTCAGCTAAATAATGTCAGGCATATGGCGACGGGTCGCCAATTGGGAACCGTAAACACCCGGATGTGGGTTATAAGCCTCGCAGGTTTACGAGGTGCGCATGCGCGGATTCGGCCATTCTGATTGGTGCATTTGACTGCAAAATGTGGTGTAATGTATGTGTAATCTTGCACTCGCATACTTTTTATAGGCAGATAGTCCCGTTTCTGCTATCGAAGCATTTATTGTTGTTCATATTTGGTTTATTCGAAAGAGACGTTTACAGACATGACATAAACGTTTTAATCAATACAGAAACAATTACACGTGACCTACACAGCACATGGCCAGAGTTCATACAGTAATATCAGTAATCTGAATGATACACTCAATTTACAAATCCCAAAATGCTGCAGAAAACAAAAATGTAAATGTGTCTTGTGGTATAAAAATGTTGGGGCTCCACATGAACCCTTTACTATCAGTACATAAATTATCAGTATATCTCCCTGATTACTGCATGGTTAAACTACTCGTCTAAAGTATTTTCTATGAGGGGATTTATGTCTCTTCATCACCATCATCATCGCTTCCGTCTTCATCAGCTTCCTCCTCTCTGACATTACTCAGGGAACAGCTCAGGATCGCTCTCCTAACCTCTTGTTTCTCGGCTGTGTTGTGGACAGGAAGAGAAAGAGAAAGTGTGTATACAGTATGTGAAACTTCTATCGCTCAGGGCGGTCTTCTCGTCAAATCTTGGATGGATTAAAATAATAGTTGTTTTCAAAATAATCATCTGTTATCATTTGTATCTCATCCGACCCAATTATTTCCAAACCGTTGATGATGTTTCTGTTGAATGCCTCTGTTGTTTGTGGTTCAAGGCAGTAAGGAATGACTCAAAAAAAATATTTAAGATGATAGCAGAATTGCTTCCTTTCGCTTTGGCGAACTATTCTTTACTCAGAGAAAGTGTGAACCCTTTGATAACTAGGGCTGTTCATAATGTTCATTCGCTACTTCTGTTCATTGTTCCTTTATATGTGGCATTGCTTGCAGACTGGAGCGGGTGCTTAAACATTATGACAGGTCCACCTAAAGCTGTCTCTCATGCATTATGCTTTTTTTCGGTTGTATGTGTTTGATTTTCTTTGCTGGATTACTCCAACAATGTTTTTGTTTTTCTCTCCTCTCACGCGACAAAACAAAAAATAGTCGCTTGAATGCGGTTCTGTGATCGTGCTTTCCCGGGAAAGACTGTCGCCTGTGTTCTTCGGGCGTCGCGGTATCTTAATTAACACATATAGTTGTAGGTCTTCTCCTCATGTAGCCTCGGAAAGGAGTAAATAAATGAACATTCGTTTCTCGCGCTTATGGCTCCTACAGATCCAAAATAGTTCTGATTCTTTGGTGAGTCAACAATTTTGTCTGTGTATCAACAATCACAACAAATGGTTGTTCTTCCCTTGTGACTATCTCCGCCTTTCCCTTCAATTCGTCGTTCTTGCTTCTGGCCATATCCTTCTCTTGATCGATAATGTTGTCGTTTTCCAATGGGATCTTGCTGCGTAATGCTCATAACTCTGCATGCACCTGATGGTCAACACAAGATATTGTTCTTTGCTCGGCCCCTCATGACTACAATAAAATTCAATAATAATAATAAACACACGAATAGACACTGTTCAGCCTCGTACCCAGTATACGGTCACCTCATTTTGTGTGTGCTGTGTTTTTCTCACTGAGTTTCTAAAATCTAGTTTATGAACACACTTTGATTCATATGCGGTGCTCGGGTTCACCCCTTCGCGCTGTGTTGTCAATCACACAGTTGTCTTAATTTTCAAAGACGCACTGATCTTAGATACGCATTCCTCCCTGATCCTACGTGGGCCTGTGGTGACATCGTTGCGCATGGCTAAATTATTCTGTGACACCTGGTCAGGTCGCGATTTATGACAAAATCTGCCGCGAATATCGATACGACACGAGTATTCGAAAGTGAGCGTCTCTTTCACAATTACTCAGAACTGTAAACATATACACTAATATCGATACTAAGGTGCGTTTTATTTACCAGTGGTTTTGTTTATTTAACAACAAAAATAAAAATTATGCGTACAAATATGCATTGAATTGGACGAATAACCTTTGTTAGCGAGTAATTGTGTAGGATAGAACTATTTTCCTGCTCATCTGAACACACGCAAATGTTGCAAGACAGAACCAATCCATCACAGAGAGCGTTCACTCACTTCTGACAGTGCATTCAAACAGGGCTGCGTTTCCCAAAATATCATAAGAAAGCATTAAAGCATTTGGGAATGGCAGCCCTGAACAATGCTTATCAGAGGACAGAAAAAACCCCATAAATGTTTGAGTTATTTCACAATAAACAAATTGAAATTGTAGCCTACATAGTTTGTGCAATTACAATTATTTAAATTGAACGTTGAAAGATAATATTGATCATGTTCTATTCTGTAATGTTAATAGAAATCATACACTGTCAGAATACAAAGGTTGCATTTAATGCATGCGACAGCCATTCACTGGCAGTCCCTAATGACAGTACAAAATATTGCACTAAATCAAAAGTTCAAATGTTACAAATAAGTTAGAATATTAATGTTGTAATACTGGTAGCACTAATATAAAAATGTGATGATATATGTTACAAAAAAGTAACAATTTTGAAATACGTTGATGGTTGTATTTTTTTGTATTTGATCTCAGTATTCCTATCAATGTTGTATAAGGGTTTTTTATGCATAATAGTAACCCTAGAATGTGATCAACAGTTTAAAATAGCTGGGCTAAGATATAAAAAATTTTTAAGACTGCAGAAATATGTTAATTCAGTATACACATTATCCCACCGGTAACAATTGTGACTGACCATAAAATAAAAATTCTCACACACTTTTCCAAAAAAAAAAAAAAATTATTATTGATTATTTCAAAGGGTTACTAATGACGCATCATTTGGATATTTTCATGTCTGGGAAAAATTTGGGATTAAACGGGTTAAAATGTGTTTTAATCATAAAGTTAAGTGGTTTTCATTACCCATTTTACTCTTAGTAATTTAATAATTTCATAAATTTCATAATTTAAAAGTTTAGTGCAGAAGTATCGAATCGGTATCGATATCGACGATACTGCCTTGAAAAATATCAGTATCGTATCGAAAACAAAATAAGGGGTATCGCCCATCCCTAGTTCTGACTGAAAAATACATCGCCGATGACTTATAGCCAATGAGAGAGCAAGATACAAGACAGCGGGAAGTTTGGGGAGGAGTTATAGACCACAATATCACAAAAACCATTTTCTCCTCCATAATCTTTTTTCTTTTCCACCCTTTCACTGGAAATCGGCGCACAGACCATTTGTATCGCAAACTTTTTGGGGGCTACCTTTTTAATACCATTTCAAGTCTCGTACAAGAATCTCACGCGTGAGCTTGTGTTATTTCCTCATCACTTCTGACATGCGTTTGGTTGCTAAATGTAGTTTGCAGACTAGACAGAGTTGTCAGCGATTCTTCCTATTGTTAAGTCATGCAGTGTGTAACCTCCTGTCGCCGATCCATTGTGAATGTGAACACAGCAGCAGCAACTGAATGCTACCCCAGATAGTCGTGCAGTGTGAAAACAACAGTGATCCAATGACTTTAAAAATTGTGCAGTGTGAACTCAGCATTACTGCTATATTTATTCCAAAACAGAAGTGACTTAATAATGTGTATTCTAATTTTCATGTATGTGAGTTTTCATGAGTGAAAACACAAAAAAGTCATCATAATAAGATTTTTTTTTTGTCATAATAATTAATATTATATTACATTATAATTAAGGATAGACTGTAATATAACAGAAAGAACACTTACAGTCTGTCTTGCAGTCTGGCAGCATTCTGTGGAGCTGCTGTCTGTTATATTTAACAAGGAACTTCTGACATGTTCTAATCGTTCCTGTGGAAGAGATCAGGGAAGGGCATGGATGGCTGTAAGAGCACATGGTGTGGAGTTTGGTGTCAGATGGAGGCTAAACTAGACAGAGCCTCTCTTACCTCCAACATGCAAGCAGTTGAGGAAGCACTGCACCTTCTGGCCTCTGTTCTCAAGGCAGGTGATGAAAGAAAGGGCAGACCAGATGAGTCGATAGTGTTTTTTCCTGCTGCGTATCAGGACCACTCCAGTGTGGGCGTTCAAGTATTTCACTACAGGAGATTTGACAAGATTTATCTTTCTGTAATGAGACATTAAACTGAGCTAAATAAACGTAAAATTAAGCTACGTAATTGCACCGCATCAAAATAACGGTAACGTAAAACGAGCAGCAGTCTGATTCTTTCTTATCTGGTTGAGATCTTAATAGGCACAAAATAATAACAAGCCCAGTGTTTACCTATCACCCCTATGTTAAAGAGCGCTGATCCGTAGTCGCCGTGCGCTCGGTTCACGGCTGCTCGGAGTGTGTTGTAGATGGTTCTGTCCTCCAACAGCTGAAGACTGCTCCGATCAGGGACGCAAACCTCACACAGCAAATACCTGGACAGGTCACAGAATAACGAGAGGTTAGAACTGTTTATAAGTTTAAAAAGCGCAAAGTAACTCCTTTCCTTCATTACCTCGACTTGAATCGGACCATATTTCCGACACGTGCATAACTGGCTTTGAAAACACTGCGCTTACTTCCGGGTTTCTTTTGGCCAATAATATTCCTCGTGGCCAAAGGGGGCGGGGTGACGGCTTGACATCAAAATTCTATCAAAAAACTAACATATTTGTTGAATTACTTTAATAAGCCATTTTAATCAGTATCACAATATTCACAGTGACAAAATCGTACTTCCGAACACCACTACAATAGAAACAGCATAGCATATACGTAATATACGTTTGGAATGACAACAACTGCAATTTTCACTATTCAGTAACAACAGAACAATGAAGACAGAGATTTTAAACATCAAGACTTGATATTTAATGTGCAAAACATCTTTATACATAGGCTAACTCACATTTGTGATTTAAGATTTCACAATAATGCCACTTGTGAAGTGATAAGGGTTGCAGATTTAGCTGAAGCATTTAACAGAAATAAAGAGTGTGTGAATACATATGGTTTAATAGTGCAGTTATCTGAATTATCATGTTCAAGCGAAACACCAAAATATCCATATTGAGAAAAGTGTGGACGGGTTTAAACATTTTAAAATGTTGCTTAATGTAAACTTTATTTTACTTGCAGACCCAGACACACTCAGTTTATAGATACACACTCAATCCCTCCAGGGTGTTGACCAGTGCGTTTGAAATTCTTGGGCATGTTTTCGAAATAGTGGTGCCAAGTGCCTTTACTGTTCAAAAGCCAAACACGCTGACCTAAGACAAGAAAATACACCAGCAAACGTTGCTGACATTTGCACACAGCACACAAACCCCAGACAGTGAAGCCACACAATCAGTGACTCTTAAAAACTTGACCTCATCGCAGATGTGCAGGGCGAACATTAGAACAAGGAAACCCGTGGACGAATAAGATCGCCTAATGTGCAGCCATGTAGAGCGCACATAATGCATAAACGCAGGGTGCATAACCATTACCTGGATGAACGAGAAGACAGTTATAAGCTACTTCAGAGACTACAATGAAATCTAAGAGGCTGAGAAAATCTGAGACTCAGAACCTGATTAAGAAGAAAACATTTTGCATGAGTGTTTGCACTATTACGTATTGTGGTGATGCTAAATGGTTCACATGACATAGGCCTATACAATTATCGCAAGCCCAGTCTGTGTATTAGTGTCCATAGATATATGTCTCCTTGGTGCAGTTTGTAGAGACAAAGCATACTTTCTTACGCCCAATTATGTCAGATCAAATGTCTTTAACTCTTTTTGTTGAAAGGTTTATTGTTGAAACACAAAATCCAAATACTGATCTTACTTTGTCCTTGTTGGCTTGTAGCAAGTCTATAACCATAAACCGAGTTCTGTAATACATTAAGAGAAAAAAGGAACTAAACTAAATTATTTACACATCATGGTTTGATTATGTGAAAACAATTTGTTTTGCAGATATATAGATATGAATTGTGTGAAGAATTTAGTGGAAACATGTTAAACAATGATAAAAAAAAAAATGTCAGTGCAAATACGTAATTGTTGTAAAAATAGGCTAATACCGTGTATATATATATATATATATAAGATATATGTAGCGTCTCGACCAATTCGACACACTAATTTTTTATTTGATTTTAACAAATCAATTATCATTATGATTCACAAATCGTCACATGTCCCCTCACCAATTCCTGGATCCAGGATTCCCGCTGAACACCCTCCCTCACCTTGGTCACCAGGACAACTAATCCAGAAGATGTGTTTTTATTGCCTAAAAGGAACTGCATGGATAACCCCTAATTTTCCTCAGAAGAAAGACGCACAATGCCCGAGAAAGGACCTGATTTTTCTACTAATTATTTCATAGGAAAACCTTCTTTGAATGAACCCCCATTTTCTTCAGGCCATTGTGTATTTTATTGCTGTGTTGTATTTAATCTGTTTTATTATAGACTATTTTTATTCATGCTTACGATAAAACACTCATTCATATAAGTAACTCTACCATGTCTAGTATCTATGAATTCGTCTTCGGATGATCTATCTGAGAGTGCATATTACATGCTGATATCTCTGCAACATATTGATGTTCTAAGAATCTTTACTAATTTCTGCATCAACACCCAAGTGAATTACATATGCAAAATACCATGCTTATAGACAAAGAGTCATAAAAATCCCCAGTTTTTCCAACCTCCCGCTTGGGATTTCATCCTTCCTCATTGGACGAACCCATCTTGAGAGGCGTGAATCTCTGCAGGCTTTAAAGGCCACACTTCATGTGACCCTCCCCAGTCGGTGGTTCGGTCATAAGCTAAGAAAATGTGAAAAAACGCTTCAGGATACCAAAGCATTTGTGCCAGGCCTTTCTTCGGCCTAGTCCTTTCCATTCATCAAGTGACTCTGACTCAAACTGGTTCTTTTCTTCGACCCGAATTCAGCAAAGATCTACTGGAAGCTTTAAGATTTGCATCAGGAATCTCTTTCAGACTGCCGAGACTCGCTAAGTATCAAACTTAGTCCTATTAATTGATACATTAAGTATCATTTCCACCTTTTTACAAAGGTGTGTTTGAACGCAGAATCTGACGTATCCCTGAAGGCTATGATCTGTTGAATATACATGCAAAGTATTCCATAAAATCCATTCTTTATGCCTATTTCTATGCTGCGTTAAGATTTAACCCTTTCCTATACAAACTGTATGTGTGTGTGTGTGTGTGTATGTGTATGTTAGACCAGCTTAATGTGTTTATGTAGTATGTTGGACTAGGTTAAGTGTTTATGTAGTTAATAAAACCTTACTTGTATCACACTTGACATTGTTCAATGTTTGCTCATAACTGGAGTCACTTAATCATGCAGATTTAAACTTCAGCTTTTTGTACAGTAAGGAAGTTATTTCCCTTAACCAGTAAATTAACGTTCTTGGAATTGACAAGATAGTTGACCCTGAGTGGTCAGCTAAATATCTCCAGTGGATCTAAAATATGAATAGTTAAATATAACTAGTTATGGTTAATTATTCATATTTCCCTTGAGCTGAGTCGCTACAAATTATATATATCTTAATATAAATATATATATATATATATATTATCTATATATATATATTATATATATAATATATATATATACATATGGGTATCGAAATTATCAGACCCCCTTAATTTTTCCATCTTTGTTATATTGCAGCCATTTGCTAAAATCATTTCAGTTTTTTTTTTCCCTCAATGTACACACAGAAAAATTTTGACAGAAAAACACAGAATTGTTGACATTTTTGCAGATTTATTAAAAGAAAAACTGAAATATCACATGGTCCTAATGATTCAGACCCTTTGCTGTGACACTCATATATTTAACTCAGGTGCTGTCCATTTCTTCTGATAATCCTTGAGATGGTTCTACTCCTTCATTTGAGTCCAGTTGTGTTTGATTTTACTGATTGGACTTGATTAGGAAAGCCCCACACCTGTCTATATAAGACCTTACAGCTCACAGTGCATGTCAGAGCAAATGAGAATCATGAGGTCAAAGGAACTGCCTGAGATCTCAGAGACAGAATTGTGGCCAGGCACAGATCTAGCCAAGGTTACAAAAAATTTCTGCACTTAGGTTCCTAAGAGCACAGTGGCCTCCATACTCCTTAAATGGAAGACGTTTGGGACGACCAGAACCCTTCCTAGAGGTGGCCGTACGGCCAAACTGAGCTATCGGGTGAGAAGAGCCTTGGTGAGAGAGGTAAAGAAGAACCCAAAAGATCACTGTGGGGGGGCCTTGTGGCTCCAGAGATGCAGTCGGGAGATGGGAGAAATTTGTAGAAAGTCAACCATCACTGCAGCCCTCCCCCAGTCGGGGCTTTATGGCAGAGTGGCCCGACGGAGCCTCTCCTCAGTGCAAGACACATGAAAGCCCGCATGGAGTTTGCTAAAAACACCTGAAGGACTTCAAGATGGTGACAAATAAGATTCTCTGGTCTGATGAGACCAAGATAGAACTTTTTGGCCTTATTTCTAAGCGGTATGTGTGGAGAAAACCACGCACTGCTCATCACCTGTCCAATACAGTCCCAACAGTGAGCATTGTGGGGGGGGGGGGGGGGGGGGGGGGGGAGGGGGGGGGGGGGGGGGGGTGGGGGGGGGGGGGGGGGGGGGGGGGGGGGGGGGGGGGTGGCAGCACATGCTGTGTGGGTGTTTTTCACTGCAGGACAGGACACTGTTGCAACGAGGGAAATATGAATGCGGCCAAGTACAGGGATATCCTGTACGAAAACCTTCTCCAGAGTGCTCATTACCTCAGACTGGGCCGAAGGTTTACCTTCCAACAAGACAATGACCCTAAGCACACAGCTAAAATAACGAAGGAGTGGCTTCACAACAACTCTGTGACTGTTCTTGAATGGCCCAGCCAGAGCCCTGACTTAAACCCATTGAGCAATCTCTGGAGAGACCGAAAAATGGCTGTCCACCAACGTTTACCATCCAACCTGACAGAACTGAGAGGATCTGCAAGGAGGAATGGCAGAGGATCCCAAATCCAGGTGTGAATAACTTGTTGCATTTTTCCCAAAAAGACTCATGGCTGTATAGATCAAAAGGGTGCTTCTACTAAATACTGAGCAAAGGGTCTGAATACTTAGGACCATATATGTGGTATTTCAGTTTTTCTTTTTTAATAAATCTGCAAAAATGTCAACAATTCTGTGTTTTTCTGTCAATATGGGGTGCTGTGTGTACATTAATGGGGAAAAAAATTAACTTAAAGATTTTAGCAAATGGCTGCAATATAACAAAGAGTGAAAAATGTAAGGGGGTCTGGATACTTTCCGTACCCACTGTATATATATATGCTATGAATATGATATGATATGAAAAATTAAATAATTTCTTTTCCATGTTCATTTTATGCTGAAATGTGACCTTTTCCATGAAATGTAACCGGTCTCTCACTGTTTGATAGATCCATCAGTTAGAGCGCTGGTGATCCACGGATATCCAGTAATTTGAAGGGCAAGAGCAGCAGGTGTGTTTTGTTGTCCAGATGGGTGGCAGTTTCTGGGTACATGATACGGTGGGTCGTCTTGTTTCCCATGTCTTTCTCATTGCCTTCAACTGTGGAAATCAGAATTGTAATATTACAGTCCCCATCATAATTACCTTCTTGATTACTTTAAAAATAAAAGTTTACCTCATTACAAAATCGTGGCTGTCTATAAGAGGACCATAGACGGATCTTAGAAGGTCCCCAGAGTTTGAATTCTGTTTGAATACTGAGGGGCTTCGGCTCTCTGATGGTGAGCTGGTTTAGGAAATTTGAGGTGATTCCTCATGCACCTTTCTGCATGAGATCAGATGCACAAACCTGAGCAACAAACGACAATGAAGAGCAATAATTAATGAAATGCATTGGAATAAAGTAAGTGCAGCTCTGCCAGATTTGTATTTCAACATTCTTCTGTGGCTTCAAGGAATTGTTTTCCATCCACAGTTATTAACCTTACTTTGCAATGTGGAAGTGAGCTTTTTTTTGTACAGGTTAAAAACTGAAAGTGACAGAGAGTGGATATCAAGCACATTCAAGTTGAAAACGGCCACACTGCTTTGTTAAAAATAAAGTGAATTAAGTGCATACAAATTAAAGCATGACCTGATGAACAAACATTTGCAATTTCTGAATTAAAAGTCATTTCTGAAATTATATAAGCCATGTCACAAAAATGTGTAAAAAAAACTTTAATAATTTATGAAAAACATGAATGCAAAAAAAAAAGCATTTCAAAACTAATTTGGCACATGTGTTTTAAACTAGAAAAAATGCCTTTAAAGGGGTCATATGATGCGATTTAAATTTTTCCTTTCTCTTTGGAGTGTTACAAGCTTTTGGTGCATAAAGAAGATCTGTAAATTTGCAAAGACTAAAGTCTCAAATCCAAAGAGATATTCTTTATAAAAGTTAAGAGTCAGCCACGCCTACCTAAAACGGCTCGTTCTAACATGCCCCCACATGTCTACATCACGATGTGGGAAGATTTGCATAACGCCGCCCAAATGTTCACGCAAAGAAAGAAGGCATAAAATGTATTCTCGCTGTAGTATTGTTGTTGCCGCCGACCGCCGCCATGTCATGAAGGCACTGTGTGTTTCGTTGTGAAAGCGGAACTACATTGTTTGGCCTTCCAAAAGAGGACGATATCCGCTTCGTCATGCCTGGAGCTGATCCGTGCTGGTCGCTGAGGAAATACATCAACTTTGCGCTGTGGATCGCCGGATCGGCTTTCACCGTGGACGAAGCGGAGTCCAGCCCGGGGTCGTCACATGTGGTTGCCGAAGCCCGCCGGACGGTCCTTTCACCTAGGCCGCCGTGCGTGACGCTGTGTTTCGTTGTGAAAGCGAAACTACTTTGTTTGGCCTTCCAAAAGAAGACATGACTAGAAATCAGTGGTTAAGTTGTATTTAACCTGTTTCCAGAACACTTCAACCCAAATATTCAGATGTGTGCAGCGCATTTTATGGAGGACTGTTTCCTGATCCTGGTAGAGTAGATTACACAAAATAATGTTCTTTTTAACAACATCATATGACCCCGTTAAATGGTATCACTTTATAATCTATTCCTAAAATACATCATAACTAACAAACATGATATAATGGATACATAGTGTATTAAATTATTATTCAAATTAGTTTAAATTCCATTTCAGTTCACATTAACTGTTAATCTTTATATAAATGTTATTGATAAATATTAAAAAGACAGAACACAAAAATATACCAGAAAAAAAAATGCACAAAAGGCATGTCATATTGTTCCTTAGATAGGACATGTTTTCATGTTTGATACCAAGATAAACTTGCTGATTTGGGCAATATATCAAGAAAAGCGTCCACAACTTTTCAGTTCTATAGTTTGCTGATTGCACAGTTTCTGAATTGTATGTTTTGTTCCTCATTTGTAAGTCACTTGGAAAAAAAGCTTTAGCAAAATTAATACACTAGCCTGATGTCTAATCTTGTTTATTTAGTTTGTAACAGTGCTTTAATGTACAGTACATTTGTATTGCACATTACAATATTAATAATGAAACTTGTATATAAAAAATACTTCTTTTCTGAACCTCTGAACCATTGAAGGCCCTTTATTTTAAGAACGCACCAAAGGCATCTGTGTAAATGCAGGTTTATTGTCTGTGTGCAAATAACAGTTAAAAACAGGTTCTAAATGGCCCTTATTGTGCTTGTTCATGCTATTGTACATGTAAATGACTCTCCCGTCCCATTTTGGTGGCATTCGCAGCTGAACGGACAGGTAAAACTGGTAACACTATACTCGAAAGACGATGCTACCTTAATAAATACTGGCCTATACTACAGAAACTTGTCAGGCAGCTTGATGTTCTTATCAATTTGATTAATTTTTTTATATAGGCTACTGCAGTAAGTTAACAGATTATTATTAGTATTGTGTACTAGTCAATTTGCATTTAAATTCAATCAATGTAATCAACTTCATGTTTTTGCCTCTGCCTACATAACACATCTCAGGACTAGACATCTATACATTACTTCTCAAATCTGTTCATCTATAAATAGCACATTTGCACAGTCATACGCTACATAGCTAATAATATTATTTTAATTTATTGTCTATTCTTTTTATTATTAGTGTTATATTTCATTTTATTATATGTATGTCTATTATATGCATGTCTGCACTATGTCTGTACCTTTTCTTTGTGCTGGAAGCTCCTGTCACCAAGACACATTCCTTGTGTGTAAACACACTTGCCAATAAAATCCTTTCTGATTCTGAATAATAAAAATGTGTGTGTACTTTTTTCCCCCCCATTGAATATTTCTGTACATACAGCTATAGCGTCTGTGCAACTTTCAGTCCCAAAAATTGAACAATAATGCTTTACTTTTAGTCATTTAGCAGACGCTTTTTCCAAAGCGAACTTCAAATAGAAAAGTCATTAAAACTAAATCTAAACTCTATAAATCTAATATATAACACTTTAAGAAAATCAATGGGAAAGAAAAATAAAAAAATTTAAATAAAAATTACAAATGCATACAACAGAATTTCAAAACTTAACATATAAATGAACAAAAAATAAAGCTAAAAACAATTAAAAAATATTAAAAGAACAAAAAGGTATGAGTATAATAATGATTCTAACAACAACAAAAGCCAACCAAAAACAACCTTTTCCATATGTGTATATACAACCCACACACACACTATGCATATCACATTCATATCTATATATAATATATATAGAATATATATAATATATTATACATTTAATATTAATCACTATTATTTAACTTTCCTTTTGTATTTGAAGTACTGCAAATAACTCAATTAAATACAACTAAAACTTAATAAAAAGCCTATATAGACATAATAAAAACTAAAACTGTACTACAACTGTAACTAAAACTAAAATAGATAACTAATACAAATCAAACGACAGTAGTTTTTCAGTAATCCTAAAAAATAACACTGAGCCATACACACACGCTAAAATAACAACAACTTACTGCCACATAGTAAGAAATGGTTATATCGAATGGTTATCCAAACCTGAAACCAGAGTTGAAACAAGATAGTAGGAGTAACACTGTTCCTGGGTTGAGGGATAATATACTATATACAATATATCAATCAATTTGTAATACCTGTTTATTATTGATTATCTTCGCCTTTCAGCACACTTTTATTCCCCAAACCGGGGGTGCATTAAAGTTAAGCTAAAAAATGCAAAAAATATATATATATTTGACCTCAAATTGTTCCAAACCTGTATGAGTTTCTGGCTTCTGTTTGGTTGAAAAGAAACTCAGGTTTGGAACAGTTTGAGTGTGAGTAAATGATGACGGAATGTTCATTTTTGGCTGAACTATTCCATTAATGTATTCCCATAAGACACAGGACCATTCCGGTCACAACCATAGACTGTAAAAAAAAAGTCACAACTGTATAATCATTAGCCTATTAACTGAAAGAGGGCGCTATACAACAGCGAAAACCTTACCTGAAGGTTGCTTGAGGTTGCCCATTATTTGTCACTGAGAATATAAAGCATATACGGCAGTTAATATTTTATACACTAATATTTCTAACATTAATAACACCGATACGATTATTAGTAATAAAAATAACTTAAAAAAGAAACATCTCCTTTTGATGTTATGTAGGCCTAGGCTATTTACCACGAAATAGCTTACGCATAACTTTTTAACATAGAAATATAATTACTGGTCAGCGGTCACTTTTAAATGTTCTTGGAACGTCGCATAAAACGCATAAAACATAAATGTCGTTGTGGCACAGAAGTGCAGCCAGGCCAGCGGCTCCCCGCCTCGCATTGGCGCAGACAGAGTGCCGGAGATGGTGCTGGTGTGTGTGTGTGTGTGTGCGCGCGCGTGTTCATCAGCGGAGCAAAGCTGGAGCTGCGCGTCACAACGTCATACCCAACCTCTGCCATGGCCCGACCTTCTTTAATCATTGTAGCGGTCAAGCCTGTCGTTCTAGCGGAGCTAGACTCATAATTCCGGGCTGAGGATCAGTTGCCTTTCAGATACGCCGATCATATCATCACTGCCTTTGGTAAGGTCGGTGTGCATAAAAAGCTGATCTTGGCGTCTAGTTCTCATGTATACTGTGTATCTTACGCTAGTATTTTGCGGTTTAACACTACATGTGCTCCGGATTTTTGGCAAGTCACGAATGGACTAGAGCATAGCCGCATGGTAAGTATGCGTTTCAGTGTAGTTGTCATCTGAGGCTTTCCTTGTGGACACACACCTTATAGCCTCAGTACCGTAGCTTGTTGACGGCAAGCCTTGGAACTCATCTACTTACAATTAGCGAGGGTTGCATGCCTTAGCTGATTATTATGTATGATTCTCGCATCGGTATTGGTTTCGCGAATCTCCGTTTCCATCAACCTATTTGAACAACTTAAACATTTATCATCTGATAACGAGATGCATTTGTCTTTAGCCTTTGGCATGCCATTCGCGTGTTGCGCATGGTGTTTCTGGAAGAGTTGAAGACTGGACTTCAAATCTCCAGCCAAATTATTGAGAGCAGACGGCATTTTCTTGATTTTGTAATAGCAATGAATGGGAGTGTCTGTATTTGCAGAATTCGTGAGATTTTGAAATGAAGTTCATCTGGGGATTGTGAAATGACATATCCTGTAATCAGCGTTAATGAAACGTCAAATTCTACGAGGTCAGATATATAATGTTGATCTGTCTTATTAAAGGATCCGGGAACACGAAGCCTGTATTAAATCATTATACACTTCCGTTCAAAAGTCTGAGGTCAGTAAGATTTTTATTATTATAATGCTATTTTCTTTCAACCCAATCTTCTCAGGCAAGTACGCATTAAACTGATGAAAAAATGACAGTAAATATATTTATAATGTTACAAACTCTATTTATTTTTTATCTATCGAAGTATCTGAAAAGAAACATGCAGATTCTTTTCAGGCTTGTAGCGTTACCCAGGGCTTCTGCGCCGAGTGTCAGTGAATTACATTTTAAAATATAATAATATTGTAAACCTAGAAAACAGAAAAGTTGTTTGGTTAAATAAACAATGCCACTGTTATTTTTCTTCAATAATACTGGTCATTTGATCAAATGAAATCATCCTTGGTGAGCAAAACGGAAAAAAAAGTCAACATTCTAATTAATTTATTAATGACATTATATAGTTACGCATACAGCAGGTTTTTATGGTCTTGAAGTTGATTGGACCAAGGACGTTTCCATTGAGGCTGATATTTAGTCAACAGCACTGGTGCTTTGCAAATCAGCACTGGACTTGCACAGTGCTCATGCGTTCCAATCGTATATGTGGCTGGTGGCACTCTGGACAGAAGAGCCCTATTGGGAGAATGGGGGTCTTGTGTCACACTCGTGTCTATCACTAGACCAGACTCACTCAGAATAAGTCAAAAAATTACTTACAAATCAGCTTTCCTCACACACCTCCCCTCCACGAGCTTGCCGCAACATATTTTGTGCGCATAGTGCGCTTGGCCTAATGCTCCTGCGGTACTGCCAGACCACTTCCAATATTTAATCCTTTAGATCGGCATGGCAATCAATTTAATTGGTGCATTTAGTGGACCCCTGCCCTGTACTGTACTTTCCGTCACAGACGTTTTCTTGGTTTACACTGTGCTAAACTGGCACATCTAGATCGCTGTGTAGCGTTTACCATGCACAATACACCTACTAACACCGTACTGAATTGCTGAGTAGCCGAACACCTGTTGCTTTCTCTTTTTGACCTTGTTTTTTGTACGACTCCAGATGAGCTGTGATTAGACAAAACCGTCGACTGTGTAGGTCATCTGCATACTGGTATCACCCAGTAGACAGACTTTTCTCTCCAATAATATTTTTCGGACGAGCAGAACCACTCAGTCATTTCCGCAGCAACACCGTGTACATTTTTTGTTTTCGAACTGACAGCCTATTTGGGTGTGTGATGTTGTGTTTTTTGGGCTCGTGGGGGGAATCGCCCTAGTATGGTGAAATTGGAGCGAGCTTACTCTGTTCTCGGCGTTTCAAAACCTATACTTATGAATCTGCTGTCTCTACCAGCTGACCAGCACTTAACAGCACCCCTGTCAGTTCCCCCTACAGAAATATGCCCTACCTTTCTTAGTGCTGCTCCCGGCGGGTGCGGTCGTGTGTGTGCCGGGCTGTGGTGTGCGAGACGCATACATGGCTCCTTCTTACATCTCGTGTACAATGAGAGACTCACCGAACCAGTAATCCCCTAACTACTGTGTATCTGTTGTGACATTTTTAAATGTCTTCGTGTTTGTCTGTTTAAATGAGGTGTGGAAGAGGTTGAGTCCCCGAGCGTAAAAACCGCACTAACAGGGCTTGATGTGATATCAACACTGTTTCCGAATCGGTGGTAACGAAGTTACCTGAACAATTTGTGGTTAAACAACTCCAACAAAGTCACAAATGTATTGGTCTAGTGAGGCTCATTCATTTGCACTCTACGTAGAGTGTGTTTACTTTTCAAAAATTAGTTTGGATCATAACTACCTACTATGGTGTAAAATCAACTGTGAAAAACTGCTGATTTTTTTTTACCTTTGAAGACTTGTGTGTAGAGTGGTTAGGTTAACCTACCCTAAATCATCTGCAAAGCCGACAATGTAATCAGGAATCCAAACTTACCAAAATCTAACTTGCAATGACACATATACATTCTGCTGAAAATCTAAACCTAAAAAATCACTGTACACGTGACAGTACCTACAACCATTACTAAAACTGACATTAACAAAATAATCTAATAAACGTGATAAATAGGCAGATCGTCAATTACTATACTGACACACTCCTCAGAATTAAATTTGTTTACTGCAAATCTAAAAAATATTAGAAAGACTACTACCTTTGATTGGGAAAATATACTAAAAGCGCGAGGAGTATACCAATCGTAAAGCATTATTTGAATAAAATAACTATAACCGACTCATTTCTATACTAGATTCTAACATATACCCTTAATATATTACAAGCATCTCTGCCTATATCATAGTATATACTCTACTCATCACCTACTACACTATATATTATTACTTTCTGTAGATAGAATATATTCTTTATTAGATAGATAAGATAGACATATTTACAACTTAAAATACCTCATGTGAATATGCCTAAATATCATAATTAGCAACTGATTACAGAGAACTTTCATAAAGATATATAGAATGTATACGATTTATAGATATGCATTAAAACATAAGGCATATATTAGATGATGGAATGATAGGGTTGATGCTAAAAGAGAACAGAGGCATAGAAAGGTCAGCCGCTGTGTTTTGTTAATTTCAAACTCTATTGGTTGTAGTTTCATGGGACATTACCTCACACAATGCTAATCAAAGACTGAGGCAGGTCCTGTTTATAAAAGTGTCGTAACACTCATACCACAAGATTTAAACTAGGAGTAACCGGGAACATCTGCGTCCCATTTAATGCGTCACATCTTTTACCGAGCCGTCACAGTAGTGATGGCCATCATAGCTGAAGGGCTGTCATATTTTAATCCAGACCAGACAGTGAACCTCAGAATCCTGCAACAATGCCAGTCTTCTTTTATATAGACCTTTACATAAGACCTGATCTTTGACCTCACTATGTTCAGCGAATGAACAGGAAATACACTAGTTGTGTGGTGAGCAAAATCTGGACTTTTAGTGGCCCTTCTGTTGGCAGCTACTGTCCATCCAGCACTATAATAACTCATGGCCTGCCACAGCAGATGATGTTTGGTTAATGTTTATTTGCCTGCTTGAGCTATTTGCAGCAGCTTTGCGTAAAACATTTGGCTTCTCTGCATTCATTTTCAAGTGCTTTCTTAAGCTTTCTCGTCGTTTTTTAGCTATAAAATGAGTTTTGATGTTAAATTCGGATTGGGTAAACCATGTTCAAAGCCATTATACAATCTATATTAATGTCACAAGCTGTCTGGCGACCATAAACAGCATCCAGTTAGATTTATGAATTATGGGTGTGTCTCAATCGGCTCCCTAGTTAGTCAGTGCACTGTCCAGGGAGTCAGACATTTCTAGGTCAGTACCATTTTCACAATTGTTCCAGTTCGCTGAAACATTCGCTCCATAATGCTTTCTAAAACTTAATGATCATCACAAACACATTAGTTTTGGAAACTGAGTCATCGATGTCCCAATGACTAGTGTATAAAACCCTTTCTGGTGCCCGCAGCACACTGAACTGAGTGGAGAAACAGCTATTTTACTTGGCAAAAGAGGTGGCTATGCTGAACTATTAGTAATAAATGTAACTCATTATTAAATATTGGTGGTTTGAATGAAATTGCTGTTGCTCTCATCTTATAAAAGCAAAAAGCTTTGCATCATGTCTACAAACACCCCTTGTCTGTAGTAACAATACATTAATAAATGCATTAGATTATGTTTTGGTATCTTAAAATGAGGAGAGCGGCAGATAATCCATTGTGTAAAAGAAGTGCACTTCTTTTTATTGAATGATGAACTGAATACAGTTTTACTGAATGTGCACTTGTAGTGTACTTCAAATCTTAAAAGTATATTTAAAACTATACATGCAATAACATAATATTAATAAAAGGTCACTTAAGTTTACACTTTCATGTTTCTCAACACATTTAATTATGCTTTAAAAATGTAATAATGTGTTTTAATAATCTTTTCTTGAGTTGTAAATAAGTAGACTTATTTTGATGTATTGACTAAAAGATTAAAGCACATGTAAAGTACTTGATTATAATTTGAACTGTAGTGTGATTTATTTGGATTACTTTAAGTTATATATGTTTAAAGAGTACTACTTGTACCGGCATCATAAATTGTGATTTAAATCGATATATTAATATATATGTACATTTTTAGTTTACCGTCTAAAGCTTACACTGTACACTTGAAACCATATTTCAGAATAGAAGTAATTATGAAATTGCATATAAAAGGTACTTAAGTCCTACTTAAGATGGTCAAAAAGCACTCATGTTTACTCAAGTCTTAAGTTGCATTTAATATACATTTACACTAGAATACGTTTTCATTTACATAGTTAAGTGTATGAAAACGTGTTCTTTTAAAGTATATTCTTTTAAAGTATTATTTCCATAATACACATTCATTCAGGTGTACTTCCTTTTCACAAGAGAAAATAAACATGCAAAAGTTGCATGTTCTTAAACATTTCTTAAAGACTTTTATCATTATTATCAGTTTGATGTAAATAAAGCTTGTTTTAGAATCAGGTAGCATTTATCTGAGATTCAAAGTCTGATTCTGTTGAACGTGAACCATCTGTTTGACTTCCTCAGCCAGAACGTCTCGCATCTCTTGGCTGGGCTGAGGCTGAGAGCATGAAGAGTTAGAGCTTCAGAGAGAGCTGTGACACATAAACAGGCTCAGCTGGAATGTAGCTGTGTGTCCCCAAAATCAACAAGTGCTCACTAAGCTAGTTTGGGCCTAATTGACACGTCTGTCCTAATGGCATGTGTCTGTCTTTGTGTGTCCTGCTGGAGAGTCTAGCTGTGTCTTCAGATCAAGATCCGTTATTTTGTCTCAGTCTAAATGAGAAAGTGTCTTCAAGGCTGTGATAAACTGCTTGGTTTGGTTCAATTAATACAATAATTGTATGCTGATATATTTTGTTAGGACACATTGATTTATTTATTTATACAACTATAATTAGGTTGTCAGTCTTTTTTGACACTGGGAACAACCCCCATACTCTCAACCAACTCAGCGACCCAACTAACATAAATAGTTAAATATTATATAATATAGATTATATATGTGACCCTGGACCACAAAACAAGTCTTAAGTCGTTTGGGTATATTTGTAGCAATAGCCAAAAAACATTGTATGGGTCAAAATTATCGATTTTTCTTTTATGCCAAAAATCATTAGGATATTAAGTAAAGATCATGTTCAATGAAGATATTTTGTAAATGTCCTACAACAAATATATTAAAACTTCAGTTTTGATTAGTAAAATGCATTGCTAAAAATTTCATTTGGACAACTTTAAAGGTGATTCTATCAATATTTAGATTTTTTTGCACCCTAATATTCCTGATTTTCAAATAGTTGTATCTCAGCCAAAATGTCCTATCCTAACAAACCATAATCAATGGAAAGTTATGACTTTCAGATTTATGTAGATTCATTAAAAAAAAATTTACCCTTATGATTGGGTTTGTGGTCCAGGGTCACATATTAGTCTTGATATGCTTGTGTTGAGTTCTTATATCAACATATTCTTGATTCATCACGTTATTGTGTTGACAAAAAGATGTCAATATTGTCCATTTTGCATTGAGATTGAACTTTACTAAAGACTCTCCCTCACTGAATGGTGCAAATATATAGATATAATACATATATGCATGTATTAGAGAGTATTTCGGAATTAAGCTTATATGTATCGATATAATATATATAGATATATATATTAAAGGAAAAATTAATACTTTAAATCAGAAAGGAGGCAAAATTGTAGTAGTAAAGTCATTTATAATGCCAAAAAACTTTTGGGAAAACAGCTATCACAGGTTCTACAAAACATTATTAAGCCGTAAAAATGGGTTGGAACATTGATTATAAACAACCCCCCCCATTCTTAAACAGCAAATCAGGCATATTTGAATGATTTCTTACAGGATGATGGACAATGAAGACTGGAGTAATGAAGATGTAAATTCAGCTTTGCATATATATAATAAAATTCACATGTATATATAAATAAATTTTAATTTATATTCAAACAGAAGAGTTCTTGAACATTGGTATAATTTCATAATATTGCTGTTTTTACTGATAGATAGAAAGACAGCGCAGATTGATGAGATGATGATTGATTGATTGATCAATCCATAGATCAATGTTTTATACATCAATCCACAGACCCCCTCGAGTAGCCTACCTATGGACCCCAAATTGACATTGAAATGTTCTTTCTTTCTTATTTTTATATGTTTAGCGGAATAATGAAGGCACACTTGATATGAACCGTGACCCTGGTGCACATCAAAGAGATGTATCTTTGTAATCTCAGAATGCTCTAGACAGTTTCACATGTTTCTTTTAGTGTGGGATCATCTTGAATTCTAGCCATAAACTTGCTTTAGTGTTGTTGCAAAGCCTTAGATTAAAGGAAGAAGATGAGCCAGCCATTGAAAACAACACCTCATTGAAAGAGAGATCAGACTCATAACCTGAACTGCTGCACCAGGCATGAGGTTATTGGGTTAAGAGGCTTTTCAGGAAAGCGGCCAATGTTGACAACTGTTCCTGCCAAGTATTTTTGGAAAAACAACTATCTTATCTCAGGATAGCAGCCCATTCCCTATTTGGTCAGTTGTGAGGTACACTGCTACAGTCAGACCAAATGTTCAAGTGGCAGGTTTAGATAACAAACGTTTGTTTGTATGACCTGCAACTGTTGGAACGCCATTTATTTAGTTAATTATATCTAAATCTATATGACAACCTTCATTCAGCCCAGTTAATTGTGTGGTCCATTTTGCATTTGCATTGAGATTACTAAAATTTTACTAAAGACTCTCTCTCACTGAATGGTGCAAATATATAGATATAATACATATATGCATGTATTAGAGAGTATTTAGGACTTTATAGCTTAGCTTATGGAGCATACAAAGAACTGAGTATGCCTTGATGCCTGATGCACACACACACACACACCAAAATGACCATAACACACTCTTTCATTATGGTTAACAAGGGCTCTTATTGTCAAAGCCACTATGCTTTAGACGCTGAGTGTGTGTGTGAATATGTTTGCAAGTGTTACAGGACTTTTCACCTAATTAACTCGCTTGAACAATGGAAGCCATTCTGGGGTAATTTCAACAGAGGATGAAATGTGTTTTTGAGAAGTTGGGCAAATTACTGTCAGACTAAATCTATTTAATGTACCCTATCAGTCTGAGCTTACACAAAAGAACAGCAGAGCTTTATTAAATCCTTCCACTTCAAGCTGACAGTCACTCAGTTTTTGTGTGGCACCCCGTGTGCGTTATTGTGTGGTTGTCATGGAACTACATGATTAAAGTCTCCAGAAGGACTTGGACTTTAAGCCATGTTATTAAGATTTTCGATCCAAACAGTAAGTTAATTAACTGGCTTGCCTGTGCATTTGAACTGCATTGAGTATAGAGTTGAGATTGAGAACTACATTAATTCATTTGGCAGATGGTTTCAGCATATAAGCTACTTACAGCTACTTAATTACATTTCTGTTAACTCTAAACGCAGTGCAATGCTAAATTACAGGTAAAACATTAGTAAAACCGTTATAACTAATACAGAATGGGTGCCGTTATTTGTACAGATTTATATATATATATATTATATATAATTATAATATATATATATATATATATATTACGTATATATATAGTATTATACTGTATATATATAAATCTCTCTTTAAGATGTATAAAGGAAGACTGTTTTTGTGATTGCAGCTCGTGGTTTCATGTGAATATTGAAAATGTGTCATCTTATGCTGTTAATATAGCATTTATTATTTTATTCAATTTTATGCAAGTGTATTCCATTTTATTTTATTTCATTTTATTTTATTACACACAAAATAACAATGTCAGCAAATGATTTACCACCTTTTTTTCTTCCTTTTAATTTACTTACCTTTTAGATGTATTCTGTAATCTTCCTCCTTTCAGTGTTCTTGGTGATGTTTTGGTTCTTTTTTTTTGGATGCCATTTTTAGCCACAGTGGGAGGTCCATTAACAAGCATAATTGACCATTTTACCTCAGATATATTTTCATTAATTTGACAATTACTAATAAAGTACATACGTAATGTACAAGTTTTTGTTTCTTATAACACAACATTAAAAAAAACATCACCTCATTAGCAACCTTTGCACATGATAACCTTATGGTTCAGGACAATCTTGCAGCACGTAACAACAAACAGGTGTTTAAGAAAGCACTGTGGTGGCTTTATTTGCTATTTAGTGTTTTGAGAGTGGAAAAAACCCAAAAGGTCCTTTTACCCTGGGGAGCCTTTAGCCTCACAGTACCCGACTACGTGGCAGTTGCGAGATCAGACAAATGGATGTCTCAAAGACGGAGCGGATCTTATAATGAAGCATTTCTGAAATGCTGAAATATTTCACTGCCTGTAAGCAGTTCCACGTGTGCCGTGGCTGGGCATTTATAGAGACCTCTAAATCTCAGTACAGACAGATGACAGGCCTGAGCTCTTTGGGCAAACAGTCAGAGAGCAAAAGGGCCACTGTTAGATGAAGGCGGAGCCACATGTCAATCAAATACAGTAGGTCGTAGTGTTTCAACTTTTATGCAGGGTCATACTGTCTTTATCTATTAATGCACCAGAAAGGAAAGTAAATACACTAAAGCAATCCTTGAGATTGTAGTGGTCTTAAAGGGATAGTTCACCCATGGTTTACTCACCTTCATGCCATTCCAAACCAATTTTGGACCCCATTAACTTTCAAAAACAGATGAAACATATCTGAATATCAAATTTTTTTCCACAGACGAAAGAAAGTCATACAGTTTTACAACAACATGAGTGTGAGTAAATAATGACAGAATTATTCATATGTGGGTGTACTTTTTCTTTAAAACTAAACAGAGCTTCTGTCAATTGGTAGAGTAGTAGAGCCTCATGCCAGCTAATTCATATTCATGAGCCAAGCAAATAATGTCTTGTAACTTTTCAGATTGTTCCTACGATCCTGTCTTACATACTCAACAGCAGCAAGTTGTTTTGGCAGTCAGAGAAAAGAACAGCACATCTGTGCATCATTTACTACTTGTTTCTCAATCGTATGCCATCATTGCGCATTTGTCCGTTCTGCGGGTTCTGCCCCCCTGGCTCCACATAGTCTTTTTCGCTTTTACTGCTACTGTTCATGAAGCTGGATTTATTAGTGCTGTCAGTGTCAGGTAGGTATTACAAAAGCAGCTTTTTGAAGTACATGTGGCTGCCATCTTGGAGGTTACGGCACCATATATAGTCAACCTCCATATTCAACAACACCTGGCTTTTATGAAGCCTCAAATCAGTCCAATTATTGCTTTATGGCGCAAGTACAGTACACACGCTGTAAATGATATTCACATGTAACCCACTGGATGTCATGCGAGGCTGTTATTGAGAAATGAGAGATGTTCTGTCAAACTGTGAGGTGCTGCAGGATGTGGTTTAAAACAAGTTGTTTACGAGAGAAGGTGCAAATCCACTCAGGTCCCATCGCTGGGATGAATTTATGGGAATCTCAAACCCCAGGCTGTCTTCAAAGCCAGTGGCATGGTAAAAGCTAGTGCTAACTGACAACAGATGCGTGCGTGAGAGAGAGAGAGAAAATAGTCTTTTTCTGTTTCTTCTCCAAAGCCGGTCTTGATTCATAAAATGCAGATACTAGATAGATTTTTGTGTGTGTTGTGTAACTTGGAACTATAGAGATACGATTTGAAATGGATGTAAAATGGCATAGATCCATCAAGTAAAAGTATGTGTGTGAAGGTATGGAGTTTAAATTATGGACAAATGTTATAGGGCCTGGTAAAGTTTCACTGCAGTGGGTTCCTCATGGGCCACAGTGTAACGGCTGATCACTTCCAGAGCATCAGGGCTCAAGCCGACAGGCAAAGTCTGTTACGCTCTTCAAGGTAAATTAGCAGCTCTTCGCTTGGTCATATACTAAAGTGCAGAAAGGCTTTAAACTGATGATTTAAGAGGGACATGAAAGGGTTAAACTCTTGTTTTGTTCCCAATTGCACCACATGTCATCCACTGGCACTTGAATTAATTCAAATTTGAAAGTGTGGGGTCAGTAAGATTGCTTTTTTTTATTTTTATTTTTTAATAAATTGTTTTAAGCAATGAAAAATTAAATTGATCAAAAGGTGACAGTAAAGTCTCTTACATAGTTACAAAAGATTTCTATATCAAATAAATGTTGTTCTTTTGATATTTCTATTCATCAAAGAATCCTAAAAACAATTAATTAAGCAGCACATTTTAACATTGATAATAATAAGAAATTTTCTTGGATTCTAAGGTTCATGTGAAAATTCTGGGGGGAAAAAATCAACTTTGTCATCACAGGAATAAATTGCATTTTTAAAAGTGTTACAATAGGAAAACAGTTCTTTTATATTGTAATAATAGGTGACAATACTACTGTTTTTACTGTTTTAGTTTTTGATTAAATAAATGCCTTGGTGAACATAAGAAACTTATTTCAAAAACATTAAAAAACTCACCGACCCCAAACCTTTGAATGGTAGTGTACATATCATCACTAATATGCCACAAAAGTTTGTCAAAAGCATGTTTTATATTTTTTCATATATATATATCTCTATATTTTTCTTTTGACCTTCTCACATTCTCTGTCTCTGTCAGATTTTCGGTGAGCCGGAGCCAGTCAGGATGATATCTGAGGGTTCAGACTGCCGCTGTAAGTGTGTGATGCGGCCGTTGAGCATTGAGGCTTGCACCAGGCTCCGTGACGGAAGCTTGCGAGTGGATGATTTTTACACTGTGGAGACGGTCAGCTCAGGCTCCGACTGTAAATGTTCCTGCACGGCTCCTCCCTCCTCACTCAACCCATGTGAGAATGAATGGAGAACGGAAAAACTCAGGAAACAAGCTCCTGAACTACTTAAGGTAAAAAAATCTAAATTTTTCTCAGGTCAGGAACTTGGGGCTTTGAGAGGAAAGCTTTCCTTTAAAAGAATGCTCCAGTGACACTGATGGAATATAAATCGAGGTCCTGAAATTTTTATACAAGCACTGAAATAGGGATTTTGGATAGCGGCACATCAACAGATCTGTAAAATGTATAACTACCCAGTCAACAATTTGATCTCACAATGATGTCACCGATATTCACATCCGTGAGATCCACAGCATGAGGATCGTGTGATGTCACTGTGATCATCGTCTGATCGCCTTGTTGACTGTTAAGCTAACTCGTTGTAGTTATTGTAGTAGACCAAAAAGTATTTCTTTAAATTGTATTTAGACACACATTAGTAACACCATTACAAAAATTGCAATTAATGTCAATAATTTAACATAAAGCAGCCCATATTTAGTTTGAATTCTTGAGTGGCCATCTAAAGGGGCCGAGAGAGCTCACCGCGCTGCAGCGTAAAAAACAATGCAAATTGAAAAACACCCTAGCAATAAGAAAATCTTCATCATTTGACAACACACGCGCGGCACATCCTCACAACACATGCACATGAGAAACCTCCAAATCCTCACAACCCATCAAATGACGAAACGCTCCAGCCTCACACCCCATGGCAAATGAAGAAACGCTCGCTGCAAATCCTCAACCAAACCATGCAAAGGAAGAACGCGCTGGCAAATAAGCACGAACCCCAACGGATGTTTCAAGGGGACCCAAAAAGTGACGGACCCGGCTGGGATTTGTTTTGTGCAGTGGCTTTTTTTTTTTTTGAGTTTCTGCTACTGATTCCTTATTTTTTTAAAAAAAAATTTATTGAAGATAAACATTCCCAGGGGATACTGTCATAGCAATAAATTACATACACAACCAGAAAACAAAACAATAAATATATAAAGAATAATAAAAGTGAAATATAAACAGAACAAAAACAAATGAATAAAAAGTTAAACATCTTTTCTTTTTTCCATTTTCTTAAATAAATAAATCATAAACAAATTAAAATAAAAAATAACTTAAATGGAAAATTACACATAAAATTTCAACTTCATACGAAAAAAACAGGAGTAACCCTTACCTCAAAGTCCATATTTTTTTCTCTCATCAGTATAAAAAAAAAAAAAAAAAAAAGAAATAACAGTATTTTCAACAGCTTTCTTATGAGTGATGAGCAGAGATTCATAAAAATCATTCAAATCAATCAAAAATCCTAAAATTGGGCAGACAAGTGTGCAGTGGCTGTTGGTCAGGGAGTTGTCGGTGAACTGAAAGGTGAGTTTTTTTTGTTTATTTTAACGCCCTGATTGCATGATTCCTTTGTCTTTTAGATATTATTAGCTTAAATAATCTGACGAATTACACGAGTAACTGTAAAACGTTTTATATAAGATGGCTAACTTAATTAAACATTCTCAACTAAATATAATTTCAAGGTTAATGAAATCCGCAATGCTTCATTAATTGTTAAAACCAGGTCAAAATAAATTGCAGATTGACAGTAAGAATGATATTGAAAATTATTATTTAATCAGGGGCTTTTAGTAGGCTAATGAAAGAAAGGACAGTGGAATACAAATACAACGTGCAAACTTTTTTGTTTGATGACACCTGGTCATCACCCGCCATTTTAGGGGCATTCTCTACGACAAAAAGCTTACATCTCGCCCACATGAACTGCACAATCTTGGCAAAGTCAGCCATTGGACACCACAGAAAGGGCAATACATTTTGATCTGAAAAAAAAACAAGTTGACTGAAGTTTGCACATTGTATTTGTTTTCCATTGTCCTTTCTTTGAGAATATTTAATTAAGTTAGCCATCTTATATAACGTTTCACAGTTACTCGTGTAATTCGTCAGATTATTTAGGCTAATAATATACAAAAAACAAAGGAATCATGCAATCAGGGTGTTAAAATAAACAAAAAAACTCGCCTTTCAGTTCACCGACAACTCCACTGACCAATAGCCACTGCACAAATTGTATGACCAATTTTAGGATTTTTTTGTATTGATTTGAAATTATTTTATGATTCTCTCTGCTCATCACTTAATAAGAAAGCTGTTAAAACTACTGTACTGATGAAAAAAATATTGACTTTGATGTAAGGGTTACCTCCTTTGTATTCTTTGAAGTTGACATTTTATGTGTAATTTTCCATTAAAGTTATTTTTATTTTAATTTATTTATTTTCTTTATTTAGAAAATGAAAAAAAATGTTTAACTTTTATTTATTTGTTTTTGTTCTGTTTATATTTCATTTTTTATTATTCTTTATGTATTTATTGTTTTGTATTCTGGTTGTGTATGTAATTTATCGCTATGACTGTATCCCCTGGGAATGTTATATCTTCAATAAAAAAAAAAAAAAAAACTAAGGATCAGTAGCAGAAACTCAAAAAACACAAAGCCCTGCAACACACAAATCCAGTCCGTCCTTTTTTTGGGTCTCATCCCCTTGAAACATTTCCGTTTTGTGTTGTGAGGTTTTGCAGCGTTTCTTCTTTTGCATGTGTTTTGAGGATTTGCAGCGTTTCTTCATTTGGATGTGTTGTGAGGATTTGCAGCGCATGTGTTGTCAAACTGATGAAGTTGTTTTCTTAATTTGCAGGTGTTTTTTTATTTGCAGCTAGAAAAAGAGAGTTGAGCTCTCTCGGCCACCGTACCATCACCATTTTATGAAGTTTAACTTTATTGACAAAACTACTTTATAGAAAAAGTTACTTCCGACAACAGCACAAGTGGATTTGGAACATTCACTTTGACATGTTACTACTATACACAGCCTCAAGCTGTTGTGGTGTAACACATTTTATAAGAGGTTCAGGCCTTTTTACATATTCGTATGTGTGCAACGCATTTAACGAAGAACTATTTCCTGAACCTTCATGCCGGCTGGTCTGACTCACAGCCTGTAAGTACGTTTGGTTCATATTTAAAGATTTGCCACTGACGATTCAACGCGAGTTTTGAGCAGTGTAGAGTAGCGCTTGTTGTTTGTCATTTCTCCGATCACAAATGCAGACATGGTTTTATGTTTATGCGTTCGCGATACACAACGCAATGCGTAAAAAGACAATATAAGTCATTATAATCCGTAAATATGTCCCCACTGGATGCAACAAATGCCTCGTTTATAATGGGTTTTATTGGTTTTGTCTCATCGCTCCTGCCGGGACACGGCATCACAATATGGTAAGGGGTGTAACATTTCCGTCACACGCTTGAGGTATTCAGCCAATCACAACGCACTGGATAGCTGGCCAATCAGAGCACACCTCGCTTTTCAGAACGATGAGCTAGTTTGTACAAATCGACGCGTTTCAGAAAGGCGGGGCATAGAGGAGAAACAATAATGTACACTATGTGGAAAATAATGTGTTTTTGAACCTTAAACCACATAAACACATTGCATTACACCAAATACACAAAATAATGTTATTTTTAGCAATGACATATGACCCCTTTGGCATTTTTAAAGATGTTTAGACTGTACTTTGACATTTTTTTGGATGTTCAGGCCTTACTTTGACATTTTTAAGATGTTCAGGCCTGAATTTCTACAGTGTTTATCAAAAGTTGGCAAACTTAAGATAACCTCTCTACTGAGAATAAAAATGATTTTATCTTAATGGAAAGCATGCCACAGATGATGTCGATTACAACAGAAAATAATTTTGCCCCTCGAAAGCTAAAAACTAACAAAAAACACAATTTTTTTTGTTTATTTTTCCGAAATGAAAAAGGTCAAACTTATTTTCTGTGGTAATCAGCAGCATGCAGCAGATGCTGGCCACAGAGCTTAACCCGAAACACACACATGTCAGCTAAAGATAGAGTATCAAAGAATATCTAGTGTTCATCCTAGACACTCTGATGGCAAGAAAACACTCCAATCGTTTTATCCAAAGCTAAATTCAGGTGCAATATCCAATAGCCATCCCAATTAATATTACATGAAGCATAAATGCAGTGTGTTTTCATATTGAATATCACATTGGCTCAAAGAATCTTTCTTTATTATTCTGTGTTTGTGTCCAGCTCCATTCCATGGTGGATCTGCTGGAAGGAACATTGTACAGTATGGATCTGATGAAGGTCCATGCCTACATGAACAAGGTTGTGACTCAGATGAACACACTAGAAGAGGTAACCATCTGACTGATCAGATATGAATGTGAAACATCAATTAAGCTTCAGCTGACAGAAGTATGACACTATTCTGATGATCTCTTCATAGACCATAAAGACAAACCTTACCAGGGAGAATGAGTTTGTGAGGGACAGCGTAGTAAATCTGTCCAATCAGCTGAAGCGCTACGAGAACTACTCTGACATCATGGTGAGCATCAAGAAAGAGATCTCCAGCCTGGGACTTCAGCTGTTACAGAAGGACGGCGCCTCTGACAGTAAAGCACAGGTAAAACACACTTTCTCCAGCACAATGGCACACACACACAAATGCACAAAATCAGTCTTGCAATTTAAAACTGTTTTATTCCAGGGCACAGAGAGTAAAAAGTCCAAGGAGGTCATAAAACCACCCAACAAGAAACCCCCAGCTGTCAAACCTCCACCCAAACAGCCTAAAGAGAAACCCGTCAAGCCCAAGAAAGAGGCTCCTGCCAAAGCATCAAAGCCTGCGAAGCCAGACCCCACCAGCAAAACCAAGCCCTTAGTGCACCAGGCGGGAGTCATCAGGGGGATCACATACTACAAAGCGTCCAAGACAGACGACTCTGAGTCACATTCAGCAGGGAGAGGAGAGAGAGGTATGGAGACCGTGCACATCACATCTTTGTTCAATTAATGCTTTCTGAAAACCACCTCAGTGTAGAACCAAAAGCAATTGGGTTTACTGTGGGTGATAAAATGGGTGAAACTTCTATATTCTTGAACATCATAGAGACTTGAGGCAACTACTCAGAACACATTAAGATGACTTTTGTCCAGTTTTTTGTTCCAACTGACATTCTGGAGAAGTTGACAGTAAACAGTCACAGAGGAAAAACTGACCGTCATACACTACACAACTGAGAATCACACATTACCAGACTGTAAAGTTGTTCCGATCACAACAAACTCACGTTGAAATCATAATATCAAACATGTTTGAAATCCAATGACTGGAATGGATCTTAAGATTAAAAAAAATCGTAACCTATGACCATCATAAACTACACGATTTTCTATGGAATCTGTCAACTCCTATCTGCAGACTGGCTCTGACTTTCAGCAAGTAGCATCAACTTGTCTAGACTGTAAATCGGTGCAAAAATCTGGGCAAAAATTATGTAGTGTATTCCAGTGTTTAGCAACATGTATTATTGTAGCAGCAGTTTTTGGAAATCACCACTCACATTTTCTCCCAAAAATAGTTTAAAATTAGTATTTTTTTTTTTTTTTTTTTTGTAACCATATCCATGCATTATAATTAAGTTTTTGAGGACAGGTTGTTTGCACCTGTAGTTTTTTGTGAGCCCAGGCTTTAAAATTTTCCAGTGCGCCTTATGACTATAAAACCTTACAGGAGGTACAAGAGCAGAAAGTCAAGAGAAGCATTTTATAGTTTATATTTCACGAGCCTCTCGTAAGCGAGACTGGATCTCCTACATATCCTCTATAAAATTCCTCCACAATCCCTTTCCTCTAATATTTTATTTCTCATTAAAATCCTTAATTGTGAACACCAGAGTAGCCCATGGTTAGGAAAAGGTGGTTCCCTTCCCTTCTCATGAATCTGGACCTGAAATCTACAGTATAGTGGATCCAAGTTCCTCTCAGGTAATAAATGCATCTCCTGAGAGGCAATAACTTAAGTTATTTTAGTGAAATGCTGCTCTGTATTTCTTATTTCATCAACAGTATCAGCAAGAACTTTCCTCTGGGATGAAATCATTCCCATTGCTTTCTAGAACCAAATATAAAGCAGTGACATGCAGGGAAGAGAAAATAATCATAAGTTTGCTGAGGTGTCCAAAACTATTACAGTACTGGCCCTGTGTCCTTGAATGACAGATAGCAGTGATGGAGTGTGTATGAATATCTGATGTACTTATGTCCTGTGCTCATGTCCACATGTTTAATGTTCCAGACGCTCCCACAGTGCAGGAAGAGGAGGCTCAGATTAGGGTCTCTCCGCTGACATTGTCTTACGGAGATCTGTTGTATATGGCATGAGATGAAATGGGCTCAGTGTAGGAATGTCGAATCCAAGCGTTGCAGGCAGAGACTGGGTTACAATGCAGGAAGTTTCTTCGAGTGCAACATCTCATTAATAATTCTTTTGATGTGAGGAATCTAAAATGCTCGGGGTGAAACTTCAGGCCAAGAGTTGTAATCTGCCTTTCAAACCCTCCCTGGCTTTCTCCTTATGCTCTTTTCAGAAAACTCAGCCAAAACCCACGCTGGCCACCTAACCGAGGACAAAAGAGGCTCCGAGCTAGTTTTGGAAGAGTCTGAAATAACGTTGACTGTACCGCCAATAACAACCACTACGCTTGTTTCTGTGACAACAACAAGCACCACACTAGCAACCACCAGAGAAGTGCTCATCATGAATTCAACCCTGTCCACACCAGCGCCAGAGAAACCAACTGGCAGTGGAGGAAGGACACACTTGCACAAAGCGGGTTATGATTTATTCATATAATATATCTATATATATCATATTATATATTTATATATATATACAGTAATCTATATATATATATATATATACAGGTATATATATATACAGTATATATATAATGTACCAAATGATTAACAATGATTAATCGCATCCACAATAAAAGTTTTTGTTTCCATAATATGTGACCCTGACCACAAAACCAGTCTTAAAGGTGCAGTAGGAGATCTTGGAAAATGCCAAAATACATTTATGGGTCAAATTATATATTCATTAGGATTAAGTAAAGGACATGTTCCATGAAGATATTTTGTAATTTCCTACTGTAAATATATTAAAACTGAATTTTTTATTAGTAATATGCATTGCAAAGAACTTAATTTGGACAACTTTAAAGCGTTTTTCTCAATATTTTGATTTTTTTTTTTTGCTCCCTCAGATTCCAGATTTTCAATAGTTTTTGTATCTCAGCCACATATTGTCCGATCCTAACAAACCATACATCAATGGCAAGCTTATTTATTCAGCTTTCATATGATGTAAAAATCTCAATTTCGAAAAATTGACCCATATGACTTTTGGTTTTGTGGTCCAGGGTCAATATATGTGTGTGTAAAACGTTACATTTATTATTTATATTATAAATAACCAACATTCCTTATATTTCGACAACTTTACATGTATTTACATGTAATATTTATATTCATATAATTTATATCTTTTAGATGTCGACCGATAGTGGATTTTGCCGATACCGATAGCTAGGTTGGACCACACTGGCCGATACCGATTAATTAAACGATAGTTTTAAAATTGATACTGAACAAAAACTAAAATAGTGCTTTATTAACAAAAACAGTACTGAACCATACTAGTAGTAGTAGTAAAAATAATAATAGTAATAGTAAATGTTGAAATTAACACACTCAAACAAGGAACAATACTTACACAGCTTTCATTCATCTTTAATGCTACAAATGGACTCTTATTTTAAAGTGTTACCATTTCATTTCAGCTGTCATGCTTAAAGATGCACATCTTTAAATATATACACATAGGCTATAGCATTAAAATTATATACATATGGATATTGTATGTATACTCTCAGACTTGAAATGCTTTTATTCTTGAACACTTGATGATTATCTAATCAAAATAAAAGTGCAGCGCTGAGTCTAGGAGAACTCACACACACTCCGGACGCGTCGCGTTCAACTCAAGCAGAGGTCTAAAACAGTTTATTAATCACCAAACGGACACAAGTTTAACAAGAATGAACAATTTGGCATGGATGATTTTTTAAGTTTGGTGTTTAAAAAACGGAGCAAACGAAAAGAGAAAGCGCGACCTATATTATAGCTCTATAAATAAAGCACACAGACTTTATTAGCGCCACAGAAAGAAACGTTTTGCTGAAAATGCACAATACGCAATTCATTATGTACATTAACAACGATAATGTAATTTAAAGGAAAACTATGTGAATGGCTCTCTGTGGCGTGGCAGGATTTTCTGTCGGATGCATTTAAATCCACGTCTGAAGTTTCCCACATTGTTCAGCTTGCAGTATCACGTGTCTAAACAAATAGTATGTGTTGTCAGTGATTTCAACCACTAGAGGCTGCTCTCGCACTGTATAATGACAACGGACCCTTCTCGGCCACTCCAGCAACGGACGCAACCCGGAAAACTATCGGCATGAATTTTTGCCGATAACCTTCAATCAACAATCAACCAATCAATCCACTAGCGTTTTTACCGATTAATCGGTAAAACCGATACATCGGTCAACCTCTAATATGTATAAATATATTTAAAATATAAATGTAACATATTTTTCTTAAATATATGCATGCATGTTATTTGTATTTATATATATTTAATAAATATACACAGTACACACACATATACTATTTGAACAAAAACTTATTTTGGATGCGATAAATCGTGATTAATCGTTTGACAGCACAAATATATATATATATCTATATTAGATATCTATTATATATAATATACATCTTGTGTGTGGTGCCAGATCTTATTCTATATTGTTAGTATTATTTTATGTATTCGCAAGGAGCTTACATTGAACAAAAGCAACAACACATCTAATAACAAAAGCAGTCTATTTTAGAATAACCTGCCGTTCTTTGCACTTTTCAGTACGTTACTAAACCTTTAATGAGTAATGCATTATAAAGGTAGTTAAATGCATTATTATAGCTTGTAGCACCTTCATCATGCCCTGTACAAGCAACAATAATTGTAACCACAGTTAATACATTTATCAACACGTATTAATTTTTTTGTTACACCATTGCATTTTACTTTGGTTTATAATTACTTGCCACACATTAATAATTATAATGCATTATACCCTTTAATAACCCTTTATAATGCTTTATACATAAAGGCTTTAAGTAAAGTGCTACCAAACTGTCTATTTGTCACTGAATCCTGAAATAAAATGTATCTTGGTTTCCACAAAAATATTAAGCAGCAAAACTACTCAACCTCGAAAATATAATAATCTTTCTTGACACAAAACCCATATTGGCAATGATTCTACGTGGCTGCCAAAAAAAATTCAGCTTTGCACACAGAAAATTACATATATTAAAATAACACACAGTTATTTTAATTGTAATAAAATTTTGCTGTGTTTTTTGGTCAATAAGCCGCATTGTGAACATTAGAGTCTACTTTCAAAAACATTAAAAAGTCTTACTGATCCAAACATTTAAAAGGTATTTTTATGTATGTATTTATCTATTCAAACTTTAAATTTTTTCCCCCCCATAATTTATTTATGGTATACGTGTGGAAATATATGGAGATCTATATTTATTTCTTTTGAAAAGGTAAATCTTTAGACTGTGAGGGCACATTGGCGTCAGTGGAGATGCCAGAGAAGCATCACAGCTATGGACGGAACGAAGGAGCCTGGATGAAGGACCCAGTGGCCAAAGACAACAAGATCTACGTTACAAACTACTACTACGGCAATAACCTGGTGGAGTTCCGCAACCTGGAGAATTTCAAACAAGGTAAACAAAGAGGGGCAAATTTACTAAAGATTTCTGCCATTTTTATGGTTCTTGTTTACTAACCATGCACAAACCAGTTCAAGGCTCTAAAGGCACTGAAAAATCACTGTACCATGAGTATGTATAATGTTTAATGTTTTTAATGTAAATTAGATAATACCTATTCATATAGATTTTAAAATGAAATTTAAATTGTATTTTATTTTTTATTTATTATAATAATTGTATTTATTTGTATTAATTTTATTCAAATGAAGATTAAATCATGGAGAAGACTGCTATAATCCGAGTGCTATAATCAAGCTCAGCATTCAAAATTAACCTGCAATATGGAGAATTGCACTGCGAAAATGGCATTCAGAGCAAATTTGATTAATAATTAGCATAATTATGTCTTTAGTGAATCAGGTGTTAAAACAATGCAGATAGCAAATATAAAACGCTATTCTTGGTCAATTTCCCCCACTATGGAGTTGAGAATGTTTCTCCATGATGGCCTGTGTAGCTAATAAAGTATAACAAACTGAATCATAATCAAGATCTTTTGAATATCTTCCTCAATGATAGGTCGCTGGAGTAACCTCTACAAGCTTCCCTACAACTGGATAGGAACCGGCCATGTGGTCTACAATGGTGCCTTCTATTACAACAGAGCCTTCACCAAAAACATCATCAAATATGACTTGCGCATGCGCTTCGTGGCAGCTTGGACTCAGCTTCATGATGCTGTCTATGAGGACACCACACCCTGGAAATGGCGAGGACATTCAGACATCGATTTTGCCGTAGACGAGAGCGGCCTCTGGGTGATCTACCCAGCGCTGGATTACGACTACTCGCAACACGAAGTCATCGTCATCAGCAAGCTGGACCCAAGCGACCTGTCCATGAAGAAGGAGACGACATGGAGGACTGGGCTGAAGCGCAACTCGTACGGAAACTGCTTCCTCGTGTGTGGAGTGCTGTACGCCGTTGACGTCTACAACCAGAAAGAGGGTGAGATTTTGTACGCCTATGATACGCACACGAACACAGAGGCCGCTCCACGTTTGTCATTCACTAATGAGTACGCTTTTGTGACCCAAGTGGACTACAATCCCAAAGATAAGCTGCTGTATGCCTGGGACAATGGCCATCAGATGACCTACAATATTCACTTTGTGGGCCAGTGAAGTTCTGTCTAAAATCTGATTGCATAGGGAAATACACCATTTATGGAAGCACATTGCTTTCTTTATTGGTATGGTGATTGAGCATGAAGTGTTAAACTATGGAAGCAGAATAAAATATAAAAAAGATTAATGTGATCTTTTACTCTTTTTTTTTTTTTTTTTAGTTTATATAACAAAATTGTGACTTTTCTCTGAAAATTGTGCATGTGCGTTCGGTCAGGCGTCTTAAAAAAGTCTAGATGTTAATTCCGAATTCCATGGAAAAAAGACAGAATTGTGAGATATAAACTCAGAATTCCAAGTAAAAGTCAAAATTGCAAGAATGAAACTTAGAATTCCAAGAAAAAAGTCAAAATCGCAAGATGGTAACTGATGGAGATGGAAAAAAAACAGTACTGCAAAAAAAAAGGAAAAAAATTCAATGAAAGGCTGCAATTATCTTTTATATTTTTATTGCATGGCAGAAATAAGCTTCCATAAAAACGAGTCCACATGATTTGAGAATATATTTTTCCCCTCAACAGTTTGAGGACTTTAAGGCGATGCATGTCTCATTTTTATGTAGCTCATAATCAGGCCCCTCTGTTTACCGCAGTAAAAAAAAAAATGGTACAGTTAAGGATCAACAAACATAAAGTGTATCCTGAATGGTTTTGCACAACGTTATGTAGTAATGTTTATTCTTACAAAATTTGCTAAATATAATCTCTTAACAGCAACAAAATATCAATTTGGTGGGGTGGAATTTTGTGTTATGTTATGTACATTTCATTATTTTAGCTATTCATTTTGTAAAGTATTTCATTCTCACTGTAAATATTTCCAAGAATAAGTTGTGTTACAATATTCCTATTATAAAACCCTCAGATTTAGCATCCCAGGAAACTTAATATTATAGTCACACTTACTTATGATTACTCCTGGATGAGTTACAGTGTTTTGTATGTTGCATTTATGTGTAAAATTTGACATTTTGTGTAAAATAGTTCAAATAAACTTGCTCTAAAATCATTTGCTGTGTATGGATTTGCTAATTCACAATGCAATGTTTTACATTCTGTACTTCACTGTGTGGTATACAATACAGTATGCAACCATAAATGGTTAAGATACAATAAACCATTTTCACCTGATATACAACTCCCCTTCTCCAGATGTCTGGCGGTTTTTGTTTGTTTGTTTGTTTAAATGTTGCAATATATGATTGAAGACATGTTTTACATAGTGGGAAATTACTCTAGTCATAGAGGTAACATAAATTTGATATAATATATTTTAATATTATTTTTATTATTAGCACTTTTACCCTTGTGTACATTATATATAGCCTTAAATAATATACCTCAACGAATATGCTTAGTGCAAACTAAATGGTATATTTTTTTCAGAACTGAACCCTTGTATTGCAATAAAAAACATTTAGTTTTTAAAATTTAATAAATGGGCTTTTGGACCACTCCCGTAGACTTAATCATTTTTATTATAACTCATAATTACTTTTTTGTCTATCTCTGTTTCTTATGATTTTCATGTATACTTTTAAGCAAAACTATTAATTTTGACATAAGAAAGACTTTTCTGAAACGAGCATTTTTGCATCCAGTGGGGACATAATTACGGATTTATACTTATACTGCCTTGTTTACGGTTGCTTAGACGCCGCATAAACATCAAACCATGTCTGCATTTGTGATCGGAGAAACGAAAACAACAAGCGCTACTCTACACTGCTCAAAACTCGCGTTTGAATCGTCAGTGGCAAATTCTTTAAATATGAAAACGTACTTACAGGCTGTGAGTCAGAAGTGCTAGACTGTCCTTGCAAAGTTGGAACTGTCCCACTTTATAGAAACAGACAACGGCATTGTAGGCTATACTCTTCCAGGAAACAGTCCTCGTCCTCCATATGATGTGCTGCACACGTCTGAATATTTGGTTTGAAGTGTTCTGGGACAGTGTTGTAAATACAACTTAAACTGATTTCTAGTTTTGTCCTCTTTTTTAAGACCAAACAAAGTAGTTTCCCTTTCACAAAGAAACACACAGCGTCTTCACGACATGGCGGCGGCAACAACAATACTACAGCGAGAATAAAAGTTACGCTTTCTTTCTTTGTGTGAACATTTGGGCGGTGTTATGCAAATCTTCCCACACTGTGACGTTGACATGTGGGGGCGTGTTAGAATGAGCCGTTTTAGGTAGGCGTGGTTGACTCTTAACTTTTATAAAGAATATCTCTTTGGATTTGAGACTTTAGTCTAACTTTACAGATCTTCTTTATGCACCAAGAGCTTGTAACACTCCAAAGAGAAAGGAAAACTTGAAATCGCATCATATGACCCCTTTAAAACAGTTCTTTGCGTTACGGATCTTTAAGAATATACTTTTAAGTTTTGACGTACACTACATGTGCACATTTAAGCGCACTTCTTTTTAACCAGGGTACTACTATCAAACCAAGAATTAAATTGATAGTTCTAATTCTATCATTATTTACTCACCGTCAAATTCCAGTCCAATATGACTTCCTTTCTTCTGTGGAACACAAAAGAAAATGTTTAGAGAAATATCTTTTATCTACAATGAAAATCTATGGGTTCCAGTTTTGTTATGAACCCCACTAACTTTCATATGGACAAAAACAGCTGACACAGTAGAAACCGTTTAGAAAACCCTAGTAACCGTAAAGTTACATGCTCAAATCCATTAATAACACTTATTCCTGTAAGCAAATCAGTGGGTGTTTATGCGCAAATGGCATGCAGATTTCTACTCTTCCAGGTCTGAGGTCACATTCATTCTGTCTAAGGAGGAAAGAGGAAACCCAGATAAAATGTTTTCATGAGGTCATTGTTGCATTTGGGAGGTCTGGGTGTGGTGATGATTGACTGACACTGGGTGTGTGGATGAACTCAGGAGAGGTATAGTATATTGTTGGAGGAACAGGGCGGAGGTGCGGCTTTAATGCTTGGAGGCTTCGCATTTGAATTAACCCAAAAGACCCATCATGAGCCAAAGTTTTGCACAGCAGAATTCCAAGCCAACATCAGTACTCCATCAATGATGCACAAATAAACCACATCTATCTGCTCAAATGCACAGTGGGATAAGGATTTGTTTTATGTGCAAGCCACACTTGGATACTTGCGCTTCTTTGTTAATATGGGGATGAAGATATCAAGACCTCACTCGTAACCCTAATAAAAGCTGCAGGATGTCATATTTGGTGCAGGATGTCATTAATATGATTAAACTGAGAAGACAAACGAGCCGTGGCGGCTTAGTATTGTGCAGCTCCAGTGTCCCAGACCCCCTAAAGTTCCTCTTGGCTTGCCTACAAGTTGCTTTGTGTGTATGAGAGTCTAGTCAACCTTTCCAACACACACCCTAATCCAAATGACTACGCTAGGACTTCGAGTCATCTATTCCTTTAAAAACATTAAATAAACAGATTCTGAAGCCACCGAACACTTAGTCCCAGAGGTACAAGAACTAAATGTCAAGATGATCGACAAGTTCTTTGTACATGACTGTTCACTCAAAAAGGGGATTTCCATTCCTGCCCATCAGAGCCTCTGACCTATAGGCATAACTGAATTTTGTTGATTTCATTGGAGCTTAATGAGGTTATTTTCCACAGCAGTCCTTAATTCAGTGCTCTCTGAATGCGGTTAAGGCATACAAAACAACATCTGAAGCCTGACCACAAGGGGATTGAAGCTAATTATGACAATAGCACTGCAAGAAGCCCCCAGAAGTCATTCACTTGCGCAAGACACCCTGAAAATAAGCGTTGCAATTGTCTGGCTGCGACTCAAATCATATTTTATGCATTACTGAGAACTTGAGGCTTGATTCCTTTATGGAAACCCATCAAAACAAAACAAGAAAAAGTGCGAAGTCTGCAACAGGCTATATTAGTTCATTAAAAGCCACGTTGGGGAGCAACTAATTCAAACTTGACATCTCTCAGTAGCCTGAGAGTAGTTTAGGAATGGAATTCCTTTATCTAATATGTAGCATTTTGCAAAAAAAATTTAAAAATCCAAATCATTCTAGTGAACTGATTCTAAATAATTCTTCCTTAGCGTTGGAAAATCTGAATCATTTTAGTGAGCCAATTCATCCAAAACAATTCTCTCTCAGGGTATGGAAAACCTAGAATCATTCTTATTAACTGGTCTGTTGTGAAATTTATCTCTCTCATTTGTTGCATTGAAGTCTGAATCATTATAATTAATTGATTGATCCAATTCTATATCTTATATAAAATGCTGGAAATCCAATTCATTCCAGTGAATTGATTAATCCTAAACTAGTCTTTCTCTTGGGGCATTGGGATTTGATAATATTTCTTCTGAATCAGTTTTATCTAAACAGTCCTCTCTCTCCTATAGCCTATGTTACAAGTCTGAATCAATCTAGTGAATCAGTTAATCCTAGATATTTCTACCTCATATATAGTGTTGGAGAGTCTGAAACATTCGAATGAATCATATTAGTGAATTCATCCTAAATGATTCTTTCTCTCATATGTAGCACTGAAAAATCTGAATCATAATAATCATGTACTAAACAACTCTCTCAGAGCACTGGGGAAAAAATTTGAATATTTCTAGTGAAGTGGCTCATGTTAAATGATTCCCTTTCTCATAAGTAACCAGTGTTGGGAAGGTTACTTTGGAAATGTAATAGGTCACTGATTATAAGTTACCCAATTTAAAATGTAATAAGTAGTGTAACTATTTCAATTACTTTATTAAAGTAATGTAACTGATTACATTTGATTACTTTTCTAAATTTTTAACCGTTAATCATTTTCAAACATTTAAAGCAGTCAGGGTGATCCTTTAGGATAATACTCAACAATGATTTCAGTCAGATTTTCAAAATCCTTCATCACTTAATTTAAGATGATAATTTAATTTTAAAGCACAGCCACCACAAAATCAAACGTTAGCACCTCTTTTTACTTTGAGATCATTCTGAGGTTAAATACTGATTTAAAATCAAAACAAGAAATAGTTTAATAGCTATGGCACTGTTTTTGAAATCAAATCTTTGCATAGATATGACAGGAAACACTGACATCTAACAATGCCTTGGAAAAATGTCCCCACAAGGATAGTAAAACCTAAAAAGGTTTACATTGTTGGGACCAGCCTGGTTAATAGATAGCAAGTATTTGGTGTGTCCTGTCGTGTGTGCAAGCATTGGCTAACAGGATGTGAGGGGTGACTGCTCATGAACAGCCCTAATCAGCAAAGAAGACGCCCTCGTGACTTTTCCTTATACACACACACACACACAACACACACACACACACACACACACACACACAACACCCACACACACCACACACAGACTGAACGGGCACTGTAGGAAGCCATTGTAAAAAAACACAATGCAGTCTTTAGAACCGCTGGAGTCAAATGTGAGTCTCAGGAATTCAGAGGTACCACTCATAATGACAAATTAGAGAGATTTATGTCCAGATAAATCTTTGAATACTCTCATACTTCACTTTCATACATCACTGCCTGAAATAAAAAGCAGAAATATTGATGAAGAAACCTTACTCTGACCCTGACAAGAAATACGACTGTTCAGAAAATATCTGGGAATCATAGCTTGATTGTGCATGGGCCTTGGTGTAACACTCATCAACCACAGTGCTGAGAGTTTCAGCTGCAACAGGAAGCTGAATTAATGTAGTTTGTCTTCATTTAGAGTAAATGTCATCCATGGGAAGAGAGTTTTTAGAGAGAGAATAATGACCCGTGTTGTGACAGAAAAAGCTCAACATATTCAGACTGTGAGGTAAACTACAGTCACAAGGGCTAACCTACTATGCTCAAAGTCTCAAACTGAGAGGAAACAGAAATGACAAGAAGGGTCATGTACAGGAAGCGAAAGACATACATCTTTATACACTGAGCCACAAGGGACACATTTGCCACAAAGCAGCATTACACCACTTAATAAATCTATGCTAGAAAGCAAAATAAATCTTTTCCCATGGTAAGCATGTGGCGATATGTATTTTTATACAGAGGTCAGATGATCAAAAATGTTTTTTTTTTGTTGGTAAAAGACATTTGTAACTATAAAAGTGAGACACCCATGGTGAAAAAGAAGTACGGTTTAGCATACTAAAAAGAGTATTACAAATATGAAGTAATATAAAGTATAAACTTTGAATGCAATTGAATGTACAAATTGAATGCAATGTTTTCAGACACTTAATTTCATGTTAATAACTAAATTAAAAGTTATTAGTTTAAATTCATAATAAAGGCAATTATTTGAACCCAAGATTGCTTTTTGACTCACTTAAGTAGGACTTAAGTACATCTTTACATGCAATTTCCGAATCACTTTTATTATTGTCTTTCAAATATGGTTAGCGTACTGATGAATTTATGAAGCACTTATGTAACTAAAATGTCCTTTAAATTAATGTTAGCTCAAATTATAATGAAGTACATTACATGTGATTTAGTATGTTAGTCAACACATCAACAAGTCTTTTGAAATACAATAAAATATTAAAACAGTTTTTATTAAAACAAAACTTTAAAGTAAACCTTTTTGTAACGGGGCTGACAAGACGTGAGACAAGTGGATCCATCTGCAGGCTTTATCAGCTTTATTTAAGAGACGTGGTAAACAGGCAGGGTTAAAACACTGGCAAACAGGTATATGGCTGGCAAAACAAGAATAGTTCTAGGGCTAGCGTAGGTCACTGATCGGTAGACAGAATCACAGGGGCGAGACGAGCGGGAGAAATCCAAGAAAACAGGCAAAGATCAAAAACAGGCAAGGCAAGGCAAAACAAGGAAAACACAGAGACTCGGAAAGGGGTACAGGCTAAACAATACTCAGCAGAGAAATGTGGTTAGAGGTAATGTGGGTGTTATATAGTGAATGAGGTAATTAGAAACAGCTGTGTGCAATGAGTGCAATCAAGGCAGTGTGCAAATTGTGCAAAGAATAATGGGAAATGTAGTCCGGGGTGCTATGCAACAACAAACAGGTTGTGTTGTGCGAGAGTCAATGTAATGGTAAGGGTGACCTCTGGTGGTGAATAAATTGAAGTCCATGGACCGAATTCGTGACAGAGCCACCCCCCCAAGGAGCGGCTTCCAGACACCCCAAACACTAAACGATCCAGGTGGGCGGTGGAGCAGAGGCAGAACAGGGGGAGGGACAGAGGGCCAGGTCCAAGGATAGGAAAGACCAGGGACTGAGGCAGAGCCGGCGGAGCTGAGGACAACCACAGCAGAGCAGAAGATGGGATACCGCAGATCACCACGGCGGACCAGAAAAAGACCACCGGAGCCGGACAGTAGACCACCACGGCGGAGCAAAGGACCACCACGGCAGAGCCCCCCCAGACAGCAGAGACCAACAGAACCAGGACAGTAGACACCACGGCGGGGAAGAGGACCACCCACGGCGGAGCAGAGGACCACCTAGAAACCAGACAGTAGACCACCAAGGCGGCGGCGAGGAACACCACGGCGGGGCAAGGACAACCAAGGCGAAAGCCGAGGGACCACAAGACAGAACCAGACAGTTAGACCACCACGGAGCGGGCAGGGACAACCCCAGGCGGAGCAGCAGAGGAACCACCAGAACCAGAAAGTTAAGTAGCCACCACGGCGGGGCAGAGGGAACACCCGGCGGAGGCAGAGGAACACCACGGGCGGAAGCAGAGGGAAACAGGAAACAAAAAAGACAGAACATTGGGGTTGATAGAAAAGACTGAGCATTCAGGGGCAACCTCCCAGGCAGACACAACGCACACAAAGAATTCACAAACGGCCTCCATAAACGTGACAGGACAGGATGAGGATTCCCCGACGGCCTCCATAGCCGTTACAGGACAGACAAAGAGTTCCCAGACGATCTCCTTGGCCGGAACAAGACAGACAGAGATTTCATAGGCGGCCTCCTTGGCCGGAACACGACAGACAGAGAGTTCAGACAGAGAGTTCATAGGCGGCCTCCTGGGCCGGAACAGAACAGACAGAGAGTTCATCGACGGCCTCCTTGGACGGAACAGGACGAGCAGAGAGTTCATAGACGGCCTCCTTGGCCGGAACAGGACGAGCAGAGAGTTCATAGACGGCCTCCTTGGCCGGAACAGAACAGACAGAGAGTTCATAGACGGCCTCCGTGGCCGGAACAGAACAGACAGAGAGTACATATGCGGCCTCCTTGGCCGGAACAGAACAAACAGAGAGTTCATAGGCGGCCTCCTTGGCCGGAACAGAACAGACAGAGAGTTCATAGACGGCCTCCTTGGCCGGAACAAGACGAGCAGAGTGTTCATAGACGGCCTCCTTGGCCGGAACAGGACGAGCAGGAAGTTCACAGGTGGGTACTACTGACACCTCTGGAGGTTCTGCAGCGGGTGCCGCCACCTCTGGAGGTTCTACAGTAGTGCCCTCAGGATACAGGGAGAGTTCGGCAAAGGTTTCTTCGACCCTGACATGACAGGTCGAATGTGCGTTTCTAGGCGCCACCACCACGCAAGGAGCTGAAGCGAGCACCGCCGCTTTGGAAGGTTCTGCAGCACGCGCCGCCACCTCTGGAGAAACTGTAACTTCAGTCACCGACTCCGCCTCTGGGAGTTCTGTGGAGGTGTATGCAGCCCAAATGCAACAAAAGGCGATCCCCATCAGGGGAAACACTTCAGACAGGGGAATTAGTTCATGAACAGAAGGGTTAGAGTGAGTGGGTTTGGGGATACCAGCGGTGCATGCAGACACCAGCGGTGCATCCCTCACACTGGATACCAGACTGGGATACCGAAGGACTGACCTTGAGAATCTGGGTGTAACAGACAGGACGTGACATGAATCTGGATGATCAGCTGTGATGCAACGTGATTCTGGATGAATAACTGAGGCGTGACGTGACTCTGGACGGACAGCTGAGACATGGTGAGACTCTAGAAGATCAGCTGTGACGTGACGTGACTCCGGATGATCAGCTGTGACGTGACGGGACTCATGAATATCAGCTGTGACTTGACTGGACTCAGTATAATAAACTGTGACTCGATTTGGACCTCATTTGACGATCAAAACAGTGCCGAGACTTGAGCTCAGGAAGATAGTGGTGACTGACTGACTCAGGGAAGGATTAGCTTTTGGGTGACTTGACTGGGAAGATTCGCTGGACTCGACTCAGGAAGATCAACTGTGACTAGACTTGACTCGGGAAGATTAGCTGTGACTAGACTCATGATGATCTGTTGTGACTTGACTAGACTCATGATAATGAACTGTAACTTGACTTGACTCATGACGATCAACTGTGACTAGACCAGACTCAGGAAGATCAGCTGTGACTTGACTAGACTCATGAATATCAGCTGTGACTAAACCTGACTCAGGATAATAAACTGTAACCTGACTGGGCTCATGACGATCAGCTGTGACTTGACTTGACTTGTGAAGATCAACGGTGACTTGACGGGGCGCTGTTGTGTCCGCCATTTTGCGATGAGGCTCCGCTGTCGCCACCATTTTGTGAGCGTACTATGGTACAGCCGCCATTTCAGTCACAGATATTGTGTCGCGTTCTTCCTCCGCGACACTCACAGTAAACAAAGAGCCAACAGACAGCAAAGCATAATCCATCAGGTCCCTTAAATTACAGTCAAATTCCTCTCCAGGTAACCAAGATTTCGTGGGTTCATTGAGTCCAAAACGGAACAAGTCTTTAAACAAAAATGTCATCATACAGTGGAACCTGATAAGATAATACACAGAACCGGTGAACATACTCCTCAATAGAAAGGGGGGGGGGGCCTCATTGCCAGAAGATGGTAGTGTGGGGTGGTGTCCATACCTGGCCAATGTTCCTCGGAAAAGCTGCTGGGTCCTTGTGTGGCTGAGTATTCTGTAACGGGGCTGACAAGACGTGAGACATGTGGATCCATCTGCAGCCTTTATTTAAGAGACGTGGTAAACAGGCAGGGGCTTCAAACCACTGGCAACCGGTATTGGCGGGGAAAAAACACAAGAAGTACAGGGCTAGCGTAGGTAACCAGATAAGCAGAAAGAAATCACAGGGCAAGACGAGAGGGAGGAAATCCAAGAAAACAGGAAAAGAGCCAAAAACCAGCAAGGCCAAGGCTAAACAAGGAAACCACGGAGACTCGGAGAGGGGTACATGCTAAACAATACTCAGCAGAGAAATGTGGTTAGAGTGGGTGTTATATAGTGAATGAAGTAATTAGAAACAGCTGTGTGCAATGAATGCAATCAGGGCAGTGTGCAAATTGTGCAAAGAATGATGGGAAAGTATGTCCGGGGGTGTACGATGCAACCAGCAGTTTGTGTAGTGCGAGAGTCAATGTAATGGAAAGGGTGACATCTGGTGGTGAATAAACGGAAGTCCATGAACCGAATTCGTGACACTTTTAAACTGACATTATTACAAAGTGCACTTAAATGTGTTAAGAAATAGTCAAAGACTTCTCTTAGTAAACTTCAGTGGCTTTTTATTTAATAATAGTTTTTTTTTAGCACCTAGTTTTCACAATGGAAGTTTTCACAAATAAAACTAATTGGTACTTCCCAAAGAAAAATTCCACTTTTGCCATGTACTGTAAAAAGTAACAAACCTACGAATACAAGCAGAACAGATTACTTCCAGACACTTGAGAGATGACACACTAGAGGAGAAACACAAAAGACAAAACACATAAAATTTAATGATGCAAAAAAAAAAAAGAAGAAGAATTTATTGATTCAGCGGTGTGGGCAATGGAGCTTGAAAGACCAAAGGCATGTAACAAAATGGGATGATGGGGTTACCCAGCTCTTTGCTTTAACACAAAGGTGGGGCAAACAGCCAAGAAAAATACACACTCAGCACACACAAACACACGCTCAATCGCCCATCCATCCACACAAACACATGCACACACGAAGCGTGCTGTCAAATGCCAGAATAATCAACTCTCGTGTGCTGTCCAGACTAAGTTCAGCACCATTGAAGACCACGTAATGCTGTAAATAAACCTTGTGATTCAAGTCACTCAGCTGTGAAAGTATCTCTTTCAGCATGCTGGGAGTGACAGGGCCAAACAAGCACAATAAACACAAGGTAAAGAGGTAATATATTCTAATCAATGTCCCAGAGTTGGCTAATACATTAAGCAATGTGGGTGAAACATGGATCCAAGGCGAAGTGTGTAATTTCCAAATGTGTCGGTGCACAGCTATTTTCAGATCTCGTCATAGATGTTCAATCGGGTTCAAGTCTAGGCTCTGGCTGGGCCACTCAAGGACATTCACAGAGTTGTCCCTTAGCCACTCCTTTGTTATCTTGGCTATGTGTTTAGGGTCGTTGTCCTGTTGGATGCTGACTAGTCTCACAGTTCATGCCGCTGAAAAACGTCCCCACAGCATGATGCTGCCACCACCATGCTTCACTGTAGGGATGGTATTGGTCAGGGGACGCTGCCTGGTTTCCTCCAGACATGACGCTTGCCATTCAGGCCAAAGAGTTCAATCTTTGTTTAATCAGACCAGAGAATTTTGTTTATTCTCTGAGAGTCCTTCAGGTGCCTTTTACTGAGGAGTGGCTTCCGTCTGGCCACTCTACCATACAGGCCTGATTGGTGGAGTGTTGCAGAGATGGTTGTTCTTCTGGAAGGTTCTCCTCTCTCCACAGAGTAGCGCTGGAGCTCTGTCAGAGTGACCATCGGGTTCTTGGTCACCTCCCTGACTAAAGCCCTTCTCACCGATTACTCAGTTTGGGCCCCCGGGCGGCCCGCTCTAGAGAATCCTGGTGCTTCCAAACCTCGTCCATTTATGGCTGATGGCGGCCACTGTGCTCATTTGGGACCTTCAATGCTGCAGAAATGTTTTTGTACCCCTTCCAAGATCTTGCCCCCTATCAATCCCTGTCCGGCGCCCTCTACCGGCAATTCCTGGAATTCATGGTTGGTTGTTGCTCTTGACCAGCATGTTTAAGTGTGGACCTTATATACCTTACGAAAAAGAAGTTGATTTCAGGGTGCTAGTAGTATACTTCGTTTAAACTAAAAATTAGGAAAGTATACGTTGAGGCTACTTTTTAGGTACTTCTCAGGAATGGGATTATGTACTTCTCAGGAAATGGGCTTTAGGGTACTTTAAGGAATTATAATTAAAAAGACATTTAAGTTATATTGACTTGTACTTAGAAAAAGTCTAAATATGTTTTAGCTATAATTGTGCTCCTAGAATACGTGTTTTCATTGTTATACTTTAGGGGGCACTAGTACACATCTTCTGTAACGAATTTCCAAAAAACACAAGTGAAGAAAAAAACGAAACAACAGATGCTTCCACATGTAATCAAACACGATCATCAGACATAAAACAGCATCAAAACTGTATCATAAAAAAACTATTGTAACAGTATGGAACAATCTCATACATGAAGAGGGTTAATAATAACTGTCAAGCTTTGGGGTGTTGATTGACTTTATCTACGTTTTGATTATCGTTCTGAATCCAATTCATTGTCTTTTTTCAGCTTTTTGTTCAAAAATGTTGTGTATTTCTTTATTTTTTATTTATGAAAACTTATCAAATTCAAGTGTTTAAAAAAAAGAAGGCAGGACAGCTAGAATAAAAGGTTGTTCGTTACAAGCAGATTACCATTTTCTTTGATTTTGCCATGTGCAGATAGTCATTGTAACAAAATATATACATATTAATACAAAATAGGGAAATAGTAGTAGACTAAGTAGGAGTAAAGTTCATAAAAGGCAAAACGAGTTTTATACTTGCAGTCTAATATAAAACTACTAAAATAGTAGTTACTGAGACGATACTCAAAGTGCTACTAAAATGCTACTACAGTAGTATAGGTATAACTATCAGTATACCCTTAAGGTCCCGGTTGAATCTAGTGTGGCAGTACAACTACCAACATTTGGATCCCGTGTTGTTAACTAGTTGTGTACTCAAAGTTTACTGTTGTTATACTTAAAGTATACTTAAAAGTATACTTTATATACTAGAAAGTGGGACAATTTAGTCCCAAAGAGTATTGAAATAGTACACTTACAAGTATACAAGTATACTACTGATATTTGTATACTTACTACATGAAGTATACTTAAAAATGTACTTGAATTTTACTTAAGTATACTTACTAAAATAAACTTGAAGTATACTACTTTTTGGTAAGGGGTGAAGATTTAGAAAGGTGCGATTTCCAAATCATTGTCCAAGCAAACTGAATTTACCCCAGGTGGGACTCCAATCAAGTTGTTAGAAACATCTCAAGGTGATCAGTGGAAACAACGGAGCACCTGAGCTCAAATTGCAGTGTCATGAAACAGATGTACATGTGAATTAATTTCGTTTTGCCTTTTAATAAATTTGCAAAGATTTCAAACAAACTTCTTTCATGTTGTCATTATGGGGTGTTGTTTGTAGAATTTTGAGGAAAATAATGAATTTAATCAATTTTGGAATAAGGCTTTACATCCAAAAATGGGAAGGAAAAAGTGTGCTTTGTGAATACTTTCCCGGATATGGCACTTTACAATATACATTGTGTATTTTACAGTAACATTGGGTTCTTCACCTAGTTCTAAACATTCTTAGACTCTAACATTTATAGTGTTACAGTGTAAAAACGCATACTATTTTTATAGCATATTGTTTTATTATTTATAGAACATTATATAAACATCTGGCATAGTGAGACATTTAGATGCAATGAAATGAAACATATTTCAAAATGTTTCACTTGATTTCATACATTCATTTTAGTCAGTAATTAATAGTTTGGGAAAATTCTAACTAGTTAAATGAGTAGTGTAGTGTATGTGTAGTAAAATTTGACAAGTTTTGTCACAAAAACACAATAACAACTAATATGCATGTAATAAAAAATGACTTACTCATCAGAAATGATCTTCTCCACTGGCTCAAGCCACGCGTTGCATCAAGTTCTTCTTCTGAAGTAAATACAAGGATTATTCCTCACAGAGCCTCTTTTTCCAGAAAAAAAAAGTAGCCGAGATTTGTTTACTGAGGTGATGTGGGCATTTACAGAACTGAATTAAAAAAATTGTTATGACCAGTCTTGAAGAAAAAAAAATAGATGACTAACTTAAGACTAGTCTAGGATAAGACTAGTCTAAACAGTTTATGCAACCGGCCCCAGACAGTGCATTACCCAAAAGTATCATAAAGCATTGATGCTTTGGGGAATGACAGCCCAGAACAATGCTTATGAGAGGACAAAGAAAAAAATATATATGTTTGAGTTATTTTACAATAAAAAAATTATATTGTAGCCTAGATAGTTGCAATTATATTTATTTAAATTGAATGTTAAAAGATAACATTGAGCATGTTCTATTCTGTAACATTAATATAAATCATACACTGTCAGAACAAAAAGTTGCATTTAATGCATGCAACAGCCATTCACTGGCAGTCCCTTATGAAAATGAAACATGGTTTTACTAAAGTGGCTTAATTATTTTTTTGTTTCCCAATATCGTATTGTGTTTGCAGGGTTACCAACTACAGAAACAATTTTATTTAACCATGTGTAAACAAAAATAATCACCGAATATATTGCAATTAAGGTGTATTGAATGTTAAAATGCATTTCAAACATAAGGTTAAGTGCTTATCATTACCCATTTTATTCTTAGTAATTTAATAATTTAATAAATGTAATCATTGAAAAGTTCAGTTTAGAAGTATCGTATCAAAAGCGACCATACTGGCCTTTAAAAGAATCGGTATCGTATTCTCGAAGACAAAAATACGTGGTATCGCCCATCCTAACTGGCACGCCACAAAAAAAATTAAACACGTGCATGTCTATATAGGGTTTTTGACCAATGGTCATCTGTAATTATAAAAATAAGCTTAGAGGATTCCGGTCATTTTATTTTTTATACCAATCAAAGTTTACGATTCTTGATTTTAATTTAATACCACAGCAGAAATATAGCCAAAATAATATAAAGTTTCCACATATTAAAGACAAGTGCACAATCAGTAAATAAGAAACAAATGAAAAAAGTACAAGGCAATGGCAGAATTTAAATATTTATAGAAAACAAAGATAAAATTAAATTGAGGCTTAGGTTTTTTGTTTGTTGTGGTTCAGGTACAGGAAATTGAGTAAGCACAGGAAAATACATTGCATATTCTCCATCAGTGTTGCCTGGATTTTTCAAGCTTAGGAAAATTAGAGACAACCACTGCATTTATATTCACAATCAGCAATAAATAAATACTGACTTGAATGAATAATACTGAAGGGATATGAATAAATAAATAAATAAATAAATAACTAATAAAGATTCGACACCTGGTAACCACATGCCATGTTTGATGTTAAATTAGAGTAAAATCAAAGCAAAAACAGATTGTCTTGACTTCAGCTTGTCTGAAAACCTACTCTACATTAAAAACTGGTGAAAGAGATGAAATTCACCATTTGAAAAGCAGAGGTGGTGCTTATGGAAACCCCCGCGCAATATATAGTTACGGGTACTGCTGTAAACACGCAGCTCTGCTCTTAGTAAACACTACTTTAAATGTGCATTATAGGGAGCAAGAGTGAAAAGCAACCCCATTGTAAACTTTTCTAAAGCAGTTCACCTCAGAAAACAAATTCATAAAAGTCAATATTAAAGGGACTTCTTCCAATATTTGTGAATCGTGAAACAGTGATCATGCTGCCTGCTACAGTATTTTCTTCTCTTTGCATCTGTCTTCAGCATCGGTCTTTCAGCACTTTGAGCCTGTGACGAGTGGGGCGGGGGGGGCGGCGGGGCCGAGAGCCGTGGGAATGGAGCGTGGCTGGCGACAGGGACAGCCCGAAGGGCAGAACCTCGTACTGATATGCTCATCTTTCGAACGCGAACCGGGAATGGACGCGCACAAAGAAGGATCGAAACCAAAATGAAAGTACGCGGTCCTTAGATCGATCGCGTGCAAACCAATATCGGGACGGATCACATGAAAGATGGAACTTATGCCCGTGAGCAGCATCTGAACGGAAGCTGTGAAGGGCAGGTTCAAGGACGAACAGATAAAGGTGATCTGGTACCCACGCTTTATTGGGACATAAGGGCCGTAAAACCCTGTACCTCATATCAGATGGAATGGGGGGGGGGGGGGGACAAAACTCTATCGCATCCTTCGCCAGTAGGACTGTGATCTCTGCACGCAAGACATCTGCCGCCTTCACTGAAGTGAAGTGGATGCCCCTGAACTTGGGAGGATGCCGGGCGAACTGAATCGCATAGCCAAACCTGACGGTTCGAAGAAGCCATCGAGACAGGCTGGGTAGCGCTAGCCATGCACCCAGATACCGTACATAGTGGCATCAATGGAACTACAGGCGTACACGCAGTGGGGCAGCGAGGGAGAACGCAGGGACCCAGCCCGGGCGTCTCATTGTCGGTCCGAAGTGGGGTCAGCGCGTGTGCAACACAGTAGTATGTGAGTAGTATGTTTGATCGCACTCTCGAACCGCCCACAGCTGCTCACTGGCGAGAGAGGAGGGTGAGTGTGATCCGAGACTGGCCCGTCCACAACTCCCCGTCCCTTCTGGGGACCCAGAGATAGAAGAAACTGCTCTTTTGTCTAGGTTTTGGGTATCACTGACCGTGAAGTCAGTGGCGGGGAAAAAAGAAGCCTTATGTGTGCAACACACTCGACACGGGGAAAAACCACCGCCACTGATGCACCGATCCGCCAACATGAGAGCTTCTAAAGAGCATGCTGAACTCGTTGAGTTTTCTCAGAAGCATATGTCAGGAGCAGAACGATATGACCACTCGGCTCCGAAGTGAAAAGCTGAGTATGCGTTGCACCCGCTGCCGTCTTATACTCACGCTGGGATCAGTGGCAGCTGGATGCAATCATCGCATGCTAATGTGCATTGGTTCGTTTAGTTTACACTCTAAGTGGATTGGTCTCTCTAAGCGAGATCCCAATTCGTCGGTCACTACTGACGTAACGTAGAACGTGACTGACTGAAAGGGAACTTTGCTGTCTGTAAGTTTGCCATCGGGCTGCTGTGAGCCCTCTGCCTTGTTTCGTCTCCACCATGTTCGGCTCTTCTGATGGGTCTAAATCTAAATCTTCTCACACCAGGAGGATAAGTATCTGTCCAGACCTTGACTTCATGGTAAAGGGGGTGGTCTCGCTGTCATCTATCGTGATAACCTCCGACTCACGCAACTTGATTTGCACTGAACTTATTATTACTAGCTGGGAGTTTGAACAAATAATTTTTGCTTGGTTGAAACAGCAGCTACGCTAATTATGTCTCTATTTGTTCTCTGTTTTTGCAAAAGGGAGGGAATTGCCACAAGTTCACTCTGGATCTAGCCCTTACAAAGACCTGAGATGATCACTTACGCACACGGAAGACGAGGAAGAGATGTTGCAAACACCCAGAGGACCTAGATATTGATGCCAACCCTGAAACAACATAAACTACCAAATTTTGCTACAAGTTTGATTGCAACATATAATCATTGTTGTTAATTGTGTTCATTGTCTGTTTGATTACATCATTAACTGAATTTTACCATACATTTCTGCAATAACATTACATTAGTAATTTAGCGACGCTTGATCCAAAGCGACTTACAAAGAGGACAATTAAAGCAGTCAAAAAATAACAAAGAGCACAATTATAAACCACCCATGTACACAAACACCATACCACACACACACCAAAACACACACACACAAAGAAAAAACAAGTAGATAGAATAGAAAAAAATAGAAAACTAGTGTTTTTTTGTTGTGTTTGCCATATGTACATCAATTTGACATAGTCACCATGGAAAAGCCCTATTAATGAAATGATGTGAATATTTAGGTGAAATCTTCGATTCCTCTCTCTCCTTTCAGGCTTATACAAACTCTATCACCAAATCAGCATTCTTTCATCTACGTCACATTGCCCAGCTCCATCCTTCATCAGGGTTAAAGACACTGAATTATTATTTATTTTTGTACATTAAAATTATTTTGGATGATGCATGACAAACCAACCGGCTGCGGGCATTAAACAGCTTGAAGACAAAGACAGTTTTAATATAACGACGAAGGGATCATCTGAAAGATGAAAGTCATATACACCTAGGATGCCACGGGGGTGAGTACAAGACTAATTTTTTTTTCATTTTTGGGTGAACTAACCCTTTAAGTTTTGTATTTGTTGTGCTTGATTCTTTTCTGCTATGTTGCCCCGTCTATATAGTGCTCTTTTACTGTTTCTACTATTGTTTGTCATCATTGTCTACCCTTTCAGTGTTATTCTTTTCTTGTTGAATGTACATTGGAAAGCGTCCTTTTTGGAGATCCCGGAAAAAAGGGGGGGCGAAAATATTAATAAAATATTTATTATATTATTATATTGTCTATGGAGGGTCAGAAAGCTCTCGAATTTCATCAAAAATATCTTAATTTGTGATCTGAAGATGAACGAAGGTCTTATGGGTTGGAACTACATGAGGGGAGTAATTAATGACCGAATTTTCATTTTTGGGTGAACTATCCCTTTAAGAAACTAAACAAAAGAACAGCATTTTGTTGTTATTAGGAGTGTATAGAAATAAATGTAAACCCTTTTTAAGATTCAAATGATGTATTGCTCTTATCAAAAGTTATGGAGTAACACGAAACGTGTTGGTACGTTTGCCGACCTCAGGGGGTTAAACATCTTAACCTGCTAATCAAGGTCTTCAGTATTACCATAATTTCCAGGTAGGTTGGAGCCACTCTGCTGCAGGGCATTGGCCTTGCAGAAGCAGGTTTGGACACCCCTACTTTGAGCCTTTTGAGGTTTTTGGTACATACTTTACATTTCTTGAATAGCTTGGTTGGGTCTTCTTGACCATCACTTTGCTGAGAGCACTGTTTATTATACACACATAGAAAGAGAGAGTCACATATCATGCAGAATTGATGCGCTACATGTAAAAGATATACTTTGTTCTATTTTCCTGTAAAAATAACGGAGTTACTTTGGAATTCTTCAGCTTTTAAGAACAACTGTAAGATACTGCACCAGTCTCATTGGCTGGCGGTCACCTATTATTGTCCCTGTTTTGATTTCGGCAAATCAGTTCAAACACATGCAGACAACATGATTAGCATTCATGAACTCTGCAGCTCATTAATCCTTAGTGCGTTTTATATGGTTATAAGTAGTAGAATTCGTAGTAGGTATTAGTATTATTATCTTATCAGTATTATTTTTAGTTTTTCCCCCCTATTTGTATTTTTAAATTCAATGATACTTGAATTTATCATGACAGTTGGGACTCGAACTCGGGACGCCCGACGAGCAATGGCGCTGTGTTTTCGATGCGCTGCTCCCGAGGCTATTGGCGCCGACTGATTTGCGGTGAATACTTACTGGAAGAGAGACACAGTGATGATGTTGCAAGAATTATGGGAAGAATTTTGGTGACCGTATTTTACATTAAATAATATTATACTAAATATTCCATTTCAGCTATCACATCTGTGAGTTAAAGCAATATTGGCCTATTCAACAACAATAAAAACATAAAGAGACAGCACATTAGCCGCATTTTCCAATGTTAGGCCAAAAGCGGGCATGCTAGTGTGTGCCAGAGCCAGCTGCGTTTCCACTGTCCCTTCCGGGGCTTGATCGTGCCTCGTCAGTGCTTCTGGGCCAACGGCCATGGTTTTTTGGCCGACGAAAACCTTGGGCCAAAATGGGCCAACTGGGGCTAGATGAGTGGTTATGAACAAAAGCGGAGTTTCTCCGCATCTGGAGACCTTCGGCGCCGCGGATCATTTCAAATAGTTAACAGCTATAACACCAGAATTAAAGACTTTTGAAATAATTTTAGCTCAAAACTCACTTTCAGACAGCAGCCAGTGTTTGAAGTTTGAGATCCGATGTGGATTATGATCACCAGACAAGGCAGAACTATTTATAAGCGATGCAAAAGACTATGCACTATCCATTACCATAGTAAACATGGTGAATCAGTTATTATTAGTGATCAATTATTACTAATGGTTCTTATTATTATCAATACTGAAAACTGTTTTCTTTTCTTTTGGAAACTGTGATACTTTAATTTTTCAGGATTATACAAAAAAAAAATACAAAAAGTAAAAAAAACAGTATTTATTTGAAATATAAATACATTATAAATGTCTTTACTGTCACTTAAATCAATTTAATGCAACCTTGTTGAATAATTAAATGAATAATTAAATAAAATTAACAAATAATTAATTAATTTATATATTTTTTTAAATCTTACCCTAGACTGAATGGTAATGTACCACAAAAATATGAAGCAGCACAACTATTTTCAACATTGATAATAATCAGAAATGTTTCTTGAGCAGCAAATCAGCATATTAAAATGATTTCTGAAAAACCAATAGAAAGGCACCATAAAAACAGTCCACATTCTGCACTACATTCCAAGTCTTCTAGAGCAGAGCAAAGTATTGTGTCATATGGACTGATATTATTCTAAATTATTTACTATTTGTCATATAAACCAGAAATGACTAATTATAATGTAAAAAAGTATGCCAGTCATTCATTAATGTTAATTATAATAATTTCAATAATAAAAAAAAATAGATAGCATTTTTATTTCCGTATTGAGTTATATTTTTATGTTAGTAAGTGGTGTTAAAAATTGCTCGAGCTGGTGGGTTTATGGTGTGGTGGGCTGCTCTGTGCCAGAAAGTCCAGGGTCACTTTTTAGCCCCAGTCTACCCCTGCATACAAACACAAAACAGCATCACACATAGTACTAATTAATGCTAAACTAATAACTAAAAATACAAAATAGAATCAAATGTCACAGTATGTGCGGGGAATTCTGGGAATGCCCAATAAATGATAAAACTTTACCTTTATTAGTTTGCCCACCAAGACTGCATCAAAAATTCAGAAAAAAAAGATAATATTGTGAAATATTATTGCAATTAAAAAAAAACTGTTTTCTATTTTAAATATTTTCATTTTATTATTTTGATGGCAAACTGAATTTTCAGCAGGATTAAGCAATAATACTTCTATTCAGCAAGGACAAATTAAGTTGATCAAAAGTGTCATTTATTATGTTAGAAGATTTCTATTTTCATTAAATGCTGCTCTTTTGAACTTTCATCATGCTTTTTTTTTTTACAAAACATTAATTAGCAAAATCTGTTTTGAACTTTGATACTAGGAACTATTTTTAATAATTGAACACCAATAATAATGAATAAACTTTGAGCAATATCCACATATTAGAATGATTTGTTAAAAAGATGGATCATGTGACACTGAAGACTGCAGAAATAGCTTCTGAAAATTCACCTTTGCCATCAAAGGAATAAATGACATTTTAAATAGAAAACAGTTATTTTAAATATCAAACACACCATTTCATAATATACTGTTTTACTTATATTTTGATTCAATAAGTGCAGCCCCTTGGACTTTGAGACTTCTTTCAAAAACATTAAAAATCATTATCATTCTAAACTGTTGACTGGTAGTCAAACAAGTAAAATATAAATGTTATTATTATTATATTTATTTAAAGTGTATTGTAACATAACACTACATATATTGAATATTTTAATATTTAAATTCTAAGGTCATTTATAATTGTGCCACATTTATACTGCACCAACCACTTTCACAACGTGTACCTTTTTTTTGTGAGTGCACTCATCCATAAAGACACCCAGTTAAGATTCCAGACACATTCATATAAAATACAAGTCACTTCCTCAACTGTGTATCAACCCAAAACAACCCTAGGCTCATGCAACACTAAACTTATGCTTTTAAAACCATTTTATTGTCATTGGATGGTTTATGCAAGAAATGTATTTCTTTGTGTTTTGTCTTTCAGCATATACCTTGTGGAAAATTTGTTACATCACGCCTTGATTACTGTAATGGCCTCTTCATTGGTTTACATGCCAGCTTCATTTCCAGATTATTCAAAACTCTGCAGCTAGAATACTTACCCACACCAAGCGTTCTGCTCACATCACCCCAATTTTGTATGATCTCCACTGGCTTCCAGTAGCATGTCGTATTAAATTCAAAATTCTCCTGCTCACTTTCAAATCATTGCATGGCTTGGCTCCCCCATATCTTTGTAACCTGCTTCTCCCCTACACTCCGACTTGTTCACTACAATCTTCGGACTCTGGCCTTCTCGTTATCCCTCGGCATCGCCTCTCTTCAATGGGGGGCAGATCATTCAGTGTTGTTGCACCAAAACTCTGGAATTCTCTCCCCCGCTCACTCTGTTGTGTTAATAATATTTATTTAAATTATTACTACTCACTTATTTTCTGAATGTGACCATCCTTAAATTTGATATTTGTTGGTGCTATATGTTGCCCCGTCTATATGATACACTTTTACTGTTTCTACTATTGTTTATCATCATTGGCTACCCTTTCAGTGTTATTCTTTTCTTGTTGAATGTACATTGTAAAGAGCGTGGCCTGGGAAAGGTGCTATATAAAAAAAACTTATTATTATTATTTTATTATTATTATTATTATTATTAGTATTATTATTATTGCTGTATGGAGGGTCAGAAAGCTCTCAAATTTCATCAAAAATATCTTAATTTGTGATCTGAAGATGAACGAAGGTCTTATGGGTTTGAAACTATATGAGGGGAGTAATTAATGACTGAATTGTAATTTTTGGGTGAACTATCCCTTTAAGAAACTAAACAAAAGCACAGTATTTTGTTGTTATTAGGAGTGTATAGAAATAAATGTAGACCCTTTTTAAGATTCAAGTGATGTATTGCTCTTATCTGTACGATCAAACGTTATGGAGTAATTTAAGTTCTATTTGGCGTTATCTGGAAAAAATGTCACAAAACGAGGTGGCCTACCTCAGGGGTTTAAACATCTTAACCTGCTAATCAAGGTCTTCAGTATTACCAGAATTTCCAGGTAGGTTGGAGCCACTCTGCTGCAGGGCATTGGCCTTGCAGAAGTAGGTTTGAACACCCCTACTTTGAGGTTTTTGGTGCATACTTTACATTTCTTGAATAGCTTGGTTGGGTCTTCTCGAAGAAACAAAGGCAAGCCTTCTAAATCAGCTTTCCTGCTGTGATTAACAATTTCTGTCATCTTCAAAAACATAGAAAAGAAACAACCAAATAGCCGAAGTATGAAAATGGTGAGTTATCATCAACCAAACTAACCAAACTAACGTAGATCAAACCGTGTGAAAGCGCACGACTTACCATCACTTTGCTGAGAGCACTGTTTATTATACACACATAGAAAGAGAGAGTCACATATCATGCAGAATTGATGCGCTACATGTAAACAATTTTCTTTGAGTTCATTTGGAATTCTTCAGCTTTTAAGAACAACTGTAAGATACTGCACCAGTCGCATGGCTGGCGGGTCACCCATATTTCCCTGTTTGATTTCGGGCAAATCAGTTCAAACACATGCAGACAACATGATTAACATTCATGAACTCAGCAGCTCATTAATCCTTAGTGCGTTTTATATGGTTATAAGTAGTAGAATTCGTAGTAGCTATTAGTATTATCATCTTATCAGTTATCAGTATTATTTTTAGTTTTCCCCCCCTATTTTTTTACAGAAACACTGAATGACCAACAAAGCACTACCCCCATTCATAAGTTCAGTTAAAATGACAAATATGCATTCATACATGGTTACCAAGTTTTAATTCTAATTACTAAAGTTCTATCATTAAATTATATTGATTATCATATTATAATGCTTGACTTACTGATGTTAAGAGTGTACTTTCAGATTTAAAAAGCTGTGCCATTTTACAAAACACAAGCTTATATCTATAGTAAAGAATGCAGATGTTGAAAATATATAGAAAATTACTATACAGTTACCTGACATGCGAAAGGCCATAGATATTTTCTCCAGCGACGTATTCATTTTATTTATTTACTTTTTAAAAGTTTATAGTAGCTTTCAAAATATAACAAAATTTGAAATGAATTAAAAAGTATGAAAACAAGGTGTCACGGTTGCTTACTGTGTAGGAGCGAAGGAACGTGGAGATGAGGGATAATCTCAAACAAACAGTCTTTACTAAAATCCAAGGGGAAACATAGCAGACAGGCAGGACCACACGTAGCACATAGACGTTAAACACCGGACAGGGAATCAAGGGAAGACAACACTTTAAATACACAACTAAATGAGGTAATTAACGAGACACACCTGAAATCACTGAGACAATGAAACATTGGGGAAACTATGTCACGGGGAGCACATGGGGACAAAAACACACACAGACAGTCCAGGGGCATGACAGTTCACTCCCCTCCCGGAAGGCGCGTCCTCGCGCCGCAAGAACAACAAAGGGAGGGAAGGGTGGGAACTTAGGAGGAGGCTCGGGTGGAGGATGGACACCTGGAAGGAGGACAGCCAGCATAGTCCACGGTGGAGCCGACGGAGGGAGGAGCCATGGTGGAGGAAGGGCTGACGACTCCAGGGGCCGACCGATGGTGACAAAGCTGGTGGAGGAGAAGCCCGAGGCAGAGACGGAGAGCCGAAGAGCCAGGGTGACACTGAAGATCCGGAGGGCCAAGGCGGAGCAGATGGCTCAGGTGACCGAGGTGGAGGCATGGATCCTGAAGGCTGCGGTGGAGCCGGAGCGACAGAGGACCGAGGTGGAGCTGAAGGGAAAGAGGAGCCTGACAGAGCTGGAAGGACGGAGGGACAAGGCGCAGCTGGAGGAGTGGAGTCCCGAGGCAGCGGATGGTTGATGACAGACCAAGGCGGTGCCGGAGGGTCGAGGGAGCCCGATGGAGCCAGTGGACTGATGGGCCATGGTGGAGAGGAGGGAGCTAGGAGCCATGGTGGAGCCGCTGGGTCGACAGGCCGAGGTGGAGTCTGGGACTCAGAGGCTGGAGGCAGAGGCAAGAGATTCTCCAGCCACGCTGATGATGGAGACTGGCAGACCTGCGGTGCTCGCACCGAACAGACGGTGGGCTGAGGGTGAGCAGAGGGGCTGCCAGACGACAGCGGTTGGAGGAGGTAGGAGAGGGAGGGTGGGAGGATATTTGTGAGCCTCCGGGCTCTCAGGGCTGGTGTGTGCTGCCCACACACACACCAAATCGCGACTCCCAGCACCGGGAGCGTGTCAGACAGAGGAACGACAGGGCTGGCAGACAGTTCAGGGCAGACTGGTAAGTCCGAGGAAGGTGGGAGGAGAATGGGCATGTCCGCATATATATCTGCCTCCCAGTCTATTATTAGGTCACCTTCAAAATCCAGCATTCCCAGATCCCTTGTAAGCTCACCCTCAGCCATGGTGCAGTGGGCGGAGCTCCCCTCCGTGCTCTCGCTGTCCACGGCCTTCTCCCTCGTGGTGAGCGTTGTAGCTGGCTCTCGCACCTGGTCTGATGTCACTTGAAGCTCTGGCTCCGTGGCGATCCTCAGCTCTGTCGTGCCATTGGGCAGTGGCTCATCGGTCGTGACAGGCTTGGGCTCTCCATCATCGGTGGCTTGGGCTTTGGCTCCGTGCAGCAGGGTAATGGTGGGCTGGGCTCTGGGTCGGGCTGTGTTCTGGATTGGGTCCAGATGCTTTCCAGACACCAGATGATCGCCTCTCTCCAGCTCAGTCCAGTGGTATCTGGGAGGCCAACGGGGCGATGGTCATTTGCCCCGATCCAGAACAGTGAGTTCAGCGCAGTGTCATCGAACGACGTTAAAACGGCGAGCTGGCTGAACTCAACTGCATATTCCAAGATGTGAAGGTCCTTACGGGTTAGGGTGGTGAATTTAGCAGTGAAGGGATCCATAGGGGGAAAAAAAACAAAACTGTGTACAAACACGGAAAACAAATGGAGGGGAACACACAATATACTTCTTTTGGTCGGTCCAGTGTTCTGTCACGGTTGCTTACTGTGTAGAAGCGAAGGAACATGGAGATGAGGGATAATCTCAACCAACATAGGTCTTTAATAAGCATCCAAGGGGAAACACAGGCAGGCAGGAGACACACGTAGCACCACTAGACGTTTAATACTGACAAAGGAACCATAGAACAGACAACACTTTATATACTAAACTAAATGAGGGTAATAGACGAGACACACCTGAATCAAATGAACACAATCAAACAAGGGAGAAACTGGGTCACGGGGAGCACATGGGGACAAAAACACTCACAGACAGTCCAGGGGTGTCACACAAAGGTTAAGTCATGAAATAAATCATGACTGCCTGATAAAAAAAGATTCAGAGACTTTTAATGTGACCTTCATTTAATTTATTTTAATTTCATTTAATAATTTTATTTATTGTTTCCTTTTATTGTATATTTTATCATAGTTTTTAAACTATAACAATATTTTAGTATGGATTTTAATAGTTTAAGATGCTTGAGAAACAAGGATTAAAAGTCATTGAAATAAATAGTGACTGCCTTAAAAAAAGTTTCCAAGACTTTTATTTATTGTGACCGTCATTTATTTTATTTTATGGTATTTATTGTTTGCAATGAAAAAAAAAATCCTAACTGTCAAATAACTTGAATGATTAGCTTGTTTGTCAAAGTAATCTTTGCAAAAGGTGAACTCCTTTATTCAGTCTCTTTGAACTTTTTGCAAAAGGTGAAACTCTTTCGGCCTCTTTGAACTTTGAACTTTCACTGAAAGTGAATTGCTGTCCACTTACTTGTTACACAGCACAGGAGGAAATATGTTGATCACAAATTATCCAGCTCCTCATACCTGTTGCTCAACATTCCTTCCCTTGGTGTGGTAGGACAGGGAGGAGGCAGAGGTGTATAAGAGTGTGCTCCTGTGTGATGGGATCAGTATTCAAGTTCTCTGCGCATGTGCTGGACTGACTTCACAGGATGCTGCTGTCTCTGCTGCCACTGCCACTGCTGCTGATGCTGCAATGCTCTGAAACGAGTGGAGCCACCGATCCGTAAGAGCCTTTATGATTATTATCTTCACAAATACCAGATAACACAAGGTAGAGAGTAACGAGGAAAACCGCAGGTCGATGACCAGATGAATGTCTTCCACAACTATAGTAGACACTGATGTAAAGTTTAGGACAAGCGTATTTTTGTGTTCTCACATGCAACACACTGTAAACATTTTATTTTAGATTTGAGCTAAAAAAAAAATTATTTATTTTTGCCATTTTTTTAATTGAAATTATCATGACAGTCGGGACTGTGTTTTCGGTGCGCTGCTCAAGAGGCTATTGGCGCTGACTGATTTGATTGCCGTTTCAGCTATTACATCTGTGAGTTAAAGCAATATTGGCCTATTCAACAACAATAAAAACATAAAGAGACAGCACATTAGCCGCATTTTCCAATGTTAGGCCAAAAGCGGGCATGCTAGTGTGTGCCAGAGCCAGCTGCGTTTCCACTGTCCCTTCCGGGGCTTGATCGTGCCTCGTCGGGGCTTCCTTGGGGTCAACAGCCAGGTTTTTTTGGCCCGCTGAAATCCTTGGGCCAAAGCGGGCCAGCTCGGGCATGAAGAGTGGCTGTGAACCAAGGCACAGTTTATCCGCGTCTGGAGAGCAACAGCGCTGCAGATTATTTCAAATAGTTAACAGCTATAACACCAGAATTAAAGACTTTTGAAATAATTTTAGCTCAAAACTCACTTTCAGACAGCAGCGAGTGTTTGAAGTTGGAATATAGAATGTGGGATTAGATCACAGACAAGGGCAGAACTATTTATAAGAGATGCCAAAAAGAATAGGCACTATCCCATTAATAGTAAAACATGGTGAATCAGTTTTATTAGGATCAATGATTACTAATGTTTCTATTATTATCAATTACTGACAACTGTTTTCTTTTCTTTGGAAAACTGTGATACTTTAATTTTTCAGGATTATAAAAAAAAATACAAAAAGTAAAAAAAAAACAGTATTATTTGGAAAGATAAATTTTTTTTTTAAAAATTGTAATAAGTATAAATGTCTTTACGGTCACTTAAGCAATTAATGCCAACCTTGTGGATAATAAATTGAATAATTAAATAATTAAACCAAATCATTAATTAATGTCTAATTTTAAATCTTCCCTAGACCTGAATGGGAATGTACCACAAAAATATGAAGCACGCAAACTATTTTCAACATTGATAATAATCAGAAATGTATTCTGAGCAGCAAATCAGCATATTAAAATGATTTCTGAAAAACCAATAGAAAGGCACCATAAAAACAGTCCACATTCTGCACTACATTCCAAGTCTTCTAGAGCAGAGCAAAGTATTGTGTCATATGGACTGATATTATTCTAAATTATTTACTATTTGTTATATAATGCAGGAAAGACAAATTGTAATGTAAAGAAATATGTCAGTCATTCATTGATGTTAATGATAAGAATTTCAATTAAAAAAAAGAAGAAAAAAAAGATGGCATATTTATTTCTGTATTGTGTTATATTTTTATGTTAGTAAGTGGTGTTAAAAATTACTCTGTGCTTAATGAGCTGGTGGGTTTATGGTGTGGTGTGCTGCTCTGTGCCAGAAAGTCCAGGGTCACTTTTTAGCCCCAGTCTACCCCTGCATACAAACACAAAACACCATCAGTATCACACATAGCACTAATTAATGCTAAACTAATAACTAAAAATACAAAATAGAATAAAAAAATCACGGTATGTGCGGGGAATTCTGGGAAAGCCAAATAAATGATAAAACTTTACCTTTATTAGTTTGCCCACCAAGACTGCATCAAAAATTCAGAAAAAAACTATAATATTGTGAAATATCACTACAATTTAAAACATCAGTTTTCTATTTGAATATATTTTATTTATATTTGATGGCAACGAATTTTAGCCCAGGATTGAAAAATTAATTATTTTATTCATGAAGGACACATTAAATTTATCAAAAGTGTCATTTATTATGTTAGAAGATTTCTATTAAATGCTGCTCTTTTGAACTTTCATCATGCTTTTTTTTTTTACAAAATATTAATTAGCAAAATCTGTTTTGAACTTTGATACTAAGAACTATTTTTAACAGTTTTAATAATTTTTAATTTGTAAAAGATCACGTGACACTGAAGACTGCAGAAATAGCTTCTGAAAATTCACCTTTGCCATCAAAGGAATAAATGACATTTTAAAACATAGAAATCGTTATTTAAATTAAATCTATTTCATAATATTACTGTTTTTACTATATTTCTGATCAAATAAGTGCAGCCTTGCTGACTTTGAGACTTCTTTCAAAAACATTAAAATATTTTATTCAAACGTTTAAATGGTGAAAAAAAAGTAAAATCTTAAATGGTTATGATGATATTATTTAAAGTGTATTGAACATAACACTATCAAATTGAATATTTTAAATTTAATTCTAGGTCATTTATAATTGTGATCACATTATACTGCACCAACCACTTTCACAACGTGTACCTTTTTTGTGTGTGTGCACTCATCCATAAAGACACCCAGTTAAGATTCCAGACACATTCATATAAATTACAAGTCACTTCCTCAACTGTGTATTAACCCAAAACAACCCTAGGCTCATGCAACACTAAACTTATGCTTTTAAAACCATTTTATTGTCATTGGATGGTTTATGCAAGTCACTGAATGTGTTTTGTCTTCTTTCAGCATATACCTGGTGACAGTCACATCCCAGGCGGTGGGTGGCAACACAGAGACTCTCTGTGTGCATATCCATGAGCCCAAAGAGACACTTTCTATAGTGGTGACTTTGAGGACTAACAATCTGGATCTGACCATTCTACAACAGGGCTTCATTAAAAATGATTTCTACAAATGTGTTCCTTTTAAGGTCAGTGTACTCAATATACTGTCGCATAGCTCTTTCCTATACATGTGTGCACAAAATGTATAACTTGCCATTAAGGTTAAAGGGCCTTTCCCTAATAAGACATATTCATTTGCAAGTAAAACCCTAAAACTTACATTTATCATTCATCTTGCATATATTTTCCACTACTGAATTGTTCAGCGATCACACTGTAGTCTTGATGTTGCTTTCAAACCTATAGTCTGCAGTCTGTAAGTGGAGTTATACGCTCAATATTTTCTTGATTTGTATTTTTCAGGTCCCTGTAGTCACTGTAGAGTCTGTGGCATCCGTCAATGTTGCAATCCAAGGGGCCGAAACATCCCTGAAGAAAACCACTCAGATCCTCATAAAACCCCCCCAAAATCTTCTTTTCATCCAATCAGACAAGCCTATCTATAAGCCTGGACAAACAAGTAATGTCTTTGTAAATTCTTCCAAAACAGTTAAAGTTGTCAGTGCTCGTTTGTTCTTATTAATGCAAGCCTGCGAGTCTTTCCGCATTGCATAGGTACTGTATGTGTTAATATTGTGTCTCAATTTTTTTCTTCCCCAGTTAAATTTCGCATTGTGTCTCTGGATTCTGGTCTCTTGCCTCACAATCAAGTGGTAAATTTAATTTAATTTTCGTGAAAATTCTTTATTTTATTTTTTTCAGTTGAAGTGCTGGCAAAATAAATGTATATTCTTTTGATCTAACTAAACTCATTTTCTTCTGTCTTACTCTTGCAGTTTCGAACTGTAGAACTCCAGGTAAAATCCTTGAAGAATCCGTGATCTGTTCATTGTTTGTTACTTTACTTAAATGCAGGTTGATTTCACTGTAGGCTTTTTCATTATGTGCAACTCTTGTTTAGGACCCTTATTCAAATCGCATTGGTCAGTGGTTGAATCAGGCCACAAGGATTGGCATTTTGGATCTGTCCCACTCCATGTCTCCAGAAGCTGCTCAGGGTTTCTACACGATCACTGCTTGGGATGATAAGAACCAACAAATATCACACAAATTTGAAATCAAAGAATATGGTCAGAACCAGGATTTAACTTTTGTCAGTCCAATACTGATCAGCTACAATTTTTGAAAGTACTTTTCCCCACATGTCTCTTTTAGTTCTGCCAAAATATGAAGCGAACATCGATTTTCCATCTGTTGTAACGTCCCAGGACAATAAGGTCACTCTGAAAGTTTGTGCAAAGTACGATTTTTATTTTTTTTTATTTTTATTTTTTACAAATAATGTTAATTTCTTTGCAGATAAATGAGATGCATACCTGTGTTACAGTACCATGTTCAGCCTGATGAAATTCTTTTTTTCATTGTCTTTAGATACACTTATGGCAAGCCTGTGCTGGGGTCTGTGAATGCTGAAGTGTGTGGCCACAGCTATGATAACTATGCGAGGAGACCTGCTGCTGACTTGTTAAACATATGCAAGAAATATTCAATGATGGTGCGTTACCCTTTTGCACACACAAAACTGTTACCTTTTGGGTTTGTAATCCTAAAAAACACTGTACTAATAAGCATCTTTAAATATCATTGGGTCCCAATTACAAGAAATAACAATGATCTGATATCACTGTATTGTAGTATTCAATATAGCACTTAAAGTGTATATATTTTAGGGGTACTCATGATGTGCCACTGTTGTTTAGACAACTTCCACAATGTTTGTCGGGGCTTTTGGCAGTACACTTCAAGTTAAAATGTTAAAGTAAAGTCTTTAACCATATTTCAAAGACAACAGAAGTCATTAAGAAATTACATATAACAATGTACTTCACTCTTACTTAGTGGGTAAAAACACTTTTTTTAATATATATATTTTTTGAAAATAATAACTGAAACTATAAAACATTCATCATTTCATTTAATTGCAATTAAAATGCAATTAAGTGTCGGAATACATTACATTCAGTTTGCACTTAAGTGTATTCTTACAACTCCAATTCCAAATATTGGGACGATGGTAAAATTTAAGTAAAAACAGAATGCTATTTTTTATTTACTTTTACACAGCGTCCCAACGTTTTGGAATTAGGGTTATATAAAGAACATACTACATACCAGTCAAAAGTTTTGACATAGGATATTTCATGTTTAAAAGACGTCTATTCTGCTCACACCATAAGCGCATTATGACCAAAATCAAATATTGATTTGACTGATATTATAATATTTTTTACTATTTATAATAACAGCTTTTATTGAACATATTGTAAACATGTCATTGTTCCTGATCAAAGCTCAATTTTCACATCATTACGCCAGTGTCACATGATCCTTCAGAAACATTCTAATATGCTGATTTATTATCAAACAGTTTTTGCTGCTTAATATTTTTATGATTATTAGCATAATCAGTAATTAAAATAGCGGATACATTTTTTTTCAGGATTCTGTGATGAATAGAAAGATCCAAAAGATCAGCATTTATCTTAAAATTAAAATGCTTTTGAAATTCTAAACATACCATCATAAAGCGGGGAGTCACTAGAATTTTGTTGGGGGGGGGTTATTGAAATTAATACTTTTATTTAGCAAGGATGCTTTAAATTGATCAAAAGGGATGATCAAGACATTTATGATGTGTATATATTTCTGTATATAAGTACTTCTTTAACATTACATGTATGCCGAAGTGTACTTTTTCACAAGGGTCCATACTGCAACATACTCTATTTTAGAAGTCTAAATAACCATTTTCTTTTCTTTCTTATTCATTCAGACTGACACGACTGGCTGTGGGTCTCGGGTGATAGATGTGACAGAATTTGACATTAGTTTCAGTGGGTATTTTACAGTGGATTGTGTTGTGGAAGAGACTGGAACAGGTGAGAGTATAAAACAAACGTCTGTTGTCCATTTGTATTCTCCAAAATAGAGTAATGAAAGATGGTATTTTGTTCCTCCAGGGATAACTATGCAGGTTTCTACCTCAGCTGCGTTTACCGGGCGTTATGTCTATGTTAACTTTGGGGACACACCAAATTCATACAGGCCTGGCATGCTCTTTAAGGGAACGGTAACAGCTAGCTTGAAGTCATAAGCTTTGCTACTAATTATTGAACGAATGCTCCAAAAGTAACTCTACAGTCCACGTGTGTTTTTATAACCATCTTCATAAAAAGTTCATAACTGTACCATAACTGCTATTTTTGTCTGACTTTGTAAAATGCAACATTTATAAACAAACCTGTTTAGCAGTGAAAGCATTTAGCAGTTAGCATAGCCATATTGTGTGCAGGAAGTGGTAAATGTTTGTGAACCTTTTTTTTTATTTGTATTTTTTACAGTGTGTGGCCACTAATTCGATTTCCAAACCAATGAAAAATGAGCCAGTGGTCGTATCTGCAAATTATGGTGATAAAAGTGTCAGTGTGGCCCTGACGACAGACATCAATGGTACTGCCCACTTCTCCTTCAACACTCTGGATTGGTCAGAAAAACCTGTGCAATTACAGGTATACACTTACATGTTTTTGTTTTCTAACATAATGTTTATGTATATAATTCTGGTATAGACTTTCAAACTTTTTTTATTTAGGTCCATTATAAAGGAGACCAGACTGATTCTCAGGATTACCCATCAAGCTCTTTCTACGTACGACCCTTTCACTCCAAAAGCAAAAGCTTCCTGATGTTGACGAAGACTCCAGGGAAGCTCAGCTGTAACCGTGATGCAACAGTGACGGCCAGTTACATCATCCAGGGCAGTGCTCTCAAAACAGGCCAGAAAACCTTGGATTTCTTCTACATTGTATGTTTAACACTGACACTCTTTTTTTGTTGTTGTTGTTGTTTGTCCATCAATTGCTTTTTTTTTTAAGGAAGCATGATATACCAGTACCATATTGGTTGTTAGCCAATATTAAATATTTATTTGATTATCTATGTACACTCTAAAAAATGCTGGGTCAAATACAACCCAGCACTGGGTAAAATAATAAACAAATGCAGAGACTGGGGTGTTTTGACCCAGCAGTTGGGTTACCCAGAAGGTTTGGGTCAACATTAAAATTCAAAACAGTACCAATGCGGGTTGTCCTATTACCAGCACTGGGTTTATTTAACCACAGCCATCTTTTAGAGTGAGGTTTTAATATTGAGCTTATATTAGTTATTATTATATTATGCTCATTTTTCGTTGGTCATTTATAATAATGCCTAATTTTAAAAACACTACAAATGTAATAATTCTGTTAAATATCATTTTTAGCAAATCTCAATATAAATATCAGTTTATTGCTGCCATAATAGAAAAAAAATAGCAGGATGGACCAGGGGGAAATAGGGGTGGGCGGGGAATTTTAAGATCTGTGGCCCTCTATCACAAAGGAGTAAAGAAAAGATGATGTGAAAAAAAATCACAATGATCAATGCTAGTGAAGCTGTAGAACATAGAATTACATACATTGTAATTATCTATCTGCACTCCAGGTCTTGTCCAGAGGCAGCATGGCTCAAAATGGTCGTTTGTCTGTGAGTGTGAACACCGGGAGAGGTACACAGCTCTTTTACATTAGCAATCACTTTGTTGTCTTATTGTCTATGTGTATTTTTATGGTCTGTGTACATTGTGCTTCAGTATGCACCTTTTTGTTTCCACAAATGCTCTCTCTCTTTCATAAAAGAAAACAAAGGAGAGCTGACATTCACATTGAAGACGATGACATCTCTGACTCCATACGCTCAGGTGGTGGTTTACACAGTTCTTCCCAATGGAGAAGCAGTAGCAGACAGTGTGAATTTCCCCATTGAAGAATGTTTGCCAAACAAGGTCAGAAAATCCCACATGAAATCTTATTTTAGAACTCAATGTGCCCTTTAAGCTTTTATGTGTGTGTGTGTGTGTGATTGTTTTATCATTAATAATGTGGAGAGAGAGGTTGCCTGTGCTTTTACAGATGTCCTTAAAGTTCTCGTCTCCCACCGCACTACCTGGAGAGAGGACATCTCTTAACCTGAAAGCCAGCCCTGGCTCCTTGTGCTCCGTGCGGGCCATTGATCAGAGCGTGCTGCTGTTGAGACCAGAGGCCGAGCTGGATGCAGCCTCTGTATGTTAAACCATAATGTATATTACAGCTATAACTAGTAGATCATCTTTATTTTAAGAGACGGGTCAGGGATGTAGCACTATATAAGTATCAATTTTGAGTAATTAGCAAAAATGAGTTGCATGCGCTTCTTTCATAATAAACATGTTTTTAATTTCACAATTAATATTCATTTTGATAATTTTTTGGGAGTAAAAAGTTAAAATGCCAGAGTGTGAAGTAAAAAATGTCAGAGTGATACAAATGTCCCGATATTATATTGAAGAAATAAAAAGCCTGATTAAAAGAATAATTTTTTTAATAAGAAACTTTTAAGAAGTGGTTAACAATTATTAAATATTTCAACAATATTTTTTTAATATTTAAAACAAAATGATCACAATGTGTTAATAAAAAAATGTCGACATGTATTTTGAGAAATACATAAATTAATAGAATAAATAGTACAACATTAGAGTGTTTAAAAAGAAAATCAACATAGTTTCAGTTCTTCTGTTTAAAAACAAAACTCCTATGTGTGGAAAAATTATATTTATAAAATGTTTATTGTAGGGTCACAATTGACATTAGAAATATTTTATTTAAAAAAATATTTTAACAATATTTTAATATTTAAAAAAACATTTTAACAAAAAATATTGCTTCACTGCTTATTGATATTTTGAAAAACAAAATTTGTGTGGTGCAATGGAAATATATGATTAATTTTTACTTGGTGGATTTCTTTTTTATTATTAGGAAATTGCCTCGTCACTTCTAAGGCTCAATATCTGTTATTATTCTACAGGTCCTTGGAATGTTACCAGTTCAGATTTTGTCAGGTTACCCACACAATGTTGAGGAGTGGGAGCCTAACCCCTGCCCATATCCCGGGGGGATAATCCCGTTTGCTGAACGTGCAAGAAGCTCCCGCTTCTATTACCCTCACTACGTCAACAACAATGACGTCTATAAAATCTTCAAAGTAAGATACACAACATGTCCCATTTCTTATTTCAGAGGTCCTCCAGTGTCTCACTGTACACTATTCATCTTACACACAGTAGCATATTGTAACACTTGCTTTTTCCTAGGGCATTGGAATCAAAATCGCTACCAACTCTGATGTGAAAGCACCTCTTGTTTGTGATGATTATGAGACAATGTTGATGAGGGAACGTAAGTATAACTTGATTTTTTTAGGATTTGGAAATGCCATTTTTATCTGATTGTATTTACAAACTATCAAATTCAAACAGCTACTATAGAAGGTGGTGTGGATTTGGTCGGGCCAGAGACGGGGCTTGGTCCAAATGGGGAAAAACGTACTCAGAAGATACGCAAATTCTTTCCAGAAACCTGGATATGGGATCTTATACCTGTGGGGTATGTGTCTTGCACCATGGCAGTACTGTACTGTATAGCCTACATTACAGTCCTTTTTAATTATGCAGAAAAAATTTAACAACTGCTTCAGAGCTTATTAATATTTGAAAAACTTTTTTAAAAAACTACAAAATTCGTCTTTTTTCATTGACCATGTAGGATATCAGGATATGTGGACGTTGCAAAGACGGTCCCGGACACTATCACTAAATGGGCAGCAGGGGCTTTCTGCACATCCCATGTCGGGTTTGGAGTGGCCCCCAAGACTGATCTCACTGCTTTCAAGCCCTTCTTTGTGAGCCTCACCCTCCCTTACTCTGTTATTCGTGGGGAGACGTTCACTCTCAAAGCTACTGTGTTCAACTACCTCCCCAAATGTATCATGGTAAGCCCCCATAATGTATTTACTTGCTTGTCCTGGAGCGGTTTTGCAAGCATTTGTAGTAAAGGCATTTTCTGTACAAATCTGTACAAATATCTGTCTTTTAATAAAGGTAAAGGTCACGCTGGCAGACTCACCAGAGTTCACCGCTCAGCCATGCAGAGGCTGCACTTACACTCAGTGTGTTTGTTCTGAAGAGAGCAAAACCTTCCAGTGGACTGTCGCACCCTCTGAACTGGGTAAGTCAGATGCTTTCAACTTCTGTATGAGCAAAGATTCAATTTGATTCCCTAAACTGAAAAGCTTATTTTACGTCTGATCACGTTTGTACCAGGATGTGGTATTACGCTTAGAATAAAAATGTCCAAAAAGGAGAATTCTGTCATCATTTACTCACCCTAATGTTGTTCCAAACCTGTATGAATTTCTTCTTTGCTGATACACAAACAATTGTGAAGAATGTTGGTAACAATCATGAAAAGACCATGGGTGAGTAACTGATGACAGAATTGTATTTTTAACCACGTCCTGCCTCGACTGTCACAGATTTGTTTACTATTGCAGGCCCCAGGGGTACTTTGTTTCTTTTGCAAATTAAACTCAAACTGTCACTGCCCTAGTGAAAAAATACTATTTGAAATACAGTTATTTTGTGCTAAGTATACTACAAATACATTTACATATTTATGTGCGTAGAAAATACCCTGCAATTGTACATTTAGCGTACTAAACTGGTATAATAAGTGGCTAAGTGCCAACCCATTTCTAAATGCACTTTTAATGTGCGGAGTAGTAGATATTTAGCGGAAGTATATTTTGAGGTGTGCGAAGTGGCACTATTGCAGTTAACCACTGCATTTTAAGACTGGTGGGGTGTGTGTGTGTGTGTGTTTTACAGGAAAGGTGAATATTATAGTGCGCGCTGGGGCAGTGCAGAGCCGAGAACTGTGTGGCAGTGAAGTGGTGACATGGCCAGACAAAGGCAGAACTGATACTGTGATGCAGAGCGTTCTGGTGGAGGTACGTGACTGTATGTAACTGTATGTGAGCTTTCAGAAACCATGTGACTCGCTCTTCAACAACAATAAGCTAACAAGTCAACAGGAAATAAAAACGTACTATAATTGCTTTCTTAATACATATTTCTGGTCATAACTGTGTTGAAATAGTGCAAAGTATTCAAAAGAAAAAAACACTTTTTTTATATAGCTAACATAGCCATTTAATATAGCTATTTATAGCTATTTGGGTATTTTTTTTTAGTCTTAAAATCTATCTATCTATAAATTTGCTTTTTGTTTCGCTTTGCTTTGCTTTAAAAATACAATTGACACTGTTATCACTCGCATTTCTCAGGCAGAGGGAACCAAACAGTCAGTCACTCAGAATGAACTCATCTGCTTAACAGGTTTGTGGAATTACAGTGTGTTGTCTATTAAAAGAAGAATAAATAAAGAATTTCAACTATTCAGCTTTAACAGAAGCTAACATGTCATTTACCACATACCATACCACAGACAATAATTTTGACATTCATTTACACTGGAAGTCTATGATGCAAGGTATTGCACTGGATAAATGATAAATTTACTCAACTTTTCAAAAAGGCTTTAACAAAACATCTTGCAATTGCAGTTTTTAAACCCTGTGTAGTATTCACAGATAAAGAAAATGATTTTCCATGCTAAAGTACATTATGATTTTTACCTGACGCTTTTTCTCTGTTCCATTAGACCGTCCACAGGAGACAGCCGTCTCTCTCACTCTGCCCATAGTCTTTGTCAAGGGTTCTGCCAAAAGCTTTGTCACTGTTCTAGGTAAGCCTAAAAATATGCTGGCAAGTATAATAATATAATTATAATACTCTGTAATCAATAGAATTGCTCTCATTGAGTAGTTTTCGGTTTTTAATCATACTGATGGTTATATTGCTTTTTTGACCATAGGTGATCTGATGGGTCGTGCTCTGAAGAACATCGGTGATCTGTTGGCTATGCCGTATGGCTGCGGAGAGCAGAACATGGTGCGTTTTGCCCCCAATATCTACATTCTTCAGTACCTGGAGAGCAGCGGGCAGCTCACTCCTGAGATTAAAAACCAAGCCATAACCTTCCTCGAGAGCGGTGAGGAAAACTGCTATGAAATTATGATTATTGTGTATCTTACAGTACAGCATTTAGAATACTATTTAGAAATACAAATGTTTTAATATTTTATTCCTGGCAAAAAATATTAACTAGAAAATTACTGTTTGCAGGCTGTTTAGCTTTTATTTTATTAAAATTTTCTTAGTTAAACTTGCAACAATATATACACATACAGACAGTTTAAGGTTTTTTCAAACTAACTCGCCACAGAGCTGATGACTATTTGACTGATCAGTTTCAAAGTGCTAAATTGTCATTTAATGAGAGAAATATTGAACTCTGATAAATACATTTAATGATATTAACTTGCATTTTTATGTAAAAAAAACGAAAGGTCCAGGTGTCCCGCTTTTCATTCTTCTTTTTTTTTTGCAGGCTACCAGAGACAGCTGACATACAAGCATGATGATGGATCTTACAGCGCTTTTGGGAGGACTGGTCCTTCTGGTAACACCTGGTGAGTGTGGCACTGAGAAAATGAAATCATTCTGTCACTTAAATAATCCTAGTCCACGTGGAATTACTGAAAAGTTTTAAGGCAGATTTACTGAATTATGTGTATTTGACAGCAGTTTCTATTGCTTGTGTGTCCAGGTTAACCGCATTTGTGATGAAGTCTTTCAGTGGGGCAAAGAAGTATATATTTATAGATCAGGCCAACATCGACCAGGCAAAGGATTGGCTCGGTCTCCAACAGCAGAGCAACGGCTGCTTCGCCTCTGTGGGGAAACTCTTCAACAACATGTTGAAGGTGAGGATCCTCTTTTGATGTGGTTTTATCTGGTCTAACTGGTCTCCCGAATTGTCAGGCTGAAAGACCAGCTAAAGACTAGCTTGGTCAAGCTGGAAGACCAGATGAAACCAGTTTAGGCTGGTTTAGATGTTGTTGTTGTTTTAGCAGGGATATTCTGGCCAGTCAATAAAACACACGTTTTATTTGACAGGTGTTGACAGTGCACATGGACTGAACATTGGTATCGGCAGGGCTTTTTTTCTTTTGCGTTCAGTTTGCAGGAGGAGCTAATTGTGGGATTAGCCTATCATGTATTATAAAATAGGAGTGTTTGTAGATGTGTGAGAGCTGAAGTCTGGTTCAGACAGGCTACTTAATTCTTGAGGACTATTGGGAGCTGAGGTCCCTGTTGCTTTAATATTATGCTTTCGTATCTTCTGTGTGGTGTGTGTGTGTGTGTGTTGTTTGTGTGGTGTGTTGTGTTTGTGTGTGTGTGTTGTTGTGTGTGGTGTGTGTGTTGTGTGTGTTGGTGGGTGGTGTGTGTGTGGGTGTGTGTGACCCTGGACGCACAAAACAGTCCTAAGGTACAGTTTTTTAATTTGAATTTATACCATCATCTGAAAGCGGAATAATAGCTTGTCCATTTGATTTATGGTTTTGTTAGGAGAGTCACTATTGTCTTAGATACAACTATTCAAAAATCTGGCATCTGAGGGTGCAAAAAATCCAAATATTCCTAAAATCACCTTTAAAGTTGTCCAAATGAAGCTCTTAGCAATGCATATTACAAACCAAAAATTAAGTTTTAATATATTTACAGTAGGAAATTTACAAAATATCTTCATGGAATATGATCTGTACTTAATATTCTAATGATTTTTGGCATAAAAGAAAAATCTATCATTTTGACCTATGTATTTTTGGCTAATGCTACAAATATACCCCAGCGACTTAAAGTTTTGTGGTCCAGGGTCACATATATAATTTTATCAAGTTTTGTATTTGAAATAGCTTAAAACAAGTTTTAACATTTACAAGAAGTATATAGGTAAAAAAATATATATCTTAACGTGATTATGGTTGAAAAGTTTGGGTTTAGTACATTTTTAAAAAATAGATTTATACTTTTATTCTGAAAGTATGCATTAAATTGACTGAAATTGACAGTAAAGACATAAAAATGTCACAAATAGATTAAAATAATGAGCTGGTCTTTTGAAGCTTCTGTTACTTAAAGAATCCTGAAAAAAAGTTTCACAGTTTCTATAAAAATATTAAGCAGCACAACAGTTTACAACATTATTATTAATAATACATAGTGTTTGGAGCAGCATCTCTAAAATCTCTTGATGCTTAGGAAAGAACAAAGTAAGGAATGCTTAGAGCTTCATATAGATTAAATAAATAGCAAAAGGGGGTCCAAGGCAGTAAACAGTGCAAGGGACCTAGACACCCTAGTCACACCACTGGAAAAATCTGAGATGACACAAAATGAGAAGCTGTCACAGTGTTGAGGGGGATGAGGAGATGACTAATGGAACAGAGTCATTTATGGATAGGAAACTGCTCCTTAGTCGGGTGGTCCTGGATTTCAAACTTTGGAAATGTCTGTTAGATGACAATAAAGTGAGGAGATTGCAATTCTGAGGGTTGGAATGATCTGTGATGATGCACTCGTGCATGTCTGAATGTGTTTTTGCCTTACTTCTGCTTTCTCAGGGTGGTGTCAACGACGAAGTCACTCTCTCTGCGTACATCACTGCAGCGCTGCTGGAGTTAGGCATTCAGGCAACTGTAAGTAAAACCCTCTTTATGGGTCCTAAGAGATGGACTCTAGTCACAGATAAATTAAAATCAGTCAAGTAGTTAGAGATAATGTGACTAATAAAGGAAGAAAACATTCATCCAGTCTTTTGTGTGCTTTGTAAGGATCCCATGGTGGCCAAAAGCCTTGCGTGTCTGAAAGAATCTTCCCATAACATCGACAACACTTATGTGACCGCCTTGCTGTCCTACACATTCACTCTTGCTGGAGATCAACAGATGAGACAGAACCTCCTCTCCAATCTGGACAAGCAAGCCAAGAGACAAGGTACCATTAAATAAGACAAATAACGATAATAAAATACTTATCTTTAAGGATGTGCAAAATGTATATTTTCCAAAAAGATTGATATATTTTTTATTCATATACATTACATTACTATATATTAAACAGAAAAGCTCCTATATTTTTTATGCATAAAGGCCTTTATATTTTGTGTTTGCCAAATTAAATATTTAGCTTTTAATGAATGAATTTACTGTTCCGATAACTTATTCATTTGTGACCACATTTATTAATTTGTTTTCATATTTTATTCATTTGTTCTCTCGTTTTAGTTCAATTGTGGCCACTAATGACTTACTAATTAGTTCACATGTTTTAATTTAGTTTTATTGTGGTTACAATTGAACTAAACCGGGGAAATGATTTGTTAATTTGCTACCATAATATCGTATTTTTTTCTCCATGTCATGTGCTTAGTGTAGCACTTTTTACAAAAATAGAAACTCCCTAAAAAGAAAGACAATAAGGCATAAACTACTCTATAGAAATTGTATTGTAAAGGAGAAAACCCAGAAAAAAAAGAAGAAATATAAAAATACTATTTCTTAAAAAAGAAGAAAACAAAAACAGACTGCAAATCAAATTAGCTACTTGTTAACATTTTAACAACTTGTTGTTGTTTTAAATTTTCTCTTTAAAATTTTTTTGTGTACCCCCAGTACCAATTTCTCTGGACCCCAGTTTGAAAATGCCTGATCTAGATTATCCTGCTGCTTTTAATAAAAATAAAAAAACAATCACCATCCTTCAATGTTCCAGTTTTCTTGCCCTGGTTATTTCAGGTGTTGGACGATATTGGACTCTGGCTGATAATGCACAACCGATGGGGTCTGTGGAGGTAGAGATGAGTGCCTATGTGTTGCTGGCGCTGCTCTCTGGACCCTCACTGCCTGGATTTGGACTGAACTACGCTGCTGGCATCGTGCACTGGCTAAGCAAGCAGCAGAATGCGTATGGAGGCTTCTCCTCTACACAGGTAATGTTATTTATCTCATTAGACCCTCTAAGTCTTTATAATGCGTTTGATCATTATTGACTCTAAGTGGTGTCGCTCCCTCTCTTTCTGTGAACAGGATACTGTCGTAGCACTCCAGGCCCTTGCTAAGTACAGTGCTGCCACCTACAATGCAGAAGGATTCATTAGCGTAACCGTGACCTCCCCCTCAGGCCAGAGGTACCAGTTCACCGTGAACCGGAACAACAGGCTGCTTTACCAGGAGAAACAGCTGCAGGAAGCTACTGGCACATACAAGCTCAGGGCAGAAGGCAAAGGCTGTGTGTTTGTGCAGGTCTGTGCACTGCCTCTTTTGATGCACATATTGAGTTCAAGGAATAGTTCATCTAGGAATGAAGGTTTTCATCATGTACTCACCCTCATGTCAGTCCAAACTTGTGTGATTCTCTTTCTTCAATGGATCAGAGAAGGAAGTCACAAGGATTTGGAATTACATAAGGATGAGTACTGTATGATGTGTATAAAAGTGATATAAATGACCTCGTCTTTGACATTATTGTGTGTTTTTTGTCTCTCAGTTTGCCTTGCACTACAATATCCCGCCCCCTCCAGACTATCTGGCCTTCAAAATCAAAGCAAATACTGGGGTTTGCAGCAATACAGGGAACCCAGCTTTTACATTAACCACCACTGTAAGGTGAGCCAGACCTCTGTTTAAAAAAAACGAATTACAATTACCGTCTTCATTCATGGAATGCTTTCAACGTGATTTTTTGCACAAATGTAATTTAATTGACATCGTTATTTATCATTCATTTAAATACGTACTACTGTATACATGCTGCCATTATTTAAAGGGACATTATCATGTCCTTGCAAACATGTATGACTTTGTTTCTCCTCTGAAACCAAAAAAAAAAGATATTTTAAAGAATCTTCACACAGCTCTTTTCCATACCAAAAAGAAAAAAGAAAAAGAAAATTGTGACCAAACTTAAGCTTAAAAAAGTCATTTAAATACTATAAACTAGCAAAAAGGATCATCAATTTTTAATTGGATGTAAAAAAAACAACTACATAAAAATCATAATTAGTGCTGTCAAATGATTAATCAAAATAAAAGTTTTTGTTTCCATAATATATGTATGTGTACTGTGTATATATATTACGTATGTATAATCAAACACTGCATCATATATTTATGTTATTTTATTATCTTATTCAATTTCCCATTTTGTTTTAATATTATATAAACCTGTATCCTTACTTTCTTTGAATATATTATTTATTCGTCCCATCAAATTATCTAGTCTATTAATTTGACTAACTTTAATCATAAAACGCAACAGAGGGTGAATATCATCTAAAGTTTTTATTTTAATCTCATCCTTTAGATAACTTCTTAATTTCCCAGACAATACATATTTTATCTCCATATTCTCAAATGTCTCCATCTCATTGTCTCCATAAATTTGATCAAATCTTTGAAGTCCTTTGCTAGCCCAAACCTTAAATCCATCATCAAAAGTATTTGGTTTAAAATCTGGATCTCTTGCTATTTCTCTTAAACAAACCATCTCCTGATCACTAATTTTCATCACTTTGCAAATTCTTCTCCAACATTTAAAAGTTTCACCTATTCAATAATATGAATGTACTAATTGCATCGAATGACCCAGTTTGCATATCCATGTAACATATCCATTTGACTCTATAGGGAAAGAATGAAGAAAGATTTAGCCTACTTTGTGGCCTAATAGAGTCTTTGCTGTCTGTCAGACTACATACAGAACAATGTGTGATTGCCAACCCTGTTTGTGATTGTTGGAATGATTGGATGACAGGTATAGCGGCACACGAGAGGAGACCAACATGGTGATCATTGACATCAGGCTCCTGTCTGGGTTTAAGCCGGATGAGATGTCTCTGCAGGCTGTGAGTGACACTTGAAGGGCTCTGGTCCTCTTTTGATCAAGTTGTGCAGCCAGCATTTGATTCGTTCTCATTCGCTCCTCTGTCTCCACAGCTGAGGGAAGACCCCACCATCAAACGTGTGGATCTGGACGAGGATCGTGTCTTTTTCTATTTGGATAGTGTAAATGTTTTATTAAAACATTATCTTTTTTGGGATTGCAGACATTTTGACAATATAAGGAATAAACTGACCCTGACTACTTAAAGGAATAGTTCATACAAATCCAAAAATGAAAATTTGTTTAAAATGTACTTACCCTCAGGCCATCCATGATGTAGATGGGTTTGTTTCTTCATCATAATAGATTTGGAGAAATGTAGCAACTTGCTCGGCAGTGAATGGGTGCCGTCAGATGAGAGTCCAAACAGCTGATAAAAACATATATATCCACAGTATGCCCACGACTCCGTTCACCAGTTACAGGCTTGATTGTGAAAACTGGATGTTTGTATAAATACATCCTTAATTTGGTTGTGTTAATTGCTTGTGGCATTATTGTTGTTTTTCATCAGCTTTTGGGACTCTCATTCGACGGACCCATTCAACTGGAAGATCCGTTGTGAGCAAGTGATGTCATTCTAAATTTTCCTAAAACGTGTCCTATGAAGAAACCCAGTTAGTCAATTTTTGGGGTGGATTATTTATTCCATGCCCAAAAGAAAATGAATCTCTCCGTAATCATAATGTAATAACTTTCTCTTTCATTCCAGTTGAAAAAGAATGAGGAGAAGTCCATCAGCCTGAAGCTTGTGCAGGAAGTACCGGTGCAGAACTTGAAACCAGCTGTAGTGATCGTCTATGACTACTACAAGATCAGTATGTGTTTGTTCATCACTGTGCACTCTGAAAAGTCTGAAAGAAAATACAAGAAAACCCAGCAAAATATAATAAATAAAAATCTAATAAATAAATCATAACAAAACTGGGAAAAACAATTTCCATTTTAATGTTTAGACTTTCATTTTTCGAATTCTTTTTCAAAAATAACCTGTATTTAATCTTCACCATAATGCATTTTCATTTTGTGTTTTTTTTTTTTTTTTTTTATTGAGACCGCCAAGAATGGGGTAGTGCACAAAAAAACTAGGTTGTGTTTCTGTTCCTCCAGGTGAATTGTCTATGATTGACTACACGTCCCCATGTGTATAAAAACCACTGTAAGTACAGTATTTTTTTTTGTTTTAAATTTGATCTAAAACTCTATTAGTATATTTGAATAATTGTACTAATACCCGAATCCATAAAGACATTTACATGTTACAAAAATCAAAAAAACTCTTGAACACCAAATCATCATATTAGAATGATGTATAAAGGACAGATATCAATATGTGATGTTGCTTGATGAAAGGTTGATTGACCTATTGTTTTTCAGGGGATGATCAGAAGTGTTAATTGGCTGAAGAACTGTAAAGTGGAATATATGGCGAGACGGATTCAATACCGACACTTTTTCTCAGATGCTTAATATCTCTGCTTAGCAAAAATATTTCATCTTTTAAAATGCCTGTTAACTTCAGTAATATCATGTTAGAATCAGTAGTATCATTTTAGATTGTTTTGTTTTTTTTAGCGGTTTTATGTGTGTCATAACAACATAAGGAATATCTTTAGGATTATTGTGAGCTTGGACTTTTTAATTTTCTGAAAATAATGCCATGCAATTTTCCACAATCTATGCATGTTTCATGAAGTTACAAACTAAAACGCCACGTGAAAGGTACAGTTGTTGTTGGTTTTTTTGTTTAGTTTTTTGCTGCGCCTCACTTGTGGCCAGTCTGGTTTTATGTGTTATAGCTCTGTAAGGCAGTGTTAATTTTGACAGCAAATTTTGATTTAGTTTTAGTCATAGTCTTTTGACTAAAATGCCATTTAGTTTTAGTCATATTTTAGTCATCTGAATTGTTTTTAGTTTTAGTCTAGTTTTAGTCGACTAAATATCATAAGATTTTAATCGACTGATTCTACAGTAAATTTAGTCGGCTAAAATCTAATGGGTTTAGTTACAGTGTAATGCATTTATTAAGCATTTCTCTAAAATTTCCAAACTCATTATATAGGTTTGATATTAAGGTTTTATCATGATAGACACTGATTTGACTGCTGTGACGCACAACATGCCTTTATGTTAAAATGAAATAAAACCACTTACAAAGAACAAGAACATGGTCTTCTTTTTAATGAAATACCAATGGTTATATAGGCTAATTATGCATTCTTTATAGCAACTTGTTTACCATATTCTTCATTCTTTCAAGCAGACATATTTATTTCTATAAATAAATTTAGATTAACCTTTAGGGCTGCTAAAGTTTTTCAGTCAAGATCAGTGCGTGATTTTCTGTCTATCTTTTGTGGCTTGATTAACATCAATGACTCGGACAAAAGCAACTAAATTAGGCTGCTGTCCCTTTAAAACAGATCACTGGAAATGCATGTACCGCTCACCTTCTCCCTACTGTTTACATTTACTTCAAGGCACAATATGTAATTTTCGCCGCTGAAGGGCGCGTATTCAAAATAAACAAAGAAACAAGGCGTAGTTTGATGACACCGTGACTGAGTGTGGAATCATGGGATTGTGGTCTTCATCCCCACAGCCGAAGCAAATCCAAAAAACAAGCAAACGGGACTCGGTCATAACTCATCGTTCAGGATGACTAATGATTTCAGCTTTATTTACCGTCAGTAGTATGAAGCCGGGTGAGGCTGAAAACCCGTGAAGCGAAACGAGGCCTCTGAAGCAATGTGCTATGAGAGCGAGCACGACCACACGGCTCTAAGCAGCGAGCTTTGATTATGCCACAGTCGACCTGCTTCCGTCCTTCCGGTCGTGCGTAGGGGAAAAAAAAGCAGCTCTTTTGTATCATACTCGATACATGTGAAGTTCTGTTATAATTTACTTGTGCGGTCTGCCCGTCATAACGCCTACATATTAAAGCGTCTTTGGTGTTTCCATGTTTTCTACTAAACCGAAATCGAGGGGTTATGACGTCATTGTCAGCGCCAATGACACTATGGACACGCTCCGTGTCACTAGTTAAAATTGCTTATTTTTCTGGATTTAAACATTCTTTGAAACATTTTGGGATAATGTAAGTACACAAGTCAGAAAAATTTATAACACTGTTCTAGTGGTTTTTGGATATTTTAATAAAAAATCGTACATATTGTGCCTTTAAGACATAATCAACTGTGTTTACGTGAATACTCCTCAAAACGGATAATTCGACATCATTTTGTGTGTAATTATCCGTTCATGTGACGCGAAAGAGTACTTGTGTGCTGTGAGATGCACTTTCTATGTGTGTTTGCTTCAGTGTCTGCGCTCTGAAAACTGGACTGAATTGAGTTCTCTCTTGCGTCGTTAGATTTATCTATATGTCTGCTCTTCTTTTACTCCCACATATTGACATTTTTGACTGTTTTATGCGACTGCCGCAAGTGTTTGTTACTTATGTCCTGCCAAGGGGTTCTATATACGCATCGATCATTCCACGAAACCGGTACGATTGGCTTTCACATTTTAGATTTTTACCCAAAGTATTACTTTTCTGAATTACCCCATAACAGGAGAAAACCTCTGCTCTCACCCTCACTTCCTGTATTATTCTCAACACTCACTTTCACTGATTTAATTAGCAAGCAATCTGACACATTCAAGCACCAAAATATTCTTCTAAAACAAAGGATCCTTTGTGCTTAGTGAAGCTGATCGACCGGTAAAGGCCGTGGCACTCAGCAAATGTACTTTCCAACCTCTCACTCCCTGCTTGCCATAATTGCCGTCTTTTCCCTGGGAGCATAAAATTGTGCAGATGATAGAAATAAAATGGAATGAGCTTATCAGCTGTCCACTGAAATGGGTTCATTAGAAAAGATGGCGGGAGTTTAATTGTTGCGCCGAGCAGGTTATTACAAGCTATTACAAAGCGGAGAGCGATTCCATGCTCCAGATGAGCAAACCGAGTCTAGAGGAATTAACAAAGCATAAAAACAATATCAGAAACTACTAATGAGAGATGACAGGATGCTGCTTTACGATGCATTTCTACAAGCAGTTTGCATTATATATAAAATACGCTTTCGCAGGCACGTAACAATATGCCATGATGCATATGGGAGTAACTTGACGAAAAGCTGCGCTCATACCCGCTTTGGGATGATGGCGTCATATTGGGGAACGCTCCTCCTGTTTCTCCTTGGAAATCTGTGAATGAGTCATCTCCAGCGCCGGCTTTGGGGGCTTCCTGGAAGTCCTGGAAATCGTCGTCATCAGCCTTGGTAGTCTAATGCAAGCCAACAGAACAATAAATCAGTTGTGTGACAACAGAGTGAGGTTATTATCTGTAATAAAGTGTCTGATGTTTACCTGAACAGGAGGGAAGTTGGTAATGAAGCTGGCTGGTTGTTGTGCAGGTGGGTTCGGTGTCATGCCCATGACAGGTGGTGCAGCGACCGGCATGGCCATAGACACGGACACGGGTGGCTGGGTCATGATGGGCTGCTGGTGCTGAGGCAGGACAGCAGGAATGGCCATAGCCATGGCGGGTAGATTGGGCACAGGCGGGGAGGGGAACTGACTCAGGATTTCCAGACTCATGACTGTAAGGCCACTCTAGAGAATACAACCACAATATGCAACATAGACAGAGTGGGTTAGTTAGGGGTAAGTCATTTAAAGTGACTCAAACCAGGTACTGTGAAACAAAAGGCTGGGGTAGTAACCGACCAAGCTATCAATGGAATGATAGGACCAAAGTTTTATCTAGGATCTGTATCAAACAGTCTGACATAAGACTGTTGCTTTTTGTTCATTTAAGATTTCAATGAAATCATTTCATAAAGTGGACAAGCAACATTCATTAATGGCCATAAAAGTCAGTGTACACCTAGCTTTAGGCACAAAATGCAAGTACAGGAACAAACACTTCTAGCTATGCAATCTTGACTCCATGTGTCGTTGCATTGTGTTGTACTTGTTGGCTCTCATAATTTGCACACTTAGAGGGATAGCTTTCACTCACACAAGAATGAAAACTCTGTAATTTACTCACCCTCTTGTCATTACTAACCCATAAGACGTCTCTTTATAGCTTGGATTAAACAACTCAATTCATATGGATTTATTTTACTGTGTCATATTAACCTTTTTGAATCTTTCACGTTTTGGTTACCTGGACTTTCAATGGAGAGACCGAAACCACTCAGGTTTAATTTAAAATATATTATTTTGTGTTTTGAAGATTAACCAGTCTCATGGGTTTGGAACGACATGAGGGAGGGGTGAATGATGACGATTTTCATTTTTGGGTGAACTATCCTTTTAAAGTCGATGGATCTGAAAGAGATTTGAACTAAAAGCTTTCAGATACCAGCCCAGATGTTTAACCAGTACACCAGGACTCTACAACTCAAGCCAGTGGCCACAAATTGGGATTGATACTTATGTCTGCAGGACACTGGCCCTCCAGGATTGGAGTTGAAGAGCCCTGCAGTACACCATACCATCCAATGTTAACCAAATAGATTTTAAGAGAAGCTATAAAAGCGAAGCGTTAAAGCAGAATGATAACGTCAATGATAACAAGTAGCACAGATCTTTGAAAGTCGACTGATAAATGCTGATTACTGACAGTCATTAAGCTGAGGTATGAGGCACTGCTATAAACATAAGACACTCAATTAAAGCTGATATTCTCCCTACACATAACAATTATTTAGTGAGCTATTAGACATGAGCGCTTCAACACGCCTCGTGCAGGAACACTGAATTTACGGCATGACTTTCATCAGGGAAACGAAATTAAAAAGCAGGCCTGTCAGACAATAGACCTCCTTCTCCATCCAGATGTCTATTTCCCCCTACGCCTTGAGGTTGTCTGATTAGTTTGCCTAAAATATTAATTAAAGTCAACTTCCATTTTCAATGCCATTTCTGGCATCCTCCAGAGCTTTTCCTTTCTTTATTGCTCTACAAAACTGAAGCACTGGAAGAGTGGCTCCTCATTGAGCTGATCAATTTGCATAACAAATGCGTTATTACTGGAAGGGTCCCATGAGTTGCTGAAAGAGCTACAGTTTCTACTCGCAGGACTGTAACTGCCAAGAGTAGTAACGGAAGATAAGAAGATCCCCACACCTTTGGCCTTAAGTAGCACCTAACTTCCCATCACTGCATAATAACTACATAATCTTGGTAATAAAGTATCCACTAGGGCTGGGCGATATGTCAAAAATATCTTATCGATAATCACCTTTAAAAATATCACGTTATCCGATAATATCGTCTACCTAAGCCCCACCTCCACCACGCCCCGCCCCCGCCGAGACAACATTGCTGACATGCTCCATAAACACACGCTATGTTCAGTTTGGTCTTAATTATTGCCACAAAGCTTGGTTTTACTTCTCTTAGTTTGTGCTTAAACTAACAGAAAACATTAGCTTTGCTGTTACGTTGGCGGTGCTAATAATTTCCACTCTGTTCTTAACAAATATGTGTTTGAAATGAATTCCGTTTTGTGAGAACTGTTGAGGAAAAATAATAGAACCCAATTTTAAGTTCATCATGGTGAAGTTGGACATTCTGGCGGTGATAGTAAGAATGATAAATGCATGTTAATGTCATATAATAATGTCTCAAATAAAATATGCCTATTTTCCGATGTTTCTCTTTCTTTTTGGAATTATCGCCTGTGTAGACATTTCATGATGGTAAGTTTACTTTCCTTAATTATAACAATTGCAGCGTTGTTTGTAAACTTGTATTCAAGCTATAACGTATTTGATATTTATCATGACAGAATTCATTTTTAATCCCTGCATGATTTCCAAGCAAAAACTTTTTTTTTTCCTTTCTGGTAGCCAAGTTCGGAGGTCTCTTTCAGCCTGTTATTAACTAAATAAAAATAACTGCTTTATTTAATTAGAAGCAGGGTAATTTAAATTTCATTTTTATATTGTAATTTTTATAATTTTTATTTTATTAATCAAAATACAACGCCCACAATATAATATTCAGTGTTGGGCTGCCGAAACTCCGAACGCGTGCATGTTGAGGGGCGAGCTGAGAAGCCTACTAATGTCTTCATCCGTTTGCAACAAAACTTTATAGTTTTGTTGCAAATGAATTAAGAATTTAGTGCTATATCTCAGCTTAATTAAACAATTATATTGTATACACTGTTTACAAAATCTGTAAAAATATTGCACTGAAATGTGAAGGAATTTGCGTATTTTAATTATACCTGTCATGTTTGTGGTTTTTCATCATTATACAGTCTGTTTAAATAAATATTAAGAAACACATGCAGTGCTTTTTTTTGTCTTTTTTCTGTTTAACTTTTATTAAACTGCAGCTCAAAATAGAATAGGCCTATACCCTAAATAAGGATAAATTATATTGGAACGCATCTCCAAAATAATCGCACAAAGATGCACGTTGCCATTACAGTAGTCAGCACCGAACAACAGGCAAATAAAATATAAACTGAGGTTACAAAAAAGTGATTCAGTCAAGATCAGTGAGGGATTTTCTTTTGTTCTTTGATTAACATTATAATGACTGGGGACAGCGGCTGCTGTCAATGCATGGCTCCAATACACCCTTGTTTTCTTTCTCAACTCTTTACATTCACTTAAGACATAACCAGTTGTACTTGGGATATTTTTATATAATTCTGTGTGTATTTGTCCATTCAAATGTGAAAGAATGCGAGAAAGAGAGCTCAGTCCAGTGTTCGCATATATAAGAGGCGGCTTTTGTGCATGCGCTTTGTGTGTGTGTTTGCAGCACAGAAAACAGCGCACGAGTGCAGAAGTCAGTTCTATTTCGTCTTCTTGCAGTTGAATCCTTTGAAATCACAATAAATGCGCATACAGAAATCGAGACGCAAAATCGAAATGTAATTTTATAACAAGTAATTTGATTCCTGACCTTACGCATCTGATTTCCGAAATTGGAATAGATTTTCGATTCCCAACCCTCATACTAAATAATTTCATTCTTGCATGCAAAAAAACCTGTATGGTCACTATGGGGCTATGTAAAATATTTTTGCAACTTACTAGGTTTATCATTTGTCATTTTTTTCGATTCAATCATCTGTTACCTGATTGTTGAAATCGCGATACTTACGAGACATCGTCGATAAACGATAATATCGTCATATCACCCAGCCCCTAGTATCCAACAAGACATTTTTGAAATTAGGACTTTGGCAACTACCCCGGGGCAACTCCAATCAAGGCCAGTACAGTGTACAGCTCTTCCTTGGTCAGCTTGCCAGGTGTGGTGCGGTTGGCCAAGGCCCAGATCTGTCCGAGAGCTTCTCGTGGCAGACCCGATGATATTAGAATTGGGTAGAGTTTGGCTGTGTCAATACCTGTTGGTGTCATGGTGAACTCAAGGACCTTCTTGAACAACTCTGTGAAGAGCAAACATTTGGCATTAGATACCGGGATATAAAACTTAACTTGCAGAACTATGAAATGATGCAAAAACCAATGATGTCAAAAGCAAGTACCTGGGATAAGCGAGTCATTGTACAACCAGGATGGCACCATGGGTTGCATGTCTTGTTGGGGGTAGACGCCCACACCTGTTTGTGATGGACATGGAGACAGTAAGATGTTGTTTGTGGACTCTTAAGCTAAGAGTGCCTGATCAAGCATATGATCACCACGCACAGATACACTAAAGACTCCCACTGCTTCTGCCGTCAGCTCAGCTGTCTTGAGACGGGAGCTGGGTTTGTAGGACAAACAGATTGACAACATATGGAGAAGAGAGTTTTCCTTTGTATTAGCACTGACACTCGTCTCATTACATGCATTGCCAATGTGTGCATTGAAAACTGTGCCAAAACTAAGTCCTGTGGAGAAGTAAATTAGGCAAATGATTAAAATGGGGCTATGGTGATTAAACCTCCAAGTAAGCATCAACAGCAGTGAATCATTCACTGGATGAACGCCCCCCACCCCCCCCCCCCCATTTTGATACTAGACAGCAATCTTTTTACTAAGTTTGCTCCAACCGTAATTAAACACACTTGAACGGGATAATCAAAGTCTTCAAGATTACCAAAAATTTCCAGGCAAGTGTGTCAGGAGCCAAACTCTGAAGAATGATGGCCCTCCATGAGCAAGACTGGACACCCCTGGATTAAATAATCATGTAACCCTAAATAATCCAGAATCATCATTTCAGAGAAATTGGAAAATAAGGTATAGTGCAGATGGGAATATCATATAGAAGCAGATGTATTTATAGAGCAGCACGTGTTAAGAGATGAATCCCAGTATATACACGTTAAATCCCACATATGCACGTATTTTAGATCACATGCAAAATCAGTTAGATGTCCAGGACAGAAACATTGTCTTGAAGGGTAAAGCCTCTAGGCCCATATATTTTCCCGTTTAATGCCTTGGCTCTGCTTTAGCATAGACAGCTGAAGTAAGAGGACGGATTTGGTTACTTGGATATTCATTGAGAAGTGTTTCAAGAAAGATTTTTAAAACAAGAACAAGATAAGAAATCAGCCCTTCTAAACCATCTCATGATTAGCAAATAGAGGCAGGGCAGGAAGTCTCGAGCTGCGAGTTGTGTTAATTTTGAGAAGCTCAAAAAAGAGGCAGGACTGAAATCACAGACATTTTCTTCTCACCGCTGGTGCTAGCGGGCTGGATGGCTGGGTTGTCCGCTGCAGGGGGCGCATGAATTGCGGGTAGAGACTCAGGTGCCGTCTCTATGATGAAGGCTGAATTGAAGTCATCTTGAGTTTGGGCCCAGTTTCGGGCTCTGGTGCTGCTGTGAAACTGGGCTGTAACCTGAGATTTGGGATTCAGCTCAGACAGACCCTGACGTGGCTTAAAACTAACCTGGGCCTTCATATCAGCTGTCAAATCGCAAGATGAGAACATCATCTCCTCCAGAGATGGGCCTAAATCAGTTAGGGACAGAGGCCATATTGAACTGTAGTAGCTTATATTTTAACTACGAGCACCAAACATGACTGTGTGTATGTGCAAGACATTAGCTCTAACTGCGTGATGCAGACGCAAAAGTTTTTCCATAAGGTAGGCAATATTATTCTGTCTTTAAAATAAGACATCACTGAATTATCATTTGCAGAGGATAGAATATAGAATCCCAGAGTACACTGTGACAAGACTGATGAAAAAACTAAATCAAGACAGTGGGCAAAGTCATAAATGTCATTAAATAAAGTATAAATAGAAACTCGTTTTAAAACTCATTTATAATATATTTTACTCCAAATTTTGTGTAATTTTATACTTTTTAGAGAACTGAGCACAAAGTATGGATTATGGCACACATGCCGTCTAGGACCAGTTCTGTCAGTCAACGTAATATGTTCTCTTGTCTATGTAGGGAACATACAGCAAGGACACTCACTAGCTTTTGGAGCAGAAAAACTTTCCTACTATTACTTTTTTGATAAAACGTCTAAGAGAGGCAGGTATGTAACCACTTCATTATAACAATTTATTCACTTTTACACTGACTATTCTAATCATTGACCCCCTTCACAGTGCCTGAGGTGGAACAGGAAATGTTTAGGCATGACATAATTTGCTGATAAATGTTGTACGAGTAGTTGAATGCCTCTAATTTTATTTCAGCGACAGTGTTAACATTAACAATACAAAATATTATGAGTCAGTCAATTGTAGATGCCCCTCAGAGAACACCATTTTTAAGTTCTAGTCCAAATCAAATTTTTTTATCTGGTAACAGACATCATGGCATAAATTCTGTCAAAAAGTTTTTTAACTTGATCCGGTAACACTATCAATCACATACTTGCATGCAGGCTTCACTGTGAGCTTCTTATCAGTACACTGTCACAATCGGGATAGCATGCATAGTGTGGTATGCTGATAGAACTCCAGCTTAAATTTTAAGAGCATATGGGACGCCATCTGCAACCTGACAAAACTGAAGGGAGGTGGAGGGTGACAGTTGAGTCAGAATCACTGTGCAAATCTCACAGATGGTGACCATCATATCTGAATCAGAAACCTCGACAGACTTTTGACTCTACGTCAAGAACACAGCAAGACAGTGGTTATGGGCAAAAAGGTTTAAAAGATCTGAAGGAAAGCATCAATTTCCATTCACATTTATGTCAATGGGAGTTGCTTGGCTGGCTCATTCAACCTCAGACATGTGCTAATTTTTTCTCTTACATGAGCTGTAAATGTAACTCACTGTTCAATATTAGAACTATTTTGTGAACAGAATCTGCCAGTTTACTGAAAGAAAAAAAAAAACATTCATTCATTGATATGCTTTTAGAGTTTAACTCACTGATACTAGTTGCAGTGGTTCTCAGGTTAACATTTTATTAAAGAGAAGAATATGCCAATACGACCCCAGCAACCAACCCTAAACAATAAAAAAATGTAATTATTAAAAATAATAATACAATGCTGTAATTTGTACAACATTCCACTATATACAAGTATTATAATTACAATCTTGATCATTTGCAATACGTTTATTTCTGTTCAAAGTGTGGTGTCAGACTTTTCTTACTGTTATACAGAAAGGCTGCATTAAAACGAGCGAACGTGACAGAATATTGCTGTAAATTAGACATGTCTTTAATATTTAAATAAATGTTCCTTTGAGCTTTCTATTCATCAAAGAATCTTGAAATAATGTATTTAAAAGGTATTACTTTCTACAAAAGTATACAGTATAAATATTAGCATTTATAAGAAATGTTTCTTGAGCAGAAAAATCTGCATATTAGAATGATTTCTAAAGGATATTGTGACACTAAAGACTGGCGTAATGATGCTAAAAATTCAGCTGAGCATCACAGAAATAAATTAAATAAAACATTAAAACATATAAATGTGATAAAAGATTACATTAGAAAACAATTGCTTTAAACTGTTACAATATTCTTTTTTTTTTTATCAAGTAAATGTGGCCCTGGTGAGCATACAAGACTTTTCAAAAACATGAAAAAAATAGAACCCCAGACTTTTGAACGATAGTGTATGTTGTTGCTGCTTTCAAATAGGCTACAATGGAGAAACATTACTAAGCAGTGTAGTTATGGCATCTAACCTCTGATTATGGGTGCTAACAAGTGATGGTATGACAAAGTGAGAAACCGTGAGAGGGGCGTTACCTTGGAATGCGGATTGGGAGCTGGAGATGACAGAAGAGTGTTGGATGGCAGGTGAGACAGGGAGAGATGAAGGGACAGCGTGAGGGAGAGGGGAGGGAGGGGGATGCTGGCCAGGCCCCGTCTCTAATGGCTGGCTAATGTGAGCGGCTCTCAGTAAAGGGGAGGATGGAGGGAGGGATGAAGAGGGGAATGAGGAGGAGGCATCGACGGGGCCTTGCACAAAGCCACTAAACTCATCGTCGTCATCAGAGAAAGCAGGAGGAAGGGAGTGAGAGGTGACAGAGGAATGAGATGGTGATGAATCTGCAAAAACCAAACAAGAGAGTGAGACAGACAAAACACACATCATGAGTTATGACCACACAGGCAGACTGAAAAAATGAGAAACCGTTTACAAGAACAACAGGAGGGTACTGAATTTCATTAGGTGTGGTGCTGCTGTTTTAATATACAAAAACTGCAACCTTTCAATGAAAATGTCAATGGAAATTTACTTGTTTAATCATTTCTCAATTTCTTACTATATTTAAAATTCAAGTCAACATGAAAGCAAAATTGACCTTATTCTCTTAACACTGTTTTCTGGTCTTACCATGAATGATTCACTAGTGAATATTAGTCCAAAGAAAATGCTTGTCTTTCCATTTCTGCTAACATCACTTAACTATTTAAGCATTATTTTAGTAAAGTATCATTCTATCTGACTGCAGTCAGGTATGCAACATCCATATCTTACCATCCAATTAATTTCTGGTTAAAAGTTTTTTTAATATTCTGTTTTGCTCAAATGTCACATTATGGACGTAAAACGAGATGTAAATGTTCAAACCAAATCAGAGTAAAAATTGGCTTTGGTGAGTGAATAAACAAAGGTACTTGCCAATTGGCTGGTATCAACAAACTGCAACATAACATGGTTTAAGTCCAATTTTAAGAACGACAATCTGACCACTGACTGATGATACATGCGATTCAAATCTAAGACCAAACCATTCTTTAAATATGTTTAATTTTAAAAGGAACCATTAGAAGTTTATATTAGATAAGGAAAACTTTTTTCTAGATACACTACCATTCAGAAGTTTGGGTGTCGAAATATTCGTTTTTAAAGAAATTACTTTTATCACCCAGGACACAATAAATGATCAACAAAGGGACAGTTAAGACATTTGCTAAGCGTACAAAAGATTTCTATTCACATAAATGATGCTTCTTGATTCATCCTGAAAAAAACTGGGTCACAAGTTCACAAAAAATATTACGCAGGCCCAATTTTGAGCAACAAAGTAGCATATTACAATGATTGAAGGATTAATGTGACACGAAGACAGAGAACAATGCTGCTGAAAATTCAGGTTGCATCAGAGGAAAAAAGTATCATTTGTAAATATAGAAACTTAGAGAAAAGTTATTTAAATTGCAATAATTTTAATAATCAGTTTTTGGATTTTTAATCCATAAATGAAGCATGATGAGCAATAAGAGACTTCTTTCAAAACCCTACTGACCCCAACTTGACATTAAAAGGGTGTAGTTCCACCCAAAAATTAAATTTAGCCTTAAATTATAATCTTAGGTGTATATTACTTTCTTCTTTCAGTTGAATCCAGTCGGAGTTATATTAAAATGGTCTTTGATCTTCCAAGCTGCTTAATGGCAGTCAGCGGGTGTTGCATGCATCAGTCCAAAAGCACTTAATAAATGCACCCATCCATAAAAAAAAAATAAAAATAAAATAAAAAATATTTTAAAGCAGTGTCTCACACGGTTCCGGGGGGTGAAACCAAAGGCCTTCCGTAGCGAATCGATGCGTTTTTGTAAGAAAAATATCCATATTAAAAAACGTAATAATCACTTTAATCTAGATTGCGCTCACTGTTGTACACGGAAGCAGCTTCGGGCGGATGACGTATGAGGTCAGCGGTGCGCATGCGCCGGTGAGTCTCGTGAAAAAAACAACATTTGTTAACAGGAGCAAAGAAAGCAAAGTTTCCTTACTTTAGCAAAGGAAAACCAGTCTCCTCTTGGCTTATATCGAAATCCTCCGACATTCTTCTTTACAAATCCTCGTTTTGTACTTCTAATTAGTGACAAGCGTTTTGTTTTGCTCTCTCCGATGCGCCCTTCTCAATTTTGAGCAGCGCTTATGCGTAGCACTGAACTATAAGTAAGACGCCCGGAAAATGCTCCTTGTCCAACAGTAGGATGATTGGGGCGAGTAATTTATGGCTATGTTTGGGTGAACTAACCCTTTAAGCTAATAAATATTTATGACCAGTTAATTTTTTTCTCAATTCACCTGCAATTGGCAGAGGTGGTTTTGAACCCTGACTACTAGTCTTCTTTCCAAAAATAAACAGTTTGAGCAGAAACAGTTGCAGCAGTTGACTAGAAACACAGTGAGTGATATTAAACTTCTGCACTGTTATTCTGCAGGTGTGACGGGTAAAACTGCAAGAGTATGAAGGTGGAGGATAATGCGTTACATGGAAAATGAGGAAACAACAAATACTCAATGGAAACATCTCAGACCTGCCAACCTTGGAATTTTTATTTTTTTAAAGTACCATCAGTGTGACGGCACATGGGGGTGGGGTCTTATATTCCTAGATAGCTACATTATTACTGTGATCCTTGATGGCTACTAGACCACAATCAAAAATAACAAGATTTAATGTTAAATATTTACAAAGGTTAGCAGGTCTGCACTCACTCTGCACACCCACGGTTTTCGGTTCTGATGGCTTGGCACATCAGAGTATTTTTTAAAAAAACTCACATTCAAGTTCACTTTAATTAAAACTCCAGTACACTTCTGTACACTGTAGAAAAACATGGATTATCATATGTTTAAATCAAATTTCTTTTGAGAGAAGGATCATTTTTATGGATTGGCCATTATTGAGCGCTATAAACACATGTAATGTCTGTTTCATTCATACTGGAAGCCGGAGGGCAGCCTCACGCAGAAAATCCACATATGCATCACAGAAGTAATAGAACAATGACACTCCAGGAAATCCCTAATATGGACAAAGGCATCCAGCTATCGCTGTAGCTGAATTAAAAGTAAGAAATGTTTTAAATGATGAAACATTAAGACAATAAACACTTGACTGCGATAATGTATAGTTTAAGAGTGCTTCAAGCCATCTTGGGTATTTTCATAATAATTTTGTATATCTGTAATCCATTGCTAATCGCCATAGTCTCTTTTACAGTATAGAATTTTTTTTCTGCCACTTTCTGTGATAAGAAGCCACATCAGATCACAAAAGGAAGCTATTTCAAACACTCGACTGTCGTTGTGGAGTAAAGGCATGTTATAATGTTCTCTTTTGTTGGACAGCAGGTTTAGAAACACTTCTCATTACAAGTCACTGGTCTTTACGGCATGTGTTGCTTTTTGAAATGCACGTTTTAAGCAGGGAGGCATTTCCTCATCTCAGCACGTAGGCTTACGGACACACACAAACAGGGCCAGTTCAGTGATAAATAAAACTCACAGAAATGTTTTAAACCAAAAACCGAAAAAAACAACGAAATAATGACTACTGTAAGAAATCAGACGGCGAGAGTGGAGGGGGGGATTGAGTGGGATTTTGTGCTGCTGTCAATTTAGTTTCTTTTTAATGATAGGCCTTACGTATTTGTCAATCCTCACCGCTTGCTATTTGGAGAATATGCTCAGCGTCGCCAGGTTTTTGCATATTTTAGAGTGACAAATCATACCAGCGTACTTTGAGGTTAAAATGTGCACAGGTTGGCAGGTCTGACATCTGGAGGGCCTCCTGGTAGCTGCTGAAAAAAAAAAGCTATTTGGCTCGATGATAAAGATGTGGTGGTGTTCGCGTTGAGACAGAATAAAATCTGTTAGAGGGATAGTTCACCCAAAAATGAAAATGTACCCTCACATCAGCCCAAACCTGTGTGACTAGCACAGAAAACAGCATCCAGTACAATTCTTCAAAATCTTCCTTTTGTGTTCCATAGGAAAAGAAAGTCATGGGATTTGAAAGAGATGAGTGCGAGTAAATGATGACAGCATTTTTATTTTTGGGTGAACTATCCCTTTAACAGTGTGTGAGTGTATCCCTGGTAATCTCCTTCAGTGCTCGACAGTCACAGTGGCCTTGTCAAAAGCTGTCTGGGCCACTGATGTGACCCTTGACGTCATGAGCAGGGACTTGAAAAGCAAATGGCCAGAAGGCAGTCAGGCATTTGGAACGTGTCACTGGATGTACCTGGTTTCTTAGACTGTGAAGATGGTGTTGGATGCATCTTGGCATCTCTGCTGAACCCATCCAGATTTCCCTTGATGGCCTCTAAGGCATCGTCACGACTCTTCTCCCCAGTCTGAACAAAAATAGCAATTTTGTTTTGAGTTTGGAGAAGTTCATATGCAAGAAAAAGTATATAGTAAAAGGTTATTATAGTTAAGTAATACTAAAACAAAAAGTACAAAAAATTTTTATTTCAAGTAACAGAAGTTTTTTATGGTTTTAATTTTAGTATATATTTAGTACACTTTAGTATGCTAAATCTAAATTGAAATTAATTAAAAAAACAAACTATATGATATTTAAGAAATAAAATGACAAATAACAAAAAAAACCCCCCCCACATAAAAATTTACTGAAATTAAAATTAAAATAAACTGTACAACAATCATGATTAAATCAAACTAATCAGGTAATTATTAAAGAGATCCATCATTTAGAAAATCATTTTTATATCACATTGACTTGCTCACTTTGGGTTTAACACTGCTCAGTAGGCGTAGTTTCTGTTTTTGCTCCTCAAACTGTCTTCTCTTCCGGTTCTCCTCCAGCATCCGCTGCTGCTGCTCCAGACGTTTTCTGTGGACACACACTGATCAGACGAGTTCTGCTGTACAAACAACTTTCCAGCAGTGTGAATATTTAAAGCCTTACTGATGCTCCTCCGCCATCTGCTTATGTAGGTCCGCAGGGAACTGTGGCCCCGGGCCCCTCATGCCCATGAACTGAGGCTGACCCATGAACTGCATCCCAGGAGTCTGCATGCCCATTGCCATCCCACCCTAGAAACATGAGAGAAAGACAATGATGACACCTCAATGATAAGAGCCTAGTGATTCTGATGTCCAACTTTTTGATGGCTAAAATATTTTAAGTGTTTAAATCAGACCTGTATTTGCATGGCACCAGGCATCTGTGCTCCAAAATTCATTCCCATCATGCCTTGCATGTTGGGCTGCATGACCTGGACCATGGGGAATCCCTGCTGCTGTTGCTGCATGGGCATCATTCCTGCCATTAAATATTACAAATTTAACAACATAAACATTGCTTTTCCATTTAAATGTTATACTGGAAAAACGCATTCAACAAAATATAGGCAAAATATAGACAAAATGTCAGCTGCTTACCTTGCGGTGGTCCAATGCCCCCTCCTACAGGGTATATAAAACTAGAACAGAAAAGGCACATTCAATATATATAGTCATTTAGCAGGCTGCCCGTTTCAAACCACTGAAGCTCATTTCAGTGTGAAGTTAATGTCTTTACACTATTGCCCTCCACATTCAAGAGACGGAGGGAAATTTTTACTAAAGGCAACCAGTCAATCATACAATGGAGAAAACATTTATGAAACAGCCCAAGTCCATTATTCTAGAAGGTTCTTCATGTCGTTGCACCGCAGTGGAAATCAAAATCATTGCAATATTGGCAGTCCATTAAGTTGTTTACGCAGCTAAGAAATAAATTATTCTTATCCTTATGGAAAGAAGGCATAAAGTAGAATTTAACAAACACTTATCAGTGGGAGAACCTACAAAAGTAATATGAACAAGCAAGGCTCAACTTTAATGATACTTGCTAAGCACCGAAATTTTCAACCAAAAGCTGACAACAAAAATATTCAGGAAAAAAAAATAATAATTTTTGGCCAAAATAGTGACCTTTAATTAGCACTTCTCTGATGATGCATTTTGACAACATGGATGGGCTACAACAGGTCAAACTTTTAGCAATGTGGATGCACTTCACATTTACCAAAATTCCTATCCTAGAATAGCAATATGTAAAATTTGTTTGGATGAAATATCGAGAGGCTGTTTGTTGCCAAAGAAACTTACTACAACTGATCTAATTCAACACAACATCCTGAATAGGAGTCAGAGTTGAATCACCCCAGTTTATTTCAGTGTGGTAAAAATTTATTTCGGTGTATCACTATTTTACCAGCAGGTTAATAAACTTGGTGGCAAAAAAAAAAATCCCATTCAATTTGAAGGAGGAACCAGACCAAAATCAAGTAGTTTTAAGTCGGCTAGTGGGATGGCCCCTTAAGCGACTATCTACTGAATGATTATAATATTCATTTAAAGATGCTTTTAAAAAATACCACGAAATTACTATGGTACATTGTACATGATAAAAAGGTACTCCTTTTATGAAGCGGGACAAAGTTAGGGCTGTCAAAAAAAGAATTTCGAATATTCGTCTAATTTAAAATAAAAATCCCCATTCGAATGCAAAAACGTTGCATTCGGATTTTAGTGGTGCGTTAAGGAGGCAGCCTTTTCAGTGATGCACAAGATGCGATGACGATGTAAGTCAGTGCATTTTAATGTTTTTGTTAGCCTAACCAGTTGAAGCCACTAGATGCGGCGCTGCAGTGATGTTCATTGAAACTATGCGGAAAAAGATATCACTCGGAGAAGCTCTTGGTTACATCAAAAACGAACCCAAGCAGTCACACAGAGAAAACATGATTTTGCGCATTTCTAGTGACATTTATCAGCCGTTGACACTCGCATCTAGCCAAGAGCCGCCTTAGTTTAGAAAGCCATGTCAAATTAATGTAAGGTCAGCTTTTAAAAAACGTATCTCGAGACTTTATGGCGGGGGTTTTTCCCATCCCACTGCAACTCGTGTTTTTAAAACGAAAAATGTACTCTGTGTGATTGGCTATCCGCCCTTTGTATTAATCTATGAATATATACATGATGCTGTTTCGTTTATAGTTGTTTAAGCAACTTAATAAATTATAATTGGTTTATAAACACTATTTTAAACATTATGCACTTTTTCCAAAGATAGTCGTGTTATTTTATTGCTTTGAATAAACGTGCATTAGTGATATTTTGCTCGATGCGCCCTCTTGTGGCCTCAGGAGAGAAGTCAAAAGCTTTTTTCCCCCTAACTGAATTTATGCCTTTTAAATTTGAATATAATTTAAATATTGATAATATTGAAGTACACAATTTTATTTAGTTTTTCAGCCATTTTGACAGACCTAGACAAAGTATTCAAAAAAACACTGTTGAGAATTCACAAGACATTAAAAATACAGATTTTTTGTTGTATTAAAACTTAAGACTCTTGTACTATTTCATATTTGGTGTCTTAATTGCAGAAGTAACTCATCCAGAGTTAGCCTAGTTTTGTTTGCTTTGCCAATAGTCTGAAATGTGGGCTAACACTCCACTGAGGCTCTCTGGCTCAGAGTGATCTGTCTGTCTGCTGCGTGTGTTCGCCTGCAGGCTCCCGACTTTACAGCACTCACAGAGACTGAGATACAACAGAGGGAGAAGAAAAAATAAAACACTGGATTAAGGCAGATTAACATTCAAAGAGAGATCGGCTGTGACATCAGGGTGGGGAGATCACATCTATCCACCATTTTAAACTGTTACTGCATGCCAACATCCATCCATCCATGAGCAAACCCGGTTATACCCACAAAACCTGAGAATGAGCTTTACTGACAGGACATTGTCTTTGAGAAACAAATGTAAATAGCAGCTTTGATACAGAATATCAATGACTGTATAACACTTATGCAGAGTCATTTACTCAATAATAGACTAGGTATACCAAGAAGACACTATAACATTTTATTTAAAAGTCTACCAACATTATGTAGATTCACAATAAACTGGCATAAACATAATAGGCAGAGAATAAAGGACAAATCTGCAAACCAATATTTTTTTTAAAAAAACTGCTTTTCCAAAAGGACGTCCACCAAATATCCCAGCTCATCTTATTAATTCATAGTAGTAAAGTGCTGAACATCATAATTAAATAGGCAATCAAAAATCTCATAGTTTTTGATTCACAAACGACTTTGATTTTTAAATTTCCAAACAATTTTGGTATAAAAACAGACTAACTCTCCATCACAGCTCTCAAATCTAATTGTATTGCTTGAACATATTCAATTTTAATATATTCTTATTTATTAATAAATAAGAATTCAATCCACTAGTTCACCTTTCACTCCTTAAGACATTCATCAGCTCACTATTGTGCCCCACCGCTTTCCCATACGAGTCTTTGCCATTATGAGCCAATTGCGCATCATGGACCGTTCCAAAAACCAGTGTCCCCACCCCCACCTAGTCCTCTGCCCTCCCCGCCCCTACCGGTTGTTGGCAGGAATTTTCCTTGCAGGATGACTCCGCTCGTCTTTTTTTTTTTTCATCTTATTTAAAGATTTACTTTTTTCCCTTTTTTCTCCCCCCCAATAAACCTGGGTTCTGATCCACCGCCTGAATCACTGTCTATTCGCGTGCCCCACCGCTGTTCTCGGGCGCGCTCGGCATTCCCCCTGGCAAATGCAATACCGGTAGTCTCCCGCAGTTTCCTCACTCCGATACGCCATACATCTGGCAGTGGTAAATGATCGCATGCCCATCTCACCCACAATGGGGTCATCAATCGTCTTGTGCCCCTCATGCCCACTCCTCCTCCTCCGTGCTCCCATTTTGTGCGACCATGCTCAGGTTGTTGGTGTTTCCTGCCTCGAGTGTTTCTTTCATTTCACGGACGGGCCTGGTGCTGGTATGTTTTTGCGTTTTGCCTCCTTTCGGTAGCGGACACACTTTTCCCCTGAGCCTTAGTTTTGAAGATTCACATGAACTCCCCTTTTGCCCCCCAACCTTCGTCCAAGGCAGCTCTCGGCACCCCCCCAACCTGCAGGCCCCCCGTCCCTACCTCCCTTTTCTCTGCTGCCCAGCTCCTCTCTCTTCCTTCGGCCTCCATCTGGGCTTGCCGCCCTGTCCCCACCTCTTTGTCTTGGGTTCGTGGGGCGGCCGGCTTCTTCTTCGTGCCTTTCCCCAGATGTCTCTCTGCCCTTGCGTCTTCCCTCCCTTTTTGCTGCCCTCTCCGCCGGCCGCCCACTCCCGTCCCCTGTTCCCCTCCCTTCTGCCCTCCCTGCCCGGTTTTGCGGCGCCCCCTCGGCCGTGCCCCTTCCGGTTTTTCGCCCCCGGCTGCTTTCCCTCGCCCTCCTGGCGCTGTTCTTCTGCCCCTGCTCCTCTGTCTATCAACCCCCCCTCTTGCCTGCCCTTCCTTCTCCCCCCCTTTGCCCCTTTTTTTTGCCTCTCCCCGCCTCGCCCGCTGCCCCGCCCTTCCTTTGTCTGCCTCCCTGCGCCGTTCCCCTTCCTTCCCGTGCTCCCCCCCCCCCCCCCCCCCCTGCCCCCCCCGCTAGCACCCCCTGGACCTGGCTCCGCGGTTACCCCCTGAATCTTCCCAACTCACGCCCCAACACCTCCCCACCACCACCACCACCCACCCTCGTAGGACAAGACACCAAAACAACCACTCTGTGGGCTTTCGTTTCAGGCGGTCCCCGCCTTCCTCGTGTGCGCGTTGCCCCGCGCATCTATCCCCGTTCCCGAGCTACAGGCCCTTCGGTAAATCAACCTGAAGTGGCTTTGCTCCATTGCCGTAGAATGTGAGTCTTTACTTGCCCCTCCGTCTACCCCGGGCCCTTCCGCGCATCCGATCTCCCATCTGTTCCGATCGTGCATTGCACTAGACAAAAACGAATGGAAGCCGCTCCCGCGTCCGCACACAATCCAGACAAGCCTGGTTACCGACCCAGGCTCTTTGTTGGGCCTCGTCGTCCCGGAGCGACTCCGTGTGCCCCTCCCCTCTGTGGCGGGTGGCATGGTTGGTTCCCTTTTTCAGTCGCCACCCGGTGCGGCTCAGCAGGCGGTGCTTATAGTGGCACCACAAAGCACAATCGAACCAACACAATCCAAAAAAGCATATCGGTTCCTCTTCCGTGCTATTGGTAGGTTCGCGTACTGTTGCCAGCCTTCCAGTGATGCCGACCTTCCTTCGGTCCTTGCCCCTTGTTAGCGCGTGGATAGGTGTGTGTGCGATGGACGGGTCCGCTGGGGTCCCTCAAGGGGCGTTGCGTGGCGCTGGGGCGGAGGAACAGCGATTGCCCACTCCCGCACGTGCAGCCGCGCGCCGAGTCGTGTTTTTGCTATCTCTAGAAGTGCAAAGTCGCTCCCTCAGCCGTCTAGTAACGAGCCACCCACCCCCACAAGATTCGGACACTCTACTCTCGCCCACATTGGCGTCCCATCACCGACCGCGGTCCCCTGATCCAAACATACCTTCGTTGGGGCTGGTGAGACTCTGGCGTTGTTGCCTGCGTAGAGATCGCAGATTTAGACCAGTCTGGAGCACATTTGTTCATATGTTCGTACTTAGAGCCCGATTCAATGCAGAGAGACTACCCCGTGACGACGAGCCCCGAAGGCGGCACTGCCCACGAGCCAACCGTCTCTGGCCCGCGCCCCCCCCCCCTTGCCTTCCCCCGTTCTTCTCTCTCTTCTGGGCCCGGTTGGCCGGCTGCGCCCTTTTGGCCTTGCTGGGCCCCGGCGATCCCCTTCCTTTGTCGGGGTTCTCGCCCCTTCCCGCCGCCTGTGTTGGCCTGCGTCTCGGTTTGCGGTCCGGCCCCACCTCCGGCCCTCGTTCGCGCCGGTGCCGGGTTTCTGGCGTTTTTGCCATCATAAACTCCTGATTTGTCTCGTGTAGTCCTGCACCAACACGCCTTTCCTCCTGATCCTTTGCGGTGTTTCATTTGTTATCCCGTGCATGCGCTATTTCTCTCACCACCCACATCCCCGCCTGCCACCCCACACACTGGGTCCAACTCCGTGCCCCCTGTCCCCGCGCGCCCCTGCCCCCACCTCTTACACTGCATTTCCCCAACCGACACGAGCAAAAAGACACACCCATACTCTATATAAACAACACAAATTTTTTTCCTAGAGAGAGATATTTTTCCCCACCCTCTAACGTCCCACCTGTTGTGACAGTGTCTTTGTCTGGTTGGGGGGCGTCCCCTTGGTGGCCTGACAACGATCCCGCCATGGCACAAAAACGGACAGGAATCGGGCACCCGTGGGTACTGGAAACCTGATCATTTATTGCGCATATAGGCTAGCTCTCTCTGCGTGCGTTCGATTCTACTATCTCTAGACAACCCCATGCTAGCTACTTACCTGATTTAACACCACACGCCAGATTTATACAATCACCTCACCGCCCCCACCCCACGCACCTTACCCCTGACTACCCCCGCTGCCTAGCCCCCTTTGTCGAGCCGTCCCGCGAGCCCCTGTTCTCTTCTCGCGCCTGCTGCTTCAGTTTCGCCCGGGGCGGGGCCGTGGGGGTCGGGCTGCACTGCGCGGTTTTAACTGATATTTACGCACCTTAAAGCAGATACCCAACGTAGCCCTGAACGCCCCGCCTGCCTCCCGCACCCTTCCCTGCCCAACAACAGCCCGATGCTCGACCCCAAACCATAAATGGGTAACGTACCGACACCGAAAAAGCACACATCCACGACCCACGGAGACCCCCCCTCCTAGATCAAAGCGCCACCCACACACAAGAGCCAACACCAGGAAAAACCGCCCCCCCACCCACCGAGATCAACCTAATTGAATCACATATCACCACCCACCCCGCGAGTAACCGCCCAAACCGATGGTCTATACCTTTTCTATCATCTTTTTGCCATATGCCGCCGTTATTTTATTCTACTGTTTTCGTTCCATCTACCCTCTGGTCCTGTTCACCCTTCTGGCAGCCCGGCCTCCTCCCCTCCCTCTCCTTTCTCTCCCCCTTCCCGTCCTTTTCCTTTGGATCCCCACCCATCCCCTATTTTCTCTTTCTTTTCTCCTTTCTCCGTCGGTCTTTGCTTCCCGTCAATTCCCCCTTTTTCCTTTCCTTTTTGCCCCCATCCTCGCTCATTATTTTATTATTATTCGACCTTGCTTTTCACCCTACCACTTAATCATTTTATAAATTTTCGGCCTCAACATAATACATACAAGAAAAAAACACACAAGGCAGTAAACTACATCTAAACAGGATGACTTACACACCCAAAACAATACCATCTTCACAAAAAATCCACAAAAACCCCCACCACACCCATCCCCTACCAACCCCACTCCACCCCTCACCAACAATACCACACCCCTCACACACCACCCCCCCCCCCCCCCACAAAACCACTAAACCCAAAAACAACCCACCCCCCCCGACCCCCCCCCATACGTAGCCCCCTTGTCCCCCTCCCCCTTTTTTCCTCCCATTCCACCCCCCAACCCCTTTTTCTAATCACTTCTGTCGATTGGGCCTTCTTTTTTGCGGTTTTTCTTTCCGGTTTCTTTCGTACTATGTCTAGAGGGCTTCCCCGTCGATGTTTCAACTCCTGACTTTTCTCTTTCTTCCCTATCCCTCTCCTTTTTTCCCCTCTATTATTGCCACTATCTTCCTCTGTCTTTGTCTCCAAACCCGGCACTCAACCCACCTCGCAGGACCCTCCAGAAACACCACCGAAACCGACACCAGCAATTCACACAAGCACCACACCCCGGCCCCACCACACCCCGCCCCCCCGCTGGTTGTCCTCCCACACCTCTACCTTGCCCCCTTGTTAGACCCACACTCGTCCCCACCACAGCAGCCCGCGCAAGCATCCAAAAAGACACGCGCGCTCACCCGAGACACCACACAAATTTGTTTCCGAGACACGTCACGTTTGACCCCTAACTACGCAAAGCCGAACCCAGACGATTTTTTTCCCCTAGGAACGAGGTGAGCACACACACAAACGGGCCTACAAACAAATCGGCCGGCACAGACGTGGAGACAACACTAAACACAACAGCAACACACCAAGCGCGCAACACCACAACACAAAAATGAAGCGGCTTTTGCAAACACACCAAGCAGTGCAAGTTTAAGCAAAACAACTCATAACCTTAGAAGTTGGACATGACAAACCTATAAGTCTGTCGCCTCTGTGCCTTGTTAATGTCGCCACGCTTCCCCCTCTGTGTTCCATGCCTTCCCACGTTTCCGGCCGCTTTTTTGGAGTGTTAGTTGTTTTTTCCCCGCCCTGGGCCCCTCTGTCCACTTGGCCGCCCCCTTGTGTGTTCCCCTTCGTCCTACTGTGATTGCTCATACTGATACTCCTGCCCCCACAACACCACATCCCAGCCCCACTATCCCCAACGATTTTTTTGTCCCCACCCCCTTTGCCTATGCCCTAACTCCACCTTCCACGATGATCAACAACCCCCATTCGTTCACAGCCTCCAAACAAACACTCTGTCCTCGCTGCCGCTGCGATCGCACCCGTCCTCCTTTGCTATTCTCTCACTCATACTACTAATAATCTTCCCTCCGTCGCATGGCCCCCGGGGAGATTACCTGAGTTTGGCTGGTTCCCCTGCCCAATTGGACAGATTGATTTTCGCACTTTACCCCCCCAAGCCCACATTTCACCGGCTTCTGCATTCAGCCCCACTAGACAATAAAACCAATTAGCGAATCCACTTAAAGGAGCTATTAGAGGCCGCCAGAGGCTCCCCAAGAGCGCAAGGGGAGTTCGACCTTAGAAACGGCCACCCACCAACAACGAATGAATACCCCCCATAAACCACAGGGCACCAATAGATGTAGCAAAGTCAGCCTATCTGTCAGGACTGCCTTTTACAGTATGATCCGTCTCTGAGCTGAAAGGCCGAATGTATTCGCTCCCATTTAGACACAAAGCCCCAATGGATCCATTCTCATTCCAAAATCCACTATGTGGGTCTGTGTAGAGAATCGATCAATAAACTACCAAAGCATCACAAAGGCAGGAATGATAAATTCCTTCACACAGTTTGTGGGGTCATGAAAATGTCTGTTTACATACAGTTTCTCAGCTGTAATGATTTCATTTGAATGCAGTGTGTTTCCCCTTAATAGACGCGGAACAATGAGTGATTAATAATGACATTTTTATTCCTCTCTGCCACATTTGCCTCAAGTCTTCCAGATGCTGTCAAGCTGTCAATGCATTAAGCAGTTTATGGTTAATTTCACTGACTGTATGTTTTCGAATATTTATGAACTGTGTGAATTACTATTTTCCTTTCGCATTTGACAGTGCAATCTAGATATATTTGCCTACCAATATTGTAAAACTAATTAGATTGTAATTATGTTGTCTATGATCTATCTATCTATCTATTATCTATCGATTATCTAGCATCTATCTATCATCTAGCTAGCTACTAATCTGTTTATGGT